>OAMR01000684.1:414833-462770 GCA_900205405.1 Echinochloa crus-galli | reverse complement strand
TAGCCACGACCCGGTGCTAAAGGTCCTGCCACCGCAGCGTTGCTGGCAGGGCCTTTAGCACCGGATCGTGCTGCGACCCGGTGCTAAAGGCCCCGGGTTTTGTTTTTTCCTTTTTTCAGTAGCCATGCAGACAGGTTTATATATGTGTATACGTATATATATATTCTAATACGTGTATTCTTATGCGTATTCGGCCGACTCTATATTTTATTAGCTGTATATCAAATAGAAGACATATATTTACAAATATAAGACATATATATTACAAAATTTATATCGCACTCGAGTTATTGTTTAAACTGTATTTACAACTTAGGATGTTGCATGAATTTTTGAGCTGTCCGGCCACGTCCTCCAACTTGCGACGTGGTATTCTCCTCGGGGATTGACGACCCTCGTCCCAGAGCCATCCGACGAGCTGTTCTGAATTGCGTCGATTCTTTCTTTCTCTAGACACTCTTCCTTCAGCTTCACCATCTATAAACACTCGGTGCTAAAGGTACCCTTTAGCACCGGTTATGCCACCCGGTGCTAAAGGTCTTACCCTTTAGTCTCGGATTAGTTGCACCGGGTGGGAAACCCGGTGCTAAAGGGCTTTCCCACCCGGTGCAGATATCTTGTATTCTGGTAGTGCCTGAATTTACCTAACTCTTCTAGCACCAATAATCCCGAGGTCATGGCACAGGGGTAATAAGCATACTATTGTCGTACTGAATTAATTATGACATGTCAAAAACATGTTTGGGTCGATTCACTTCTCGGATGGGAAATTAAGCTGTAGCGGCCGGATGTTTCCCAGAATCTGGCTGCAGTGATCATTCGTTCTGATCGGTTTACGTATGAAACTATGGATCCCTGTGTACACGCGATGACGATGTACTAGAACTTGTTAGGCAATAGGCACCGATAGATTGTGGCTGTGTTTAATTCCCATAAAATTTTCAAAATTCTCTCTCCATACTTCACTATTCACCTATCACATCAAATCACATCAAATCTCTCTCCTCATGCATGAAGCACTAAACGTGGGTAAATAAAAAAACTAGTCGTATGGTTTTGATGTACACGACGAGACGAATCTTTTGAGCCTAGTTAGGTCATGGTAGGACAACGATTACCACAAACAAACGAAAAGTGCTACAGTGTGCTACAGTGTCTGATGTGATATTTTCGCCAAATTTTTCCAATCCCTTTTTGGATCTAAACACACCCTGTATACATATCCTGTATACATATGGAGAAAAGATTTTCTTGGTCTAGCCCTCGTACTTTGACCCAGGTGATGTCGCCGAACCCGAACTCACTTCGAGTAGTGCTGCATCACTAAAAATATTCTGCTGGATCGACGATCAGCAAATTCAGTTCGAATGCAGACTTCGATTAGGGCATTTTATATGATGGTGTCACTAGGGGTGGTAAAGAGCCCTCACTTTTGTACTAGAAATTTTAAGGATCGAGCCGGATTAGGGCCGGATCAAAATAATACTAGTTTTTGATCTAAAATTTGTTATGGCCAAGATAGATTGTGAATGAACAAACGGGTCATGATCCGTTACCACTCCTAGGTGTCACGGTCGCCATAATCTCACAGCCACACCGCATGATAAACAAAATGTGAGAAGAGCTCTGTAGCACGAGCATGTATAAAACTATCAAATGTTATGCTACAGACACATTCCAACCTTTGAAGATTTCCCCATGGACCCATAGTCGCGAAGCAAATGTTTTGCTGAGCTGTGGCTGGCTAGCTCGAGCACATGCTCTTTTCATCCAAAAGGATGGTGGCATGCATGGTGGGTCGGCTGGCTCGGATAGAAATGGTGGAGCATTTATAAAAGCGTTTGAGAACCCACTTGATTAGTGGCGTGCTTGGACATTGACTAAGCCCATTATCCCGGTTACGTACCACGGCGATGTGTAAAACTACCTATATATATTGTACTAATATACTTAGCAGGCATATAGCTCCTTTCGTTTTCAGAGGCTGTTGAAACAGAACTACAATGTTCACATTTTTCCCCCTTTTGATCTCTAATTCCTTCTAAAGGGGGCTCCTATATGGCTTCCGTTTACCAGATAAGCGATATGGCTTTGAGGCCCAATAAAGCCCACATAATAGTACTACTGTCAGTTACTCATGCACGTGTTTCTATAGAACTTAGACTTCTCTTATTCTGTTACATATGAAGCCGTGTATGTAACTGTGTTTGAAACTTTTTTTAGCGTGAAATTCTATTAGTTTCTAACAGTTTCACGTGTGATACCAGATCGAATATTTTTTATCAACCCGATTCAACATTTTGAAAATGTTGAAATAGTATATTACAAATGTTGGGACAGCATGTAAAAAATGTTGAAGTAATACATTTCTATTGTTGGACTTGATTCAGTATTTATTCAAACCTAATAGTTAATATTTTCAAAAAATTATTTCAACCGTTCTCACATGGAATGTTGAAACCACATAGCAAAAATGTTGAACTGGTTTACTGTAAATGTTGATTCTTTAAAAACAAACAGAAATATAAAATATATCTAAATTGGAGCTTGTTCCGTTGCTTAAATTGTAACTAATACTAAACGAATTTGAAAACAGATTTATAGTTTGAGAGAAAAATGAAATCAAAGATCAAAATTCAAATAGAATCTTTCCGATACGCTTCATGCATGTTACCAGCTGCGTGAGGACAGCTATCCACGTGCACCTCACGACTGCAGTCAGCTCACCGTTCCGCGTCCATCATATCCGTTCATTTAATCCACACGAATCTTAAACAATGAAAGCTACGTTGAAAAAAAAACTTTCGAAAGCCATATAGATTTCCCGCTCCTTTAGTTACTTGCTGTAGCCCAAGTTCATTTCGGCCCAGCCCAAGTCGGATTTAGTGTCTATGGGCTTCGAATTCTTGCATTTCTTAAGGCCTGCCGCGCCCCCTGGCCCAATTGGCGGCGCGCGCACCCTTATCCTCTCTGCTGTCAGCAGATCAGGCGAGCCTCGCTGGCGTCGTTTTCGGCGAGGATCCGGCTGCCCCACACACATATCCCGTGATGCCGCACGAGATCGTGACTAGAACGGTAGAACCTCCATGTATTGTGCTCCTGCTTTGCGTCTCAGTCCCGCTCCAACCAATCGATGTGCAAAGCCCACTGTTCCATCGAAAAAGATAGCATCAATCAGTAGCCTGCCTCACCAACAAGCCAGAAAAACGCACAGCATTATGCGTCACAAGTAATCCCAAACCCAATTAACAATCGTAGATTATATCGCACGGTTTCACGCGGAAAGCAGCCCTGCTGCCGTGCACGGCGGCCGCGCGGCGGGCTCCCGGCTCCCCACGACCACGAGCAGCTGCCGGGGACGCTAAAAAAGGACGCCGCATGCTGCCGAAGTGCCGAGCCTGCCGGAGCCGCGCATCTCCAGGCGACCGCGCAAGCGGCCAAAACTCACGGCGAGCGGTGCGCCGTGCGCGGCAGCGGCTGGGCGCGCCGCGAACGGCCAGAAAAGCCGTTCACCCCTCGTGTCAGCGCGCCTCGTCACACACGAATGGCTTAGCCGTATAAATCCACTGGGATTAGCCCAGACGGGCTACTCACCCCACCAACCACTCGCCACCCGCCGCTTCGCCATCCGCGTGCAGTAGCGACATGGCAGCGCACACCTCGGCGGCTTCCACCCTCGCCTTCGGGCACCCCAAAACCCTAGCCGCCGCCGGGCCCAAATCGGTTTTGAAAATCCATTTGTGTTGTGCAGTAGGTTGTGAGGGGCGGGAGGAACCTCTTCCCGCTGCTCCCGGAGGCGTTCAAGGGGGTCAAGCAGATCGGAGTGATTGGATGGGGCTCGCAGGTTCGTCACCAATGTCAGCTTTGTTGCATACTGGACACTTTCTGTTCGGCAATCATGTCTAGCTATTGATTGTGCACTGAGTAACTGTGCTTAAATCGGCACATCAATGTGGTCATGTACTCGTATGCGCTAGATGGCACCGATTTCACATTGATTTCTATGGCTATTTTGGCCCAGGGCAAGAGAATCACTTCTATTTCCATGTCTGTATTGTGGCTCTGAACAGATTGATGTTTGTTTTTTCAGGGTCCAGCACAAGCTCAGAACCTGAGAGATTCACTGGCTGAAGCAAAGTCAGACATTGTTGTGAAGGTTAGTTCTTCTCTTATAAGACTAGGGAATATAATAACTTATTCTCAGCCCTGAAACATGGGAGCATGGGACTAGCTTTTTATATGATGAAAACCATGTTGATTGAAAGATCTATACAATTTTTTTGGACAAATAAAAGTGCCATACTTTGCTTCAGTGAAATTTCTAATTTCACTTTCCTCTGAACCATTTTCTTCGAATTGTTAATTTCAAGCAGAAGCAGTTTATCATTCTTTATTCTGTGCAACTTGGATATGGCAATTATGAATCCTGATGTATTCTGCCTCCTTTGGTATATACCACACTGTCCTGTCAGTCCAACATGCTGCTGCTTTTTTGCCTTCAGATTGGTCTACGGAAAGGTTCCAAATCTTTTGAGGAAGCACGTGCTGCTGGGTTCACCGAAGAGAGTGGAACCTTGGGTGATATTTGGGAGACTGTTTCAGGCAGCGATCTTGTGTTGCTGTTGATATCAGATGCTGCACAGGTTTGCTTCACCTCTCACTAGATGCATAGTTTCATTTGCATCCTTTTGAGGCTACCTGATGCTTGAATTGTTCCAAGTCTTGTAAAATGTAGCTACTCTTTTGTCTTGCCAAGTTAGTTCAACCTGTATGCTGTTCTGTAGAACAGCCATTCATCATTGCTTATGCCTATATGGTGCTTAATTGTTAAATCTTTGGTTTTATTCGTCCTTCTAAAGTTGTATTTTACTTTCTGCAGGCTGACAACTATGAGAAGATCTTCTCTCACATGAAACCAAACAGTATCCTTGGTTTATCTCATGGATTTCTTCTGGGACACTTGCAATCGCTTGGACTTGATTTCCCAAAGAACATCAGTGTGATTGCTGTATGCCCCAAAGGAATGGGTCCATCTGTCCGGAGGCTTTATGTTCAGGGCAAGGAAGTAAATGGTGCTGGCATCAACTCCAGCTTTGCCGTGCACCAGGTATGTTTCAGTGGTACTACTGGAGCTTCACCACACTTATCGATGTTCTGCTTTCCATTCTTCTATTTCATTTATTTGATTTCATTGAAAATCATATCAAGATGTATTTTGTATGTGCTTTACTTATGCTGTTTCATTATGTAGGATGTTGATGGAAGGGCAACTGATGTTGCTCTAGCATGGTCGGTTGCACTCGGGTCTCCCTTCACATTTGCTACTACTTTAGAACAGGAGTACAAGAGCGATATCTTTGGAGAGCGAGGTGAGCCTATTAGCCTGTCCATGTTGCCTCATGATTGTACTGTAAGTCTGTAACTAACCATTTAATATACAGGCATTTTGCTGGGTGCTGTCCATGGCATTGTGGAGGCTCTGTTTAGGAGATACACAGAGCAAGGAATGGATGAAGAGTCTGCCTACAAAAACACTGTTGAGGGCATCACTGGAATTATCTCAAAAACCATCTCAACGAAGGTATGCTTTTATTCATACTTGCAGCAGTCGTTTTCAGTCTTTGCTTATTAGAGTGTGACCTTACTTTCTTTGTTTTACCCCAGGGAATGCTTGAAGTCTACAACTCTTTGAGTGAGGAAGGCAAGAAAGAATTCAACAAGGCTTACAGTGCCTCATTTTATCCTTGCATGGATATACTCTACGAGTGCTATGAAGATGTGGCCTCTGGAAGTGAAATCCGGAGTGTAGTGCTGGCTGGGCGGAGGTTTTATGTGAGTTCTGTTACATTAAACTACCATTTATGATGTTGGTTGTGTTCATGGTTAAGTTTACAGTTTTGGCATGGTTTATGTTTTCACAGGAGAAAGAGGGACTCCCGGCTTTTCCCATGGGCAACATCGATCAAACTCGCATGTGGAAGGTTGGTGAAAAGGTGCGCTCAACCCGTCCAGAGGGTGATCTTGGCCCGCTGCATCCCTTCACTGCTGGAGTGTACATTGCCCTGATGATGGCTCAGGTAAAGTTATTCCACCTCTCCTCACGCGACAACATATGGTAATCCATGTTGTCAATGGACCTAGCCTTACCCGTTGTATGTTTTGCAATGGCTTTAGATTGAGATCCTGAGGAAGAAGGGGCACTCCTACTCGGAGATCATCAACGAGAGTGTGATCGAGTCGGTGGACTCGCTGAACCCCTTCATGCACGCCCGCGGTGTAGCCTTCATGGTGGACAACTGCTCCACCACGGCTCGCCTGGGATCAAGGAAGTGGGCGCCGCGCTTCGACTACATCCTGACGCAGCAGGCCTTCGTGACGGTGGACAAGGACGCCCCGATCAACCAGGACCTCATCAGCAACTTCATGTCCGACCCAGTTCACGGTGCCATCGAGGTCTGCGCCGAGCTGAGGCCCACCGTTGACATCTCCGTGCCCGCCAACGCGGACTTTGTGCGCCCGGAGCTCCGGCAGTCATCCTAGATTGCACGTGGTGAGCCGAGAGGTTTTGCATCCGGATTCGGAACTGAGTGTTGTATGTGTTGAGCGATTGCTTGAAGACTGAACCTGTGTTGTGTGAGCTGTGCCACCACCGGACCTCAGGAAGCTTGGGTATCTGTTTCCCGAATAAAATAGGCCCCTGTTGAATAGCTTGGGACTGTGAAAGTATGGAGTTTATCTCGCTTCGCATCGATTGCGGCGTTGTACTTCGACAGAGAATGAAGGGCAGCATTTGTACTCCGAGTGACTATTTATGTATGGCCCATGAGAATATTGATGAGGTGCCCATATTGACCCATTTCTCGTTTCGACGACCCTGCGAGGCCCGTAACAGAAAATGCCCATCTTGGGGCCCAACATATAGGGGCAGGCCGAAATCTAGAGGCATTTACCCGTCACTATCAGAACAGGGGGTTGCGGCCCATGGCCTAACGCCTACCGGTATTCCAACACACCACGCACTCGCGGCCAGCGTAACGCGACCAGGGTCAGACGGGATTTGGGGAGTGGATTAGGGTTGTTAAGAAATCCCTAATTAAGGGATAATTATGGGCTCATACCAAATATGCCCCTGAAGAGTTTTCCAAGAAAAAGACCTGAAGCTCCACCATATCTGTGTCTATGTGTTCTTTGGGTATGAGATGGGAAGGAAAACGGGATTCAATCTACAGCTTCTCACGCCTCGTTCTTGGATTGGGATTGGGAAAACCGGATCAGGGATCCGATTGTAACCACCGACAGGCATAACTCAGACCGCGCGAGCCGGTGCCAGTCGAAATCCACGGATTAACATACTAGCCTAACTCAAAGTCTCAAACTGCCAGTAGTTTCAAAGAGAAATGGTTTGCAGCGCAGCGGCTCTTGACCAAAGTCTACCCTTCCCTTTTCTTTTTATTGAATATTTGAATTTCATTACTTTTATTTAGGTGATTATTGCCTCAAAGCCGCGCTTCGAGTCTTCGACGCGCCCACATGGCTGACTGAACCGTGCGCCTCGCGCAGGCCCGGTGAAGCCGCGGCCAGCTGCCGAGCCGGGTCCACTGATTTGGATCGATTCTTTCTCCAGCGACGACCTATTGCAAATTGCAATGTTTGCTTGCATGGAGTGTGACTGATTCTGTGCGTGGTAATTTCAAACAAAAAGGACTGATTCTGTGCATGGTGCCCTGCCTAATTCTTTCTTGCAAGCGGTACTAGAAGTTGCTTGTGCGCCCGGAGGATTGGACTGACCGAGTGACCGGAGTGGTAAAGCTGCTGCAAGCTTTCTGGCAAATCGGCCGCGTGTATTGGCTTGAATTGTGGATTAATTCTGGCACTCTAAAGGCCTACTTCCTCTGTCCCATAAAGATTGTTTATTTGAGTATAATTATATCAATACTTTTGATGTGTATCAAGTTTCATTAGATTCATTATGAAGTATATTTTCATACTATACATATTTAGTGTTATGAATATTGATAGTTTTCGTTGTAAACTTAGTCAAACGTAAGATGGTTTGACTTAGAACAAACCTAAATGGACAGTCTTTGTGGGACGGAGGGAGTAAGATGCATCGCTATGCAGCCTATCGCATCAAGGCCGTGTTTCACAAGGGACTGGAAAAAAATTTTCTAAGGAAATCTTCCATGCACGGAATAAAATATTAAATGAAGTCCATTTGTAAAACTTTTTAGGGATGAATGTAACTTTATACGACGAATCTAAGTATCTAACGAGCCTAATTAGTTCATAATTTACTACAGTAATGTTACAGTAACCATCCTCTAATCATGCGGTCAAAGGCCTCGTTAGATTTGTCTCTGAATTAATCCGAGGTTGTGAAGATAGTTTGTAAACTGACTTTATTTAATACCAAATAGCTACTGCTACAGTCCAGGGTGATACTAGATAGTTATATTGCTACATGTCAGCAGTCCGATAGATCACCTCATACAGATGTGAAGGAGAGACATTAAGGCGAGAGAAAAAAGTTGTTGTTTCACGAAACAACTGCATCATATGATAAATTTTAGGACTATGAGAAAACTTTCCAACCACTGTATAAGTTTTACTGCCATGCAACCAATAACACTTTTTTTCCTAAAATTTAAGGGATATTGTATTACTTTGAGACAATAAAAATAAAAAACTATTGTACGGATTGTGTAAAGATTACATGCCACGACGGTAGTACGACGCCACCAATGTACTTGTAGACCTGAGCATTTTTCGGGCCGGGCCGGGTTCGGGTCGGGCCTAAAAAAATTCGGTTATTTCGGGCCGAGAAAATCCTGCCCACGACCGTCCCATCGGGCACACCGGGCCTCAATTTTCGGGCCGGGCTCGGGCCGGGCCCGGGCTTGGGCGGACCGCCCGTGCATTTTATAGTGTAAAATAGCTAAAAACAGCATTTCGGGCCGGGCTCGGGCCAAGATTTATTTTCTCGGGCTGCAAGATCCATGACCACGCCCGCCCAGTAAGGTCCGTGGGCGGGCCGGGTTCGGGCCGGGCTCGGGCCGGGTCTGCGGGCCGGGTCAGGCCGGGCTAAAAATGCTCAGGTATATGTACTTGCTACGTTCTTGGTTGCCGAACTAGGGTCCTAGCGAATTAATGTTTTATTTATCCTTTGAATTATTATATGCAGAACAAAAGTTCCTTGGCCCAAACAAAAAATAAAAATAACAAAGCTAGCAAAACTGTTTAATTACAGCATGAGCATGTTTGGCATCTTGTAGATTGCTGTCCACACAATTAATTCGAATGTCGATCACTGCCTCGCATGCAGTGTGTCTATTATTTTGATTTTAAACATGGAGCCGGAGGTACATCCATACGCTTCTAAAACCATGCCACAATGCAATTGTGCGCGCCGGCCCCTCGGTGTTGACAAACCCCCCCAATCTGCGTCGCCGATGCGCGCACACACACGCCCCGCCCCGTCGTCCGCCAACCCCAACCCCAACCCCGACTCCGACCGCGTGTCCAAACACCGCGCTAGATTCCGAAACCAACGGCAAATCCTAGGCGAACACAGCCCCACGCTCTTGTGGCCTGTCCCGGCTCACCCCCTTATTTAACACCCCATGAACTGCCCCTCCAAGCACAAATCATCAACAGCAACCAAGACCTCGATCGGCTAACTTCGCTAGCCAGCCAGCCACCCTGAAATTTAGCTAAATAAGCAGCAGCAGCAGCACACGAAGAGCGCGAACAGATTGCCATGGCGGAGAGGGAGGGCGCGGTGGTGAAGAAGGGGCACGAGGAGGGCCTGAAGATGGCGGTGTCGCTGCTGGAGGAGTTCGGCCTGCCGCTGGGGCTGCTGCCGCTGGAGGACGTGGTCGAGGTCGGGTTCGTGCGCGACACGGGGTACTTTTGGATCAGCCAGCGCAAGAAGGTGCAGCACCAGTTCAAGAAGATCGGCAAGCAGGTGAGCTACGATGTGGAGATCACCGCCTACGTCAAGCCCAAGGGCATCCAGAAGCTCAAGGGCGTCAAGGCCAAGGAGCTCATGCTGTGGCCGCCCGTCAACGAGATGACCGTCGACGACCCGCCCACGGGCAAGATCCACTTCAAGAGCCTCGCCGGCGTCACCAAGACCTTCCCCGTCGACGCCTTCGCCGCCGGCCAGTAGGCAAATAATCTTATTAAATTTTAAAATATATATACCGCATTTGTTATAATCTTTCTGTATTCACGCGTGCGCGCACACATATTTATGTATGTATGTACGCATGCATGAGCTGCTTATTTTGTACTTGATGGACAATGTCTAAATTTTCCGTGAAATATGATGAAATAAAGCCAATATTAAAAGGCCGTGCTCTTTACTACTTTATTAGTACCATGTCATACTACCTTACCTCATCAATTTAAAATTACAAGGTGTATTTCGATTTGTTACGTCAAGATCTTCAGTCTTGACCGACGATTACTCCGTCCGTATGTCATTATTATGTGATGCAAAATCTAGCCAACTAAGAGCAACTCCAACAGATTTCCTTTCCTGTTTTCCTTTTTTCTTGCTATAGGGAAATCCACTTTCAAATTTTCAGGATATTGGGGAGACTTGCTGCAGCCGATCCCCTTCTCACATTCCCCTTTCCTTTTCCCTAGCAAGTGGGTCCCACAAATCAGTGTCTGGTATAATGGGTATAATTTCCTTCTCTCGCTTCCTTTTCTCTCTACGACAGACGGAGCACAGCTCGGCCAAGAAAAAACTCGTCGGCGCTTGGCTGGGGCCGCGGCCGGAAGAAGAGCCGGCATACGTCGAGGCAGGCCGGCGTGCGACGGAGCAAGGTGAGGTGCGCGGCCGACGCGGCTCCGGCGGCACGAGGCGGTCAGCGCGACGGCGCTTGCGCGCGCGTGGCCGACGCGGCCCGTGCGGCGGCGGCGCTCGCCCGCTCGTGGCCGGCGCTAGGCCGGGCGGAGCTGCGCGAAGCGGGCGGCAGAGCTTTGCGCGTCGGCGCTAGGCTGGGTGAAGCTGCGAAGCAGGCGGCGAAGAAGCGCACGACGGGTCTAGGCTCGAGCGGGCCGCGGCGCTAGGCCTGGGTAGAGCAACGCGCGGCGTGCGGCGGCGCTCGGCCGGGACGGAGCGGCGCGTTCGGAGGCAGCGCAGGGGCGCACAGGTGAGAGATGGAAAGGGGAGAGGAGTTGGCTCCCCTTTCTAAAGGGGAATGCAATTGGAATAAAAGGGATTGAGAAAAAAATTTAGGGAAAGGGGAATAGAAAGGGGATCTGTTGGAGATGTATTTTTTCCTCTCAATCCACTTTAACTAGGAATATAGGGAAAGGGGATTGTTATTGGGGAACTGTTGGACCCCAATGCGTCGGTGGTGCACTGGATGGCCGGGCGGCGGCGCTCGAGCGCCCGGCGGCGGCACCAGGCGTCGGGAGGTTGAAAAAAAAAAGAAAGGGGAGAGGAGTTAGTCTCCCCTTTAGAAAGGGGAATGGAATTGAAATAAGGGGGATTGAGAAAAATTATAGAGAAAGTGGAATAGAAAGGGGATCTGTTGGATCTATGTTTTTTTTCTCTCAATCCGCTTTAACTAGAAATATAGGGAAAGGAGATTGCTATTGGGAAACTGTTGGAGTTGCTCTAAGTGAGTATATTTTTGTATAGTAACGTTGACTTTATATCACAGAAATTGTATATATCAATAAACTAACTGTTGGTCAAAGGGTTGTATAAAATACGTCTTGTATTTTCAAACTGATAGAGTACATATCAACCTATGCATTTACCATTCAAGTTCTGAAAGCCCAAAACCGAATTGGCTGGAACAGCACCGACTTAAAAGTGTTCAACAAAAGCAATACGGATAAAATTATGAATCGAGGATAAGCACGTCAGCCCTTTCATTTCTTCAACGTGGGTAACAGGGATACTGCTGTGTGAGGCTGTGAGATGAGGCAGTGAATTAGACTTGCGGGCAACTACAGCACGGATAAGATAGTCTGATAGTCTCCCTCGTTCGTTGAACAAACAATGGAGTTCATCACGCAACAAAGAATGACAAAATGCGCCTAAGCGCTGATTTCTCTTTTCGGCTATACGCTACTAGCTACTACTTCCTTTGATGTAGATTTTTCAGGGTGAACAATGAGTTGAATGAATGCCAGAGATATCTGACGATCTAAATTAAACATGGAGTAAAATTGTTCCATACACACACCAGCTATTGCAAGTGTGTTCATATTCCACAATATGTAGTATAAGATTCAGAAGAAACTAGATACTGTTTCGTTATCTATTTCAGAAAGAACAAGAGAAAGAATCAACAGCAGATGATAAATAAAGTGTGCATACATAATTCTCTTGTGTGTTCAATTACGCATCGATCTCACCCGTTCTGCCTTGTGCCGGAGGAGCCGGGTGCCGCCTTGTGATCACCGCGAGAACCGTGGCCTTGTGACGCAAGCCTGCCGGCGCTTTGCTGCGGCTCGGCGACGGCGTCCTTGCCGGTGAGCCTCTGGACGACGGACTTGAAGTCGTCGGCGGTGTCGGCCTCCACGTACACCGTCTCAATGATCTTCACGGTCACGGGCTTGGCGCCTTCATCCTCCCTCGACGACATTGCTGGGTGTGGCTCGAGTCTTGGGCGCAGCTAGGCTCGTGTTTGTTCCAAGAGGAGGAGCGAACAGGACGAGAGAGAGAAGTAGCCGGAAGTAGCTAGCTGACGGGCCGTCACTGGCACGAATTTGAGTATTTGACTGCGTGTGTCCGGAGAAGAACTTTGTGGGGGAGCCGTGCAATAATATTCTTCGTGCGGCGCTAAGCCTGCACCATGGTAACACGAACATTGAACAGTTCCTTCTTGCATCGAGACTCTAAAAAACTACTTGCACTGACTTGTGGGACAGTAAAACGTACAGTGATTGAGTTTGAGCTAGTCGTGCAACCTAACTTGAATTCAGAAGAACCTGATAAGGCCGGGGGTGAAAAATGCAGTCATCTGGTAAAAATTCTAGTAAATTTCCAGTGTGAGAAGAAGCAGACATGACGGCCGCAAGCCCGCAAGTGTTCATCCTTGGAGTGCATGAAGAAGCAAGCAGAAGCAGCAGTTGCCGCTGGCGTCTGAGTCTGACCTTGGGCCCCGGGTTGAAAAGTAACCACAGTCAAAACCTACATCAGCCACGAAGAAGATGCTGTTGTGTGGCTCAGTCAATACCGTACCCGAACTAAATACAGTACATAACCGCTGGTTTGGACCTGTTCAAGTTCAGCCTGACATCCCTTAGAAAACTTTGACCCACTTATAGCTAACCCGCCGTAAGCGGCAGACCATACACAGATGGAGATTGGAGTACTCTCTTGGCTGCAGCCATGGCGCCTTGGCGTCTTAACTGTCTGAATCACAAGTCCATGAAAGTAGTACGACAGGACACTGGCCCTCTAACCACACCTCAGGTTTGGGAATCCGTTGTACGACAGGACACTGGCCCTCTAACCACACCTCCTCAACGTCAAACAGTCCTCTAACGGTCTAACCAATGTTTGCACCTTCTCAGCGTCAAACAGCAGAGATTGTACCTCAATACAGTGCACAGGTAGATTTTCCGCCACACAGCAGTAAAATCAAGTCTGATGTCCTCACTGCGTGCACTCCATTACAGTTACGGATGGAAAGGTTCGAGACAGAGATATGCATATTATCAAGGATTTCATTCATGCAGTGCAATGTCAACCGATCAACATGGCTGGACAGATCCATCATTTCATACAGCACTATGATTGAACTATGTATGAATCTATGACCTAAGAAGGAGAGTTTGTACATCCCAACTAACAAAGATAATTTTATGAGGACCGAACAGCCACAAATGAAAGGGTTTCAGACTGCCATCCTCAGTGATCGCAAGGAACTTTCACAGTAACAAGAACTCCTCCATCCTGTCTAGCAACTATGGCATATGCTCAACCAAATGATACTTCGGTGCCCATTCACTGTCACCCTCCATCATCCTACATGCCGTCGAACTGTCAAGAAATAAAACTCAGTCAAAACAAATTATGCACCATTTTAGCAAGGCCATGCAGACAGGCATAAAAATGCAGTGATGACTATGCCCAGAATTTGTATGTATAGAAAATTAGAAAGGCATGAAATCTTGAAAGTTGGCAGAAATTGAATACTTATGTGAGTCCAAAAACTTTGCCATGAAAATTAAATGGATATCTCAAGCCAGTTTTGAGACATAGCAGGCGAGCTGGGCATGCCAGGTAGCCTGTTACACTGATAAGGCACAACATACTATTCTGAACAGAATGCATCAATAAAATGTTGTATAAAAAAGTTGTGAATTTGTTTAAAAGCAGAATATCTATGCTTAAGGGAGTAAACGTTACCGATGATCCAGGTTCACCACTGAGTAAAATCTCTTTCTTTCATGTATGATCAGAAGGTTTTGAACCCTTTGTGTCACCCTAAAAGATGTTGGAAGAGGAGTAGATAATAAAGTCAATTGCCATGCCAAAAGACAATAAATTATAAACACTATAAGATAAAACCAAAAAGATTACCTCCGTCTTGAATGCCACATCAATAGTCAATGTTCGTTGTCCATGGCAAATAGAAAAAAAACAAGAACATCAGCATAGGAGAAAATGATTCAAACAACTTGAAAGTATGGAGGGCAATGCAACAAACAAATGAACTTACATGCATGCATCAGGTATTCAGATCATACTGACAGTCACAAGATTTATAGCTCAGCCAAGGTAAACTGAGTAATGCATTTGTTTTAAAAAAGTTCAATCTCAATCCTGGCAACTTTGCAACAAACATGCATCTAGATGCTTTCATCTGGAAAAAAGAGGACGGTTTTTAGTTGAGTAAGCTCATATTTTCTCACCCCATTGTCAATAGACAGGGTAGGCTCTAAAGGATTTAGATCTTGAAATCCAGGGATGGTTATTTTTTCAGGGAACGTACTTTGTTGACACAATGACAAGACAAACAAATTAATGCGTGCACAGTGAAGCAGATGCACAAAAGTTCAGAAGATTTATGGCTTAGCCACAGTGAAACTAAGAAGTCCATTTGTTCAGCAGCCTAATTGCTAATCTAGCAATTTAACAATTATCAGGCGTGCAGATGCTAAGGATTGCTTTAGTTATGTAAGCCCACATTTTCTGACCTCCTTTTCAATAAAGATGGGGTAGACCGTAGACCCCAAAGGCATGCTTTAGACCTAGAAATCCAGGGAACTTTATTCCACGGCTAATCCTAGCGTTGATGTAGTTAAAACCAACACATATGATGCCACATGGAAATAAATAGAGTCAACCCTTGACCAGTACACACATTAACACATCCTTTTGCAGAAAATTAACAAGACAAAAGCAATTCCCAACACACATCAACATCACGCTTCATTGCCAATCAGAAACTCAGGCACCTAGTACAAGTCAGAGATCCTAAAGACTCACATTGTGCCGTAGCAGTTCGAAACACAACGAATACAATACTAGGAGTACGACTCAGAGATCCTAAAGACCCACATTGTGCCGTAGCAGTTGGAAATCACTAACGAATACAATACTGGGAGCAAAACGGGAGAGATTTGGTGGATACCTCCCGGTAGAGCTTGAGGTAGATCTTGAGGGGCTCGACGTATTCCTCGAAGCCGAGCGTGCCCAAGGACCAGATCAGGTCGTCGCCGTTGATGGTCTTGCGCTTCTCCTTCATGCACTTGTCACTCGCTCTGCAGAACCAATCACGGATGACGACTTGGTCATAGAGGGCACTTCGCTAGTTCGCATCTGGAGACACATGGAAGTTGGAAGCGGATCGGATCGAATTGCTAGGGAGCAACTTACTCGCTGGTGATGAAGCTGATGAACTCGGAGACGCACTCCTGGACCGACTCCTTGGCGTCCTTGGCGATCTTGCCGTTGTCCGGCACCGCGCGGCGCATGATGCGGCTGATGTTGGCGATCGGCAGGTAGCGGTCCTGCTCCTTCCCTCCGAAGCTGCCGCCGGCCTCCGGCGCGCCCTCCGCCTCCGACATGCCGAACCCTGGCGGCCATGGTGGGCGCCCGTGAGACGAGATCGAGAACCCAAAACGGCGCGAGGGAGTCGGGCGGTGAAGGGAGAAGAGAAAGAGAAGGGAAGGGGAAAAGCTGCCGGCAGTGGGGTTTACCTCTTGCCGATGGGAGATGGACGGAGATGGCGGAGGGGATCAGCGCCGTTGGTTGGGATGGGTGGGCGCGCGGGGAGGAGCGCCACCGGCCGCCGGATCTAGAGCCGTGTTTCAGGGGGTTGGTGGCGAGGATGCGGGGGTGCCGGTTCCTCCGCCTTTTTGTTTCCGTTTTCGTCTTCTGTTTCGCTTTCCGTTTGGGCTCCCATGAACAGTTTGCTCGGAAGAGGCCCAGTTGGTTTATGCTGGTTTTCTGTGTGGATTGAGGCCCATTGGTTATTGAAATAATGGGGCTCCCTAACTTGCCTTACGAGCCTTGGATCGGACCGGGCTGAATAGAAAATCCTAATGGGCCCATGCTCCTGATAAGCGCGCGCCATCGGGGAACGAAATCTGAGAGAGACCCTGTGACGTGCTCGGTCTGATGGTTTTTCCACACGCATGACGCCGAAGTCGACGGTCCATGGGTGTCGACGGAGAAGGCGTCGCCGACGCTCCAGCGATCACCATCTACCGGGATCGCGCTGTCGAGGGGGTGCACGGGGCCAACTCCACGCCCCCATCCCCTGCTTCCTCGTTTGGCGACAGCATGTACATCGTCAAGGTTGCAGAAGAAGATTTTGCTATTGCTTCAGAGCAAGACACGGATTAGGGGACATATGTAAGCAGCAGGCCAGTTGGTGCTTGAAAACAACGCCGGTGCACGATGGACTAAAAAGACAATGTCGTGCCATACCGATACTGATATATGAGCATATAGCACTTGCAGGAACGGTTGCGGCAGAATATGCTTTCAGCACCAACCTGCCCTGCTGCTCCATCATCCTATGCATCAGTGTGGAGGATATGATGAGAAGAGAGACAGGCTGCTAACCGACCAGCCGATCGACCAAACATGGCGACCCAATTAAAGTCGAGGCTCCTCACCATTCTGTCCCGGAAGCTCGATCACCTGAACACATGCATACTCCACGAACGAGCGGGTTGTGGCCGGCCTTGCCTCGGGTGAGACAGGGCGCCGGCCACTACCATTCATCAGGTAGACAAAACTCGCAGCCATGTCGTGCATGGGGCCTGCCAGAGCCAACCCGGGCCGCATCGACACATCATTCGAGAAGTGAACGCGCGCGGAAGAGACGGCCGTGCCCGGTGCAGACTGCTGGTAGCTAGCTACCATCATCATCACATGCTTGCCCCATGAATTGATGCCGGCCGCCAGACGCCATGAGACAGGGCTGGCCGGCCGGGCGGCATCGATCGCATCGCATTCACCGCTCACATCAACCGCGCACGACGCCGGCGACGGCGATGCCGGGCACGTCGCGGGCAGGGGAGGGGCCCGGGCCGGCGGGGCGCCCCGGGGTCCGGGGGTCCAGGGCGAGGGGACAAGCGCACGCACAGTGCGGGGGGGACCGACGGGGCGGTGCGGGGCGATCGAGCGTGAGGCGGATCCATGTCATGTGGGAGGAGGGGGAGGCCGGATAAGGGCACCCCAACGGCGTGTACGTCGTCCCCGCCGACCGCCGCGCGCGCGGGGACGGGCGGCGCGTCACCGGGTCCGCGGCCTCGGCGCCGTGGTCGGGGCCAGAAACAGCAGCGTAACCGCCGGCTCCAACGACCTGAGCGCTCGATCCGATCGGTGTGAGCAGCTAGCTAGCTAGCGCGCGCGTAGCGGCCGGGAGTGGGAGAGAGCCTTGTTCTTGCAGTCTTGCCTTGCTTGGGCAGTTGGGCGGGGCGCGTCGGGTGGTTGGTTGCGTGGGCCACCTGCCGCATTATCCGTTTGGCCATTCCCAGTCCGAGGTCGGCATCGGACTGCCGGTGGAATTAGTTTCCTACTCGATCACGTACTGATCGAGTAATAACTGGGTGGCAACGATTAGTTCTCTTCTTCCACACCCTCCAGCTCTAACGGAGCTGCTGCTGGATGCATGCATCAAATCTCTACACCTGTTGCCTGGCTCTGCTTCTGGCGGGTTCCATGCCTGCCTGTTGCCTGGCTCTGCTTCTGCCGGTTCGGCGCCGATCGATGCATGCGCCCAGAGTTTGGACGACCGGAGCGCACGGTTTCACGTACGTTGTCCAAACTGTGGGCAGGCATGGAACCCGCCAGAAGCAGAGCCAGGCAACAGGCAGGCACGGTACTCATCACCATCTGACGCGGACGGCGGGCACCGAAATTCTTGTGCTAAGGGACAGGCCCGGGTCCCATGGCGCGCTTGTGCCGCCCCGTGAACTGAGACAGAGCGGACCATCCGGTATGGGCGGCGTGCACCGTACCTGTGTGCGTCTCACCTGACACCAGCTACAACGACTGGTACAAACAAAGACGACGGTGCCACGGTGTGTCTGACGGGTCGTCCGATGAGGCAGCAATATAATGATAGGCCCAGCAAGCTGCGCTGACACTGCAAACTTCAATCCTGACAGGGAGGAGAGGACGTCGGAGGACGATACGTCGCTGATCTCTGCCGCGCTGGTACGTACGAACGAACCGGGAACAGATCGCAGGAAATCAGGGAGTTTAACGCCGCGAAAATCATATCGCATCGTACTAGCTACTGTATGGTTAGCATGTTCCTTTCAGGAGGAAATACGTGCATATGCAGATATGGATATGCTAGCTACACCTACACCACCGCCTTGGAAGGAGTTCGGTATAGTATGCAGGTTGGTACTCCGATCCGACCCCCCTGGACCATGCATGAACTGATATGGAGAAGCTCACCACATGTGACGAGGGGATTAGGGTGGCTTGACAACGACACGCCGCCCTTAATGAACTCACCATATAGTCGTATACCATTTCATCACTAACAGAAAAGAAAAGAAAAGAAAAGCTGCTGAGATGATCATATCTATCAAGTCCCTGATTTTAGTGCCAGGGTAGCCGGATAGGGTAGACCGACAATTAACAAGGCTTTCCTTCGAAGAAAATAAGCACACGTACACAAGCCTCATAGCGTTCGCACGGCTTTTTTTTTAACGCACGACACGATACCTTTTTCTTATCCACCGCTCGATCGCGAGCACCTGCGCAGAAAGCAGGATGCATGGCCGGCATTGTTTATACATTCTTTTTATCACTTTTTATCTGTATCAGACTATCAGAGTGCCTACGATTCTACAAAGATATCGTGAGGATATACTACTATACTAGCCTGTGCACCACCCATGTCGCATGATCCTGCTGTACCGACCACGCTTCCTTGACGCGGACGTCGGAGGCCGGACACGGCTAGCTCCCAGCAGCATCCTTTTGGTCACTTCACGTCATGCGTCAGCGACGAGAGATGTCCCAGACCACGCCACCATCGACCACCCAAAACGTGCGCTGCGGCCACTGGAATCGCCCAAAAAGCTCTTGCCATCGATCGCTCAGCTTCCGTCCGGGAAAGCTCGGTCGTCGGCCGCCACGTACCGGGCCGGGGAGGAAGCTCTCAGTCTCAGCTGAGGGCTGGCACGGCGCGGCGCCGGATCGAGCGACGGCGACAGGTGGACCAAGAGGAGGCGCCCACGCGTGCGCGCAGAGGGTACACGCGTCGCCCAGCCGTGCGGTGACATGGGCGCTACGCGAGGCCGAGGCCGTTGGTAGCTAGCCTGGCCACATCACACGGCCGGCGGCCGGGGCCTGGAACCCTGCCTTGTCCCGGCGCGCGCGGCCGGATCGGGGTCGACCAGTCGCCGTGTACGTACGCACGCACGTATCCGGCCGGCTAAACAAACCGTGAGCGCCGACCACCCCGGCCGGCCGGTCGCGACCTGGCCGCGCGCCGGCCTATGCGGTGACGTATGTGATGCGTGACCGCGCTCGACCACCGCTGTCGTCGCGGGGAACGTCGAGATCGATTTGAGAGACCGGGTCGCTCGAGCACCTCTCGCTCTCACCTTTCCCGAATCGAATGGACAGCGACGTCGTCGCCACATGGCGCGGGCATGGCCTGGCTATCTGAAGGACGTGGCACGGCGAGACGGCGGCACTACATGCCGCGCGCGGCCGGTCTCGATCTTTATTTAGGTCGGGCCGAGCTGAGGCTGCGGTGCACCATGCGTGCAGTGCGTGATCGATCTATTTCGCGCGTCGACGGCGACGGCGAGCTCCGCCGCGCGGATTTTTCGCGCGCGCGACGCGGCCGAGACGTCCGATCGATCGGACGACGACGTGCAGTGGCCGCGCGCCGGGCGGTGGTCGTTGTAGCTAGGGTTGGTGAGGAGAGGATGGGCGATACATGCATCCTGGTCACGTGTCCAGATCACGTCGGATTTCGACTCGAGACCTGACTTTGATATCCGATTTGTTGCCGCCGACTGGCCGGTCGCGGATCTGTGCTGTGGTGTCGTTGTAACACGCTGTTCCGGCCGGCCGTGTCCGGTCACGCATCAAAGATCACGTGTCGTGGTGAGTGCTATGGTAGTATATGGTTCAGCTCTCGACATGCCGACGTAACAGTACGTGTCTGCCATTGGTATGGTGGCGGGACAGGGCAAATTAAGACGCAAGCTAGCAATAGTACGTACGCGTCTACGTACATATGGACGTGTACTATGGTCAGCTTGCATGCAGGTGATTTTAATTTGCTCTCACGTAGTACGCGTCTACGTGTACAGTACGTCTACGCAGCCTGCATGCATCATGGTCAATTGGTCATTTCTCTCTCGACTGCGTATATGTATACGTACTCCATGCGACGTACTGTACGTCGAACACAGCGGATAGTCCGTACACTCAACATTCATACGACGACTTTCGAGGGTGACTGCAACAGTAGCCATTGGGTTAGCTGAGGTGCAACTTGTTTGGTTGCTTTCCTAGCTAGAGCTGCAGGCCGATTAGATACAATGACTTAACCTGAAGGAGAAACCAACGTGTGAGCTATTTAGTTAGGCTTTGTTTAGATCCCAAATTTCACTCCCAAATTTACTATGTAAAAAGAACATTTTCCGTCACATTAAAATGCCATAACATGTATGGAGTACTAAATGTAGATGAAATCAAAAAATAATTATAAAGTTTTGTTGTGCTCTGCGAGACGAACATTTTGAGCCTAATTAATCAATTTTTGGACAATTTTTACAAATACAAACGAAATGCTACAGTGATGTATTGATTACGAAGTGACATTATACTGCCAAATTCACCCTCCAATTCTAACATCTAAACAAGGCCTTAGTTGCATACGCGGATGCAGTGACGACCCTATTATTTTAGACTAACGAGTGGATCTGTGTATGAGCTGATAAACCCATTTAAGATGTATACAATCAACTAAACACTCTCTTTGCTATAACTATAAAATCTTATAAACACCCGCTTTTGTGGTATATAAACACCCTCTCCCTGATTTGGTGCAGGAAAAAACAATATACCCTCGTTACTAGTGAGAGTATTGGCGCGACATATATCAACAGGTTCACATGCGGAAGATGCTGTCGTTGAGGAGCTCGTGAACGAACAGTGGAGGCCTGCAGTAACATGAACAAACGACCAAAACAATAGATTCGATTGTCGTATACGTGAGACGCTATTCGAATCGGCTAGCATGCAAACTAAATGCATGCATGCATGGTCCCGGTCCAATCACGTACCGGAAAAAACTAGATCGCACAAGATCACAACAAACGGAAAGGATCAACCTAACGCAGCCTGTGATCATTTCACTCTGCTGATTGGCTCACCCGGCAAGCTAGGGCAAATCAAAATCAAAATTAAGGCAGACGAGACCAGATAGAGAGAGGGGGAGTACCTGCCGCCTGCCGGGCTAGAGAGAGAGACGGGGACACGGGAGGCCATCCCTGTAACTACCAACGGTCGTGGCGGGGCCCGCAGCGCCAGGGACGGGCCACGTGGGTCGGGCCTACGGGGGCCTGTCGGCGGTATCCGCGCAACAACGTGGTGGGGCCGTTGCGCACCTACTGCTCTGCCGGGCGGCCCACAACCCCCCACGATACGTGGCGGGTAGCGACGGCTCGGCGCCGAGGAGGATCCGCGACGCGGGGCCCCCACGCGTCCTCCGGGCCGCCGGGCCGGAAACAAAATTGCCAGATTTGGTACCCGTTTCTTCCCGTGCATCATCAAGGCCCGCCCCCCTGACCCTGAGTGTGTTTCCACTGTTGCCACGACGCGGCACATGCTGGGGCATAATCTGACGCGTTACTTTTTAATTTTTCGCCAGGGACGGGGACATGATCTGACACTAATCACAGGCGCCACGATTTGCAGCACCGATAGACGTGTCATGATCGATCAGTTGCACTGGAGCTTCATTTAATTTATTTATTGGTTTAGCACATTGGAGCTCTGTATTTCCCCACAACGCTAATGTTTTCCGGAGTAATATAAGAACCAAAGACTAATGAAGTTTGATTCTTGTGTACGGCACATCCTATAAGTTTATTCCTGACAGCCAATCAGAACACTAATGTTTTCACAAAAAAATCAGAACGCTAATGAGCTAGTAATAATCATCCGGGCATGAGCCGCATGACTAGGTAGTCGTGATTTTGGACGGGGACGTCCTACTTCTGAAAGCTAGTATAGAATATACGACGGTTGTACGGTGCCTCTTCGCTTATCTGAGAGCCGGATTTTGTTGTGAAAGCCAAGTACGTATGTCTCGAGCGCGACACACTCTGAAAAAAAATCCAGCCGGTATGTTTTTTCTCTAGTCAAAGACGAAAAAGACTGACAAAAAATGTGAATTTTGAACTCGAAGAAACATATATTCTCAGCGACTAACAATAAGGAGAGGCAACGAAATCTACACACACCTGATTTCTTCAGGACGTCACCCGCAACAAAAAAAAGAAAAAAAGCAATCGCAATCCCAAGACAAGCTAGCCAGCTATACAAATGCACCCGCAGCATCAAATCCTTGCCCGGCATGGTGAGGAGGGTTTGTCGAGGAACCAAACATGCTCCTAATTAAAAACTAACTCCAGATCAATAATCACCGCAAAACTCAACATGAAGGTGACGTCCTGAAGAAATCCCGTGACCATTTCACTCTGCTGAAGAATATAGTTCTCACTGTCCCCACTCTTTACCGTGATTGGAAAGACGCCAATCAAATTAATTAGTTGTAGAATAATAACTAGTAGGCTGCAAATGTGCGGGCATTTTTAGTAGGAAAAAATCCAAATTACTCCCCTCAAGTATAGCGGAAGTCCGGATAATATAATTTAGACTTTTTTCCTTTTTAGTAAAACCCTTCATCAACTGACCTTATATTAAGTTGGTGACTAGCAACTATTGTGACCAGAACAGGGACAAATAATATTGTGAAACGGGTGGATGGGGGTAATCCATCGCTCCAAGATTTTCTTCAACAATTGATTTTTAGAACACCGTGCCACAGTACTATAGTACGTTAGGCATGCAATGGAAACCAAGCATAAAGGTGCACATATCGGATAAGCTGATGCCTTAGCTTTTGACACTAGTGGCCTCCATCACCGTTAACCAGAGCACGAAGTATAGCTAGCTCATCTGCATGAGGCGCGATCACAAGTGGGAACGCAAGCACGAGTCAGCAAGCTTTTTCTTTCTTTCCTTTGGCGTAACCGAGAGTCAACAAGCAAGAGCTAGCAGACACTCAGGAGAAACTTGCCTTTCTCTGATTCTTTGCTCGCCACTATATGTATAGTGATGGGACTCGAACTGTTCGATCGAGTGCACCGTGTCATATGGGCATGCATATGACTAACAACAACAAAGATCAACAACAAAACAAAGCACCGCCAAAAGTCTCGGATTCCTTTGTACAGAAGAAAGAATCGTCTGATCCTGTCGGCACCATATCATCCCGTACGTACGTGGCCTCGGTGGCCACACGATTGGGGGAGCGAGCGAGAGGCCGAGGCGGGCGGTCTTCGCCGCGCGTCACCGGGGTCGGGGGCGGGGCCATGCAAATGGGTGGCGATGCTTTTGGGCGGCGCGCCGTGGCCCGTCTTTCCGTGGAATAAACCGCGCGCGCGCCAGTTCGAAATGAAGTAGCTCATCTGTGTGCTAAATATGTAACCTCGCCTAGTTCTAGTTCAGTGTGGCATGAGCCACCTAGCTTCCTTTTACGATCCCTTCAGGACGATTCTAATTGTAATAATGGTAATTGATGAATGAAAGCTCTGTTTTTCAGAAAAAAAAAACCAGAACGAGCAACCGGCCGTGGTCGTCCATGCAATGCAAAAGTGCAAAAGCGGCTTTGGCAACGTCCGGTCCATATTCCTACGTACGTGCAGGGCGCGCGGCTTGCTTCAACGCGTCCTACCGGTAACCTGCAGGTGGGTTGGAAACCAAACTATACCCACACCAACCCATTTTTATGAGAGAAATTATATGAATCCACCCCACCTCAAACCACCACCACCACACACCAATCCAACCCAAACTTTTGAACTCATAATGTAATAACTATTCCCAAACTATGGTTACAACCCAATAAGAACCCATTTCAACCCAAACATTTGACATGGGGCTCATGTGTAGATCTAGCCACACTGCTTTGCACAGAGGAGCTGCCAGGCATACCGAGTCATCTCCAACAAATTTCGGTCAATTTCGATGAAATTTTATAGTGTGAACGCGGAATTTTTATTCCAGGGTCCAGGTCTACACAAAGAACCCATTTCAACCCAACCCAATCCAACCCAAACCATATTTACATAGAACCTACTCCACCCCACCTTATTACCTAATATAACCCATTTCAACCCACTTCAATACACTCTACATCAAAATCCAACCCATTAAAAACCCACACCATTTGCAGGCCGACCTACCGGTCGTCGTACGTGCTTGTTAGCTACACCTCGTTGTTGAGTCGTTTGATGCTTCCCTCCACCTTCCAAGAAATCGACCCATTGGTTTAAGAAAAGAGCGAGTTGCTGCTATCTTTGATCCGAGCATCTTTTTAGCTCCCTCGCACCCAAATTTCTCTAGCTAAATCCCTCCTCGCTCTATTTTTTTTAGAAAAAAGGCCAGTACGCTAATCCTACCCATGAGTACATTCGAGAGACTACCGGTATATCCAATATTGAAATTCATAAAGTCTCACAGATGCCTCGCTGGTCTACTACTGAAAGAAAAACGCCTGTTAAATTCTGTAATAAATCCATAAAAATACGACACATATATCGAGTCGAGTCTATAGGATTCTGATGGATAAGTTCCACCACAAGGAACCTTACTTATTTATATACAATCAATTCGCTTCCTCATTATATTTGAGGTTGGATCCATCTGCTTTTTCAATTACGTAAAAGCTTTTGTACGAGTTGATCTCGGCCGAAAGAAACTAATTTTAAGACAATAATGCTCTGCGACGAGATTTAAAATCACCCCATCAAAAGAAAAACAAAATAAAGAAAACTGCACTGTGCGTCGTAGGGCTAAGCATTTTGGCCGGTTGATGTGTGTTGTGCCGCAGACTGCAGGGACGTTCATTCAGTGACTTGTCTAGCAGGGAGAAATGAATACCGTTTTGGTCCGTCAGAGTACGCCCACAAGCTCGGCATGTGCCGTGTTTCAGTGCTCCTAGAATTATTGGGCCGGCACGCCATTTATAACGTATCGGAATTTAGGGTTCCTCCGCCCCTGCCACACTTGCCTTCTCACGCCGTGCATGCAGAAAGAAGAAGAGAACATGCAGCCCTGCGACGTGGAGCTCTGCCTAGGCAAATGCAGCTCTGCAGGCCATCTGAGCCGGCCGGCCACCGCTACGAGATGACACTATGAGAGTAACCGCCTAACCGGCCGGGGGCCATCAGCTGATGCCATGAACAGGTAGGCGAACCTACGGCCCGATTAGGTGGTGAAGCTAAGGATAACGTGGATACGGATGGTCGTCGATGATCTCGACGTGTGAAAGGGACAACGTAGTTTTACTAACAATATATCCACCATGGGAGCACAAGATGGATTAGGGCCTCGATCAGGATAATGATGACCTAAGCGTCATTAACTGATTTATTTATCGGAAGGAACGGTGGTGATAGTACACGTTGGTTTGAACGATGATGGACTTAATTATTATATTAATCAAATATAAAACTATGATCAAGGAACTAAGCTACGGGTGAACTGATCATAGATAAGTTACTTGTAGTGTAATATATCCATCCGAGTTTGAGTTCTTGACTTAGCACGGATGCTAAAATTTTCCTATAACTCGACACATATGGCGGCCTAATGGTTTAGAAGTTTTCATAAACGTGTAAATATCGGCGTATATGCATGTGTGTTTCACTACGGATTAACTTCTCATATATGGTCGAACCAATAAATATGGTTTAAATTTGTACTTCATATGGTTCCACCAATAAACTTGGGTTTGAATTTGTAGTGCGTCCGATTTAGTGGAAGCTAGGTGTTTTGCCTATTGGTGTGTTTGATAAATTTGTAAATTTAAATATTGGAGACGTTATGTTAAATGTGTGTGTTTGTTTGTAAACGTATGTATGATGTCTTCACCAAAAAAAACCACGAGCATCAAATTAAGGCATGTATGTTTCAGCTTATGGTCGATTTTCAAGGATCGATTCTAAGAGTCATCTGATTTTTCGATTCTTCAAAAAATGTATAAAATCAGCCAGAAGCTGAAATAGACAGAGCATTGGAGAAGAGAATTAGGAAGGCACTTCACCGGGCATACGCACTTGCCCCCGATCGATCTGAGTATCTGACGGTGTGCACCTGCCAGTGCAATTGTTATCGGACAAGACACGCTGACAATCTCTGCTCCTAATCCTGTGCTCAGGAACCGCGTGGTGCGACTCGTCTGTCTGCCTCCCCTCTTCCGTCTGCCTGCGACCTCCGTCAGTCCGTCCGCGTGCAATTTTTTTGGCGCCGACATGTGGGCCCCACCACACGGCAGGTGGGTCCCACGCTCGCACACCCCAATCCCCTCCCTCGCGATGCAGCGCCCGCGCCGTCGCGCCGACTCCTCCCCCCTGACTCCCCCACGCCGGTCCCCTCCCCCCACCTCGAGCTCGCGCCGCATCCCCCGCGCGCCGCCGCTGCAGGCGCCACAGCACCTGCAGCCACCGCGACGCGCTGGCGCTGGCCCAGCACGAGCAGCGACGCGCCCTCGCACGCGGCCGGCCGCCCACGGGCTCCTCCGCGGCGCCACCGCCCCCCAAGCTCCACCGGCGCCACCCCCAAGCTCCATCGAGGCGCCGTCCCAAGCTCTTCCGCGGCGTTGCTCCGCCGCCCCCGAGATCCGCCGCCGCCGCCATCTCGACCGCGTTCGTTCCTGGATCGCCGCGTCTAGGGCACACGCTGCCTCGCAGCCGTGTGGATCGCGTCGATCTCCAACCCCGCCGCCTCGCCGGGGTTCACCGTGGGGGCCTCCAAGTAAACCCTAAACCTCCAGCACCGCCATGATTATGGCATTTAATTTGGCCTCGAGAGTATTAAGTGGTAATGCTCATGTATCGAAGTACAATATTGTGCTCAGTATTGATCACGAATTTTGTAGTTGTTATGCTCAGGTCAGAGGCTGCAATCTAGATTTAGCATCCTTCGTCTAGATTTCCTTTGCCTACTACTTTTAAATATAATTTGTTAGTCATCAAAAATCCAATTTCTTTCCTTGAGTGTGAAGTGGATATGTGGCCATTGCTTACGGTATAAAATCTTTATCAAGGGGGGAATCCAGTTTCCAATGCTAACAATCTGTTTCCTAGGCACCTCTCTGTTTCCTTTAGTCCAATCCTTATTTTTCAACTTCATTCATAACTCACCATGAGTTAACGTTTTTCATATTACACCAACAGTTGCATACATATAGAGTCAAATTATATTATCACAGCTTATTGCTGATGATCCAATGAGCGAGCCAGCTTACTAGGAGAATAATCAAATATCATCGTCGGGAAGGAGCCCCATGTAGTTCAAGGGGGAAGCAGGCGTGCATTGACTTGCTTCTTCGTATCTCCAAGCCTGACCGACGGCCGACGGCGGCTTCCATTCGTCACTTTCTTTCTTTGATTTGACGAAACCGGCAGCGCGAGCGGCGTCGTTCTCAGGGCTGATTTGCCTGGCTGACGATGCGAAGAAGATTTAAACAACTACGTATAATTCTCTTGAAAGGAAATGACGAAGCCGTAAATTGCAATAGCTATGAAACAGTAGAGTGCCGTAGTAGCACAATTCAGAATCAGGTATACTGTACTGGTGAACCATGATCCGTGATCTTTAGCCAGTTATGTTAAGCAGTGCAAGATGTTCAGTTTTGCCGGGACCAGAGAAAACAGTTCCTAAATTTGATTATTATGTGACTTGTGGTTCAGGACCTGATTAGCTATTAGTTTTTATCAATGGATCATGGATGTGCTGCTACCCAATGAGTATCTTCTTGTTGTGTTCCCTATAGAGATTTGGTTGACTAAGCGGAGCAGAATTTTAGTATGTGTCATGGCACTGAGATTCCCTGCCAGCAGTTCCAGGACGTAGAGAGGTATGGTTTAATATATGAAGTAATTTAATCACACACCCACATAATTGTCAAGTTTGAAAAGGAAAGTTCTACCTTATCATGACGAGATATATGTTTCATTTCTTTAGATTATCTTCCTGGGTATCACATGGAGTCTGGTTTTATTTATGGCATATTATTTGTACGAATATGGCTATACACGCTCCTGTCTCTGTCTGCATGTCCCCATTTGCTGTCGCTGGTTGTAAATTGAATCGGTGATGGTTGTACTCAGTTGTGAACTCCTGTAGATTCGATCGCATGTACGCTTCTATCTGACTGATGGCAGACAACCTCTCGCCCTTGATCGGCGATGGCAGACAGCTGCGGTGGACAGACAGCAGTGCTCCATAGGGGCACCCGACATCATCGTCTCACGAAAAAGTGTAAGATATATCACCGCAGAAACCCCCTGTTTTTACTTAGCTTTATTTGAGATTGAAGATCTGAATCAGTATTGCTCTTCAATCCAAAGATCCGCGAATTAGTAAATTTTGAAGGATCAGCAACTCGACTGCAACGGTAGTGTTAATTTTTGTTTACATCACAAAAAAAAGTTGAAGTACAGGTATCCTAATTTTGCTGTGGTTATTTTTTCATTATCTGCAGTCACTCGGATGCTTACTTAGGTAGTGAACCCATCAAGGAAGATGACAAGGCACTGAATATTGTGCTCAGTATTGATCACGAATTTTGTAGTTGTTATGCTCAGGTCAGAGGCTGCAATCTAGATTTAGCATCCTTCCTTCGTCTAGATTTCCTTTGCCTACTACTTTTAAATATAATTTGTTAGTCATCAAAAATCCAATTTCTTTCCTTGAGTGTGAAGTGGATATGTGGCCATTGCTTACGGTATAAAATCTTTATCAAGGGGGGAATCCAGTTTCCAATGCTAACAATCTGTTTCCTAGGCACCTCTCTGTTTCCTTTAGTCCAATCCTTATTTTTCAACTTCATTCATAACTCACCATGAGTTAACGTTTTTCATATTACACCAACAGTTGCATACATATAGAGTCAAATTATATTATCACAGCTTATTGCTGATGATCCAATGAGCGAGCCAGCTTACTAGGAGAATAATCAAATATCATCGTCGGGAAGGAGCCCCATGTAGTTCAAGGGGGAAGCAGGCGTGCATTGACTTGCTTCTTCGTATCTCCAAGCCTGACCGACGGCCGACGGCGGCTTCCATTCGTCACTTTCTTTCTTTGATTTGACGAAACCGGCAGCGCGAGTGGCCGGCGTACCTCTCATGCCTTTGCGAAAAATACTAACTTTTATGGACTTCGGTGCGACCCTATAACCGTCAAATTAAATTTTCTTGTGGATTATTTATCTTTTCTTCATGTATCATACCCGTAGCAACGCACGGGCGTTTACCCAGTGCAACACTAAGGCTGCCCGCACTGGGCTCCTAAAAACGTTCCTGAGGGAACGTTTACAGGAATGGGGAGCTGCAGCGGTCTCCTGAACCGGCTCCCCAACCCAAGCGGAGGCTCCGCGTTCCCCCAAACCCAAGCGGAGGCTCCGCGTTCCCCCAAACCTGGGGGTGGCAGCGGAGCTCCCCTACGGGCCACGGTGACGGCGGGCCCACAAGCCCAACCGCCCCGCCGCTCCCGTCCCGTCCCGCAGCTTCGGCCACGCGCTGCCCGCCGTCGTCTGCGACCCACGCGGAGCCGCCACACTAGCTCGCCGCCGTGCTCCGCGTCCCGCCCCGGCGCCGCGTGGAGGAGCTCCTCTGGCCGCCGCGCACCGCCCCGGCCACCACACCCGCACCGCGCACCACTGCTCTGCCAGCACGGAGGTGGATGGAGGAGAAGGCGAAGGGGAGGACGGGGAGGGGGAGGAGCGCCGCCGAGGAGCCGCCCAAGCTGCTCCCGCCGCTGCCTTGTCGTCGTCGCCGGGCCGGGCGGGGACAGTGGAGGGGCGGGGAGGGAGAAGCGCCGGAGGGAGTGGAGGAGCGCCAGACGCAGGAAGAGGGCCGGTCGGCGGACACGACCGCCGGCACCGCGCGCCGGATCGGCCGCTGCGCGCGCCGACGTGCCCGCGGTCGAAAGTCTAAGGATGTGATGTCCAGCAGCCCATCCAAGTGCAGGTTTAGCTAATTTAGCCCATAAACTGAGAAGCAAATCAGCCCAAGACTCTAAGAGACAGCCCATCCATTTGATTCATATGCAAATTTAGCCCACTAGCCCAGAATTTGGATGCCACTTTTGTACATGCTGGCTCAAATTTGGTGAATTGGCCCCCCTACATTTTGGTTCACGCTCCGCCACTAGCTCTGACGACGGCTCGGCGGAGGGAATCCGAGCGGAGAGAGGAGCTTGGACCTCGTCCGCACGGGCCTCGACGCGGCGCGGCGAGAGGAGCTCGGACCTCGGAGCCACGCCGGGATGGAGGCGGGGAGCCGCGTGCGATAGAGCACGGCGACGGCGGCCTCAACGAGCGGAGAGGGCGACGCGTGAGGGAGTTCCGGCCGCCGCCCCGGCTCGCCACGCCCCGTCCTGCCATGTGAGGGAGCTCCGGCCGCCGCGCAAGGGAGCCGCCGCGCCACCGCCCCGGTCCGCGAGGGAGCTCCGGCGTGGGGAAATGGCGCGGTGGCGGGCGGGGGAGGGAGCCGGCGTGGGGAAATGGCGGGGAGAGAGAGGCGGGGGAGGAGAAGTGGGGGGAGAGAGAGAGAGAGGGGGTAGGAGGGTAAATAAAAATAAGAGTAAAATAAGATGGTAGTGGGTGTAGTTGGAATAAAATATGTGGTAGTTGGGATAGGGGAAGATGATAGAGGAGAGATGAGTGCGGGAGAAATTGGGATAGGGGAAGTAATCTCGATGACCAGTACAGAATATTCCGTTTAGAGGAGGAAAATAGAGAAACACGAGTGCGAGCAGCCTAATACGTGATGTCACCGTCTTAGTTGATGAGGATCCACCTCAGCACTTCATCAGTCGGTTTACAGGTTGTGATCTTAAGCTGCTCACCAAACTAAATCTGTTTTGGTAGGTCATTACTTGTTGCAGCTTATTTGTGAATCTATAAAATACGGGGTTTTAGTGTAATGTAAGATTTTGTGGGGATGTAGAACCACCATGTAAGATTATGTGGGACTATGGGCAGCATGCATGTCTATCTAGCTAGGACTATATGTCTATATTTTCTTCATGCCCCTATAACCTTTGCAAGTCGGGTCCCGCATACTCGTGTCTGACTTTCCTCATACCTGACTGACACGTGCGGCACGCAACATTTTTTGCTAGTTAAGATAAAGTCTTTTGTAATAATCCAGGTTAATTAGAGGAGATCGACTACCTTTTAATTTGGCGGCAAAAGTTTCAAATTTCAAATGATGCTCACCTTTTGCCGGTGATGAACAGAGCCATAACCACTTTTCCCGATCGATCTACCTACTTTGCTGTCAGTCTCACAGCAAGCAAAAAGGTTTCCGTGTGTTGATTAACTTCACTTGAGGCGATCATGGCCTAACAGACCACACGCATATGTAGCGTACAGAGCTTGCACTTACTGAAAAAGATGTGAGAACCTGCAGGCTGCAGATATGACTGGGTCTCATCGCATCTCATATCAGGGTGTGGTAGTGTCAGATTGATCAAATTAAACATCAAAGAGTAGCATCAAAGCAAATCCGAGCTGTGAAATGGCTGGCAGATAATAGGTAGCTGTGGATCACGAACTCCTGCACAGATTTGATCGATCGGAGAATTCAACGAAAGAGATGCCCGGAACCCCACCGGATCACGACGTCGTTCTCTCGATCGACAGCGGAGCCGGTTGAATAGTGGCACTATTAGTCGGCAAAAATCATCATATGACAGATAATACATTATTCCAGGCCGGGGCAGCGCGGCAGCTGAGCGTCTGCATGCCACACGGCTGTCTTCATTCAGAAAAGAGGACTGATACACACGGGTCTTGGGCACTAAGCAAGAGCTCAGAAACATAATGGATACGCTTTATTTCGTTGTTAGAATCTGATGCTCGTCTGGGAACAAGCCTAAGACTCGAGTGAACGCTGACGGTATGATTCGACGACGATTTTATTACTAGCTGAGCAGCAAGGGAATAATCGCTAACTTTTGCCCTTAATTGTTAACGTTCATTCCGATCCATCAAAAAGTGAAATGCAGCGTGTGACAGTCACTGGGGAGGAATATAACCTAAGCATTTCCTGTTAATGCCCGACAACCAGACATTGGACTTCCAGCAGGTCGCCGAGGGGAACAGATTCTGTGCATACACTAGGTCTCCCAGAGTCAGACGGAAGCTTGCTTCATCATGCTAAATCTGAATGTACGGTTGTCAAGTGACGATGATCCAACAATTATGTACATGAGAATATATATCTTACCTTTTATGGCCAACTTCAGGTTTCACCGGTTATGCATTAATTAGATGAAATTTTGTTTATGAATTTCCAAGCATATGCTAAGCTTTTATTTTCTTTCTTCCCTTTGAAACATGTAGATAGTGCTGGTTTTTACCGAGAGAAAAACACTGCTGGTTGATGGCTGATAAGCTAAGCAAACAGGGCTAGTGGGATCCTACCGTTGCCTATTAATTTAAGCGACGAGCGAGGAAGAGTTCAAGTACAATACCAATACACCATTCTCTGTTGCTGATTGAGTTTAATAATGACTATGGTGGCCAATGGAAATCCTTCATGATTAACAACAAAAGACAATGATTTTTAGAGTATCAAAAAAAATCCATGCTGATACGGCGGGATGTATAATGACACAAGAGAGACACAATTAATCAATCCTACCAGACGGTTGTGGCTAAGATCGGTGGGAAAAATCAATGTTGAAAAAAATACAAAAGAGTAAGACATGTCATCACATTTGTTTCATCAATACCATTCTGATTCGACAAATAAATTTTGTCACGCGAGAAAGTCGAAATTTGGTGATTTTGTCAAACATTATTGGCACTTAGCCAAACATTACCGGCACTGAGCAGATGATCCAAATCATCTATACAAACTTGTAGAGCTCTTCTCTATGGGGGCTAATTATTTGAAAGAAGTGTGGCTGAAACTGATTTTCTAGCATAGACAATCAAAATCATGATGAAAAATCACCATAAAACTAGGAGAAGCTATTTTTTTTATTTTCAACCTCTTAGTTCATTTTAGATAATCACTTCACAAAATAAATAGAATCACTTCTCTTTAGAAAACCGTGTAGCGGAGCTTTTGCTGGACTCAATAGAGAATCAACTTTGTGAGCTTTGCCGAACAGAGCTTACTTTCTGGATGAATTGGTAGCAACTTAAATACTAGTTTAAATTCCACTACTCAACGACCACGACTGCAATTCAATGGTAATTTATTCCAGCTCCTCCTCCTCTTCCTTCTCCTTCTGGGACGAGGGGGTGTTGCTGTAAAAGTTATCATTTATTCCCCTTTCAAAATTTTGAAGCATACCAACAAACTTCGTAGCACCAGATGCAGTACTAAAGCAAACCAAACTTTCAACCTCAACTTGAGGCCCTGTGCCCGCCGCCTGAGGGTGGTGGCGACACCAGAAGACCAGCACAATCAAGTGTGGCCCACTCTCTTAGATTTGTGTCTGGATAAATTTACCTGTAAAAATTGTACCCCGGAGAGTGAGACAGAGAAACTAGGGGGGTCGGTTCACAAAATTTTCGCGGTGGCCCGTGGCCCGTTTGAGTCTGAGAGAGTCAGAGCAAGAGGCAGTTGCATGGTGGTGGCTGGGGGAGTCGGGGTACAACGCCTATTTAACCCGTCCCCCACCGCACTCCCAAACCCCAACCTCCCTTCGCCCCCAACCAAAAAAAAACCTCTCCCATCTCCGCCTCCGCAGGCACTGCCAATCTCCTCCCTCACTCCTCGATCCCAAGGCGAGAGAGGCCAGGGAATCCGCGCACGAGCCCCCCGCTGCAGTGAGTGACCTCGCTCTCCGCCGCGCGCGAGAGGGGGAGAAGAGAGATCGACAAGGGGGAGCGAACCGGGAGGACTCGAGTCGAGGGGCCATGAAGTACGTGCTGGTGACCGGCGGCGTGGTGAGCGGGCTAGGCAAGGGCGTGACGGCCAGCAGCATCGGCGTCTTGCTCAAGGGCTGCGGCCTCCGCGTCACCTCCATCAAGATCGGTAAGCCCGCCGCCGCCGCCCTCGCTCCGCGCGCGGTTCGTTTAATCTCTGAATTTCTCCCCGGTCAAACTGAAGAAAAAAAAATTAAAAGAGGAGTAACGTCCGTTTCGCCTCGTAATGGCGGCCACGTGATCGCACAGGGCACGAACACCCGGCCTCCCCGTACAAAAGCCGTCCCAACTTTTTTAAGTCCCCATGCGTACGTGTGCCATTTGCGGTTTGGTTGCGCAGCGTAAACTACTCGCTCTCATCTCTCTCGAGATCACAAATTTGGGGTCACTAGGGTTGCCTAAGCATGGGCACTAGCATTTCCATCGTAATGGGGGCCTGATTTTGGGTCTCTCTCATGGTGTGCTGGTCTTGGATATGGGTGGATAAGGCTTAATCTCATGTGGTATCTGTTAGGCACTTGTATCTTTCAATGGTTTAGACCATTTTTGTGTGTGTTGTTGCTAGTTGCTACTGCTACTATTACCTTATTTCTTTGTTCCTACTCGGGGGTGCACTACAAAGCTATTCTGCTTTTTCTTCTTGATGGTCAGCAGCAATTAGCTAGCAAAGTCGCCGGCCGCTCGCTCTAGCTTTCCGTTTAAATAATCACCCCCATGTATCGTTTTCATTCGAACCACAATTACTCGGGCGCTGCTTCGGTGAAGCGGGCATCTGAGACTGTGTCAGCGTCACTGTCTCGGTTCCTTGGAGCACATGAACTTCTCAGGCGTCGAGTACTCCTAGTTTTTTTATTGGGGCGGTAATACAGGTCAAATTTGTCATCTCGTGCTCTGAGGATTTTGTCCTCATTTGGGCACTTGGGAGTTCTGTCTCTTCATCCGGGTCAAGTGATGTGCACCACTAATTAATTTCTCTGTTTGCAAAATCATTTTCTACCTTGTCCCGTCACGCCCCAGCAAACTTCCCTGCACTTGTTTTACCACAAGTTTCTCTGGTCTACGTATCGAGTTTTATGGATGAAGTTACTTACCATCTTTGCCATTCTTTTTTCGTACACGCATGCTGAGTCAGTGCCGTTCTGAGATTGGCTGAACTTGTTTCCTGTCGCTGGTGTGCAGATCCATACCTCAACACCGATGCAGGAACCATGTCTCCCTTTGAGCACGGCGAAGTGTTTGTTTTGGACGACGGGGGTGAGGTACGATTGACGCTGCATACAGTAGATCTCAACACTTTCTAGCACACAGTATAGCAGCCACCAACTGTACATTGCACTCATGCCAGTACAAAGTACACGCCAGCAGCTGCCGGATAGTGCCACATATCGTCCTCCTTGTTTCAAAACTTCAACTATCACGGACTGGTCATCTGTACTAGCTCTTCATACACTTGTCTCGCTGTCCATTCTTCTCACCTCCAACGTGTTAGAACTGTGCTGTTGTTTCTGCAAGGTTTTTTTCCTGGGCTAATGAGACTTCATTTTGTTCCTACTCTTCTTGTCAAAGGTTGATTTGGACCTTGGAAATTATGAACGGTTCCTGGACATTAAGTTGACTCGTGACAACAACATAACCACGGGAAAGATCTACCAGGTAATGGGAATAAAAAGTCTCTATCAAAAGTCCATACAAGATTTTGAGCTACTTGATAGTATTCTATTAAAATTTGTGGATTATGCTTCACCTTGAGATTTACAAACTGGGAATATTCTGCATGATGAATTTATCTTAAAACCATTGCATACTGTGAATTAGAATAGATAATGAAATCCTGGGACTAGATATACAGTTTAAATGCAAAAGGATAGCTGTTGTCTCTAACTTTGTAGTCATACAGAGTTTATGATTACTGGGAGCATATATGCTTATACGAGTACATACCTTGTATGAGATATCCTGGTTTCCTGCTAATTGAACATACTTTTTTTAGAATACATATTACCTGCTTGGTTTCTTAGTATAACCGATAATAACTTCTCCACTAATGTTCTTACTGCAGTCTGTTATTGACAAGGAACGTAGAGGAGATTACCTGGGAAAAACTGTTCAGGTGAGGACTGTAGGGAATTCAATGTTTTTCTGTACTCATGAGAAAGGTGCCTTTTTTTTTTACAATGAACTTATGAATTAGAGTTACTCTTTATCAGGTTGTGCCGCACATCACAGATGAAATACAAGAGTGGATTGAACGTGTCGCAATGAATCCAGTTGATGGCACAGAAGAGCCAGCTGATGTTTGTGTCATAGAACTTGGTGGCACTATAGGTAAAAAGCCATTCTGTATCATTGCAGCCAATTGTGAAGTACTAAGTAGCATATATTATTTGCTCAATTGTTCCCATAGCTGTAAGTATTCCGGTGCAGGAGACAAAATATTTTCGCCGCATAACAACAGTGGCATTCTTGATGCAGGGGACATTGAATCAATGCCTTTCATTGAAGCGTTAGGTCAATTTTCGTACCGTGTAGGTAAGGAAACTGTAGACTCCTGTAGTTTTATTCGTGTTTTACATATGTTTTTGCTTAAGAATGCTGTGTTTTGGTGTTCGCATCAATCCCCTACTGATGCGTACTTGTGAAATTCGTATGTCAGGGCCTCGAAACTTTTGCTTGGTGCATGTCAGTCTTGTACCAGTTCTAAATGTAGTTGGTGAGCAGGTAAAAGTTCTACTGATTTGGAGGCACTGTGATATATTAAGTTCCAAAGATACTATTACTGTTTGGAAATATACTGATATTGTTTCCTTTATTGTCTAGAAAACAAAGCCTACCCAACATAGTGTCCGTGGATTAAGAGGACTTGGACTCATACCTGATATTTTGGCATGTCGCAGTACACAGGTATCATACAGGACTCCGTGCCTCCTACTCTGAATCTTTCAATGCTGACAGTGGCTTTATAATTACCTGATCTGTGCTTTTTGGCAGCCACTTGAAGAACAAGTGAAAGTGAAGCTCGCACAATTTTGTCATGTCCCGGTGAATATTTTGCTTGCTTAAGAGTTAAAAGTTAAGGTTTCCACATAATGCAACAACAATGCTGATTTTGATTGTATTGGCAGATACCAAATATCATTAATCTCCATGATGTCACAAACATTTGGCATATCCCTTTGTTGCTCAGGGTATGTTCACATGAAATTAGTTATATGCATGGTTGTCAAAGTTTCATTTCGTGTACTTAACCATAAATGATGTGGCTCTTTATAGGATCAGAACGCCCATGAAGCTATTCTGAAAGTTTTAGACCTCCAGTGGTATGTCATTGGACCAAAGTACTATAATCTCATCTGATTGGCTTTGTTTCTAGGAATACTTATATGTATTATTTCTTCTTGCATGCAGTGTGGGAAAAGTTCCTCGAGAACCCAAGTTACCTGAATGGACTGACAGAGCCAGCAGATGTGACAAGTTGAAAACTCCGGTTAGTTTCTTGATCATTTGAACTGCTATTTTCAGTACCAAATTGACTCCCTTAGCTTATAATAATCAGTGCCTAATATTATGGTGTAAAAATCTTCAGGTTAGGATTGCTATGGTTGGAAAATATACTGGTCTGTCGGATTCCTATCTGTCTGTTTTAAAGGTGATATTACTGTTTTATATCTTCTGCAGAGATACAGTTCTGACGAATATGTTGGCCTTATCTTTTTTCCCCTCCCTTCTGTCAGGCTCTTTTGCATGCATCAGTTGCTCTCAACAGGAAACTTGTGGTGGACTGGGTTCCGTCCTGCGATCTTGAGGATTCTACAGCAGAAGAGGTGAGTTTTGTTTATGTTTGCCATATCAAATCAGTTGTTCTATATTAGAGAAATAACTGATAAGTGGGTTTTGTTGCATTTGCAGACTCCTGACGCCTATGAAAAAGCATGGGAGTCACTGAAGGTAAGCATAAGATGCATTCTCTAGACATGCCTCTAGCCCACTCTACAGAAATCTGAATGAGCTTTCCACCTCAGGGTGCAGATGGTGTGCTGGTACCAGGTGGTTTTGGAGACAGAGGAGTCCAAGGGAAAATTTTGGCTGCACAATATGCACGTGAAAACAACGTTCCATATCTTGGCATTTGCTTGGGCATGCAAATTGCAGTGATCGAATATGCACGTTCTATCATGAAGTTGCATGGTGCTAACAGCACAGAATTCGATCCGACCACAAAAACACCATGCGTTATTTTTATGCCAGAGGTAATTATTTTGCTTGTCCTGCTAGTGTGTTTAATTTAGGTAATTCCTTTGTGTTGAAAGCTAGCATGTTGTTTTAGTGCTAATCATGCTCCTGTTGTGCTGCAGGGATCCAAAACCCATATGGGTGCAACAATGCGCCTTGGATCAAGGAGGACCTTTTTTCAGGTCAATAACTGCAAATCTGCTAAGCTGTAAGAAGCATCTCCCACATCTTCCAGCAATTATTTTTTCTACAGTTTTCCATTTTATTCTAAGGAGATAATCATTTGAATTCTGAACTGCAGGTATGGTAATGCTAGCTATGTCGATGAAAGGCACCGCCACAGGTATGAGGTGAATCCTGATATGGTCAAAGAATTTGAGAAGGCAAGGCTTTCTTTCGTTGGCAGGGACAAAACTGTAGTCGCATGGAGGTACAGGGATATTTTTAATGAAGAATAAACCAATTCATGTGCATGGTCTAACTTATATGATTTACTGCATGCAGATTATCGAACTGCCAACTCATAGGTTTTTCGTCGGCGCACAGTTTCACCCAGAATTCAAGTCAAGGCCTGGCAAGCCATCTCCACTTTTCTTAGGTAAGATATTCTCAAAATCTCCACACCTGATTTTGCCTTAATAAAGTGTTCTTTACTTTTGAAATAGATATAAACGCTTCAGCAACTAATTAGAAACTAATATGTGTTCGACAGGACTTATAGCAGCGTCATCAGGACAGCTTGATCACCTGCTCCAACGCCCTTGTGGCGTTTTGGGCCCAATAGGCAGATGCACGTGCAGCGGAGGCCCGAAGCTGATGTACCCGAACGGGCACGTCAAGAAGCCATTGAAGGGCCTGGTGAACGGGCACTATTCAGCAAACTGCAATGGCGCAATTCCCATCTAGCAGCATAATGCTGCTCGGCGGCCTCGCGCTTGCTTGAGATTTCTTTCATTTTCGCGTTTTCTTGTTTGCTTTTGTTCTTGCACGCGTTCATCCACCTTCCCTACTAAGAAGAAGAGAAGGGCCGTTTGCTCGGGCGACAAGGGGAGCCGTTTCCGATGTTTTAACGGGAAGCATTTTGGCACAGGAGCTGTCGCATCAAGAGGCAAATTAGCAGCTTAGTTAGCTAGGGCTTGATTATTAGCAGTGGTGATCAGATGATGTGGTATTTCTTTTGTTTGTTTGTTTGTTCGTTTGGTCGAGGCCTTGTGTTAGTTAGTCACGATTGAAGGAAGGGCTGGTGATGTGCAGCATAGCCATCTCGCCTGACTGTACATTGTAAAACAACTGCTGTCCAATGCTCACCATGGACTGAATGAATTGATGGGTATAAAAAGTATTGAATCAACATGCTGGTCGTTCATACCTGAATTTGCTGCCGGGGAAGGGATGTGCACTTCCGGGTTCAAGACCGATTCTTTCCGCGCCGCAATTCATTGGTTCGGCAAGCGTGCAATGTGTTTGGCAGCCGGGCTCAATCACTGTGCTCTCTCATTGGCGCTGGCCGCTGGTGCAGCCAGCGACCACGGGCGTGGGCGTGTACTGCCACCTACAGAGTCAAAGACCGTCGCCGTCTGGAAACTGGAAAGTCGTTGGGTCACTGTTGGTAGTACTCCGTAGTTTGGAACAACGGCCGGCCGCACGACTGCAGGTATGTATCGTCGTGTTTTCGGCGTGGCAAGCCACGTGATTAGTGATGCGATGCCTCGTCTGATCACGATCAAAGGTGCCTGCGGCTTTTGCGTGCCAAAAACGCGATTGCAGGAAAGCGCTAATCAAGTGAGGAGTTGATTCCAATAACAAAGGGCACAGGTGGAGGGACAATCAGAAACCATTCCGAATGAAAAACAAGTCCTGTGCAGGGCAGAGCGCTCCCTCCTGGCAAATTGGTAATGATCTGAGTATCTGACATTGCTGCAAATATCGTCTCAGTCCGGTGTAGTGCCACCATGAAACAAAATGGGTGAGGTAAGAAAAAATGACTCAAATCGTCGCGCAGGAAGCATCAGAATTCCAGCAAGGTTCGTTTCGAGAAAAGAGTAAGAAAAACAAGAACTTCAGCAAGGATTTCATAAGTTTGAGTTGGCCGGCAGCCTTGACCTGAGCATATCAGCAAGACAGCAACCGCCTGATGAACTCTTCAGTGTTCAGCTAATGGCTCCCCGTGACACTATCCACTATATGAACAAAATCCAGAAATGCATGTAGGCTGACGATGCCCACGTGACTAGCCAGAAATGTATGTGGGCTGACGATGCCACGTGACTAGCGGGTCATGCCTCTTCTGATCACGGTTACTCACTCGGTCAGGAACTACAGGCACTGCTTTAGTGCTTTTGTATGCTAAAATAAATAGCTACGGACTCGGGACTCAGCACCAAATCAATAGCTACGGGCATTGCAGGAACGCGTAAAAAAGTGCTGACTCATCACAATAATGAGCCCGAAATCAGGTACATATTAAGCAACAATCAGAAACCATGGACAAAAGTTCTTTATATTTTATTGAAAAATATCTGGTAATCAGGTATGAATCGCATAATCGCGGAATCTAGGGCAATCTCTCATTGGTAATGATCTTGCACACTGCTGAAGATATTCACGTTCAATTCTGGCCTTCAGGGTGGTGGCACCGAGAAAGAAAATGGTAATGCTGAAAAATGACTCAAATCATATGGCAGGGAAGCATCAGAACTTCAGCAACGATTTCATAAGTTTGAGTTGGCCGCCAGCCTTGATCTGAGCTCATCAGCAACGGCGTCAATGAACTCTTCGGTGTTCAGGTAATGGCTCCTTGCGACACTGCAACAGACATCAGTCAGCACAAATTCCAGAAACGTATGTAGGGTGAAGATGCATGTGAATGCGGTGCAAGACAGAAATGCAATCCCATACTTCGAAGACCCGTGAATAAGAAGGGCAAGGTCCTTCGTCATCTTCCCAGACTCAACAGCTCCAATGCAGGCAGCCTCAAGCTTCTGAGTGAAGTCAAGCAGTCTAGCATTGTCATCAAGCTTTGCCCTAAAGCACACGTGAAAGGGGAAGGTTACAGAGACAATTGGAAGTTGCTAAATTTGAGGGCCCGAATAATCAACGAATCTTGAACACATCAGTACTCTGTAGTTAACAGTCATACCTGTGTGCAAGTCCTCTTGTCCACGCAAAGATTGAGGCAATACTGTTTGTACTGGTTTCACCTCCTTTCTGGTGAACACGGTAATGACGTGTAACAGTACCATGGGCAGCTTCAGCTTCAATCGTCTTTCCATCAGGGCACACCTGTGACAAAAGGTTATATGAACCAGTTTAGCACCATTGTGATTTAAAGTGCTCTTCTGAAACCTCTAAATACTTGTAAAGTCTAGAAACATCCAAGTAACATAAACTCATTTTCTTTTTACTTGATCAAATCACATCAATGGGCCTGATGGAACATTACTAAGTACTGAAAGAAAATTCAGTGACCTACCAATACCGATGTCATCAAACCCAATGAGCCGAAACCTGCAGTTTAGGAAAGAAAAACGGAGTTAATAGAACACTTATCAAGACCAAGCAAGTAGCAAGCTTTACTCAAAATTTTGAGTCAGATTAGTAAATGCTGGCAGCAGGCAAATTATAACCTTGAGCTAAGAAATCACTCTGCACATCTCCATCATAATTCTTGCAAGCCCAGACATACCCTCCTTCACTCTTAAGTGCATATGCCACCATGTCATCAATAAGGCGGTGCTCATACCTATAACACAGCACCAAAGACCAAAATGAGAAAAAAGACCTCGGGGCCAGATCATGTTAAATGGAAGATGGGAATTAGAATTATACCATATGCCGGCAGCCTCAAATTTAGATTTCCACCCAGCTTCATACACCTCCTGGAAAATGTCCTTGAACCTGTAAACAAAATCGCGCAAATAAACATGCTGTGCTTGGGAAACATCAGTAAGAGCTGAAAAATAATCTGGGAAACAGGTTAGCAACACTGGTACCTGCCATCATATTTCTTCAAAATTGTATTCTTGGTGCTAAGGTACAATGGCCATTTCTTCTCATAAGCAGTGGCCATAGAAGCATCGGCAAAGGCATGGATGGACTGCGTAATTATAAAGATGCTAAGATGATAGATCACCAAAGGAGCACATTATAAATGCCAAGAAATGGAATACTAGCAAATAACCAACTGTACCTCGTCAGTGTTGTACATGGACAATGCAACTCCTCCAGCACCAGTAAAGTCGAACACCTCCAGCTCAATTTGCTAGATTTCTGCATAATGCAACAACAATGCTGACTTTGATTGTATTGGCAGATACCAAATATCATTAATCTCCATGATGTCACAAACATTTGGCATATCCCTTTGTTGCTCAGGGTACTCGGCAAAGGAATGGATGGACTGCATAATTACAAAGATGCTAAGATGATAGATCACATTATAGGATCACATTATAGATGACAAGTAATGGAATACTAGGAAATAACCAACTGTACCTCATCAGTGTTGTACATGGAAATTGCAACTCCTCCAGCACCAGTAAAGTTGAACACCTCTAGGTCAATTTGCTCTTCTTTTCCCTCTATCGATAGCAAAAAAAAAATGAAGGTCAAACAGGAAGAGGACAGTTTTTTCCAGAATTAAACAAATTACCGTATGAATTGCACTAACAATTAGTAAGTTTAACAGGGAAAATTACGCTGGTTCTTAAATGCTAAGTAAATGTCATACCGAAAACTAATTTAAGCTTGCCAGGTCCCTTGATAACTGCATCAGTTGCCCGGTACTGATCACCAAATGCGTGCCTCCCAATGCAAATGGGCTTTGTCCATCCTGAAGTTGGCAATAGTTTGGTTTAGAAGACAAAGTTACATAGATGAGTAGCAATACTTTTGGTCTTCCTTCAATACCTGGAACAAGCCGAGGGATGTTTTTGCAGATGATCGGTTCTCTGAACACAGTGCCTAAAGGTAGTGAGCACAGGAATATAACTGTCAGTCCTAAGGATTCTTGAGAAGGTTACGTTTACAGGTTGCAGCAGCACCTTACCATTCAGAATGTTCCTAATTGTGCCGTTGGGGCTCTTCCACATGGCCTTCAAGCTAAACTCCTTTACCCTTGCTTCATCTGCCATGTATTTTGACAACATCAGTAACTTTCAACAATGTCTTAGAACCATTGTCAGCACATGCCAAGCAATAACCCAAATGTACCTGGTGTAATGGTGGCACACTTGATAGCCACATTGTACCTACAACATAAATGGAGGAACATAATAAGCAAACAAAGATAGGTGCAAAACGCAGCAAAAATGGTCAACGGCCTCCAACAGCAAAGGACTGAAGCAACAACCAGCAAATAACTGACTGGGTAGCAGTAAAATAATTAAACACATCACTTTCTCAAGGAAGTTCCTTTCGAGTGCTTAAATGGCTGATGTAAAAAGCTAGAAGGTCGGATCAAATATGAATATTCTACCATACAAAGCTGACTTGTTCGACAACACGGAAAACAATTGCTGGATCGGTAAACAAAGGTCCTTTCTTTGCTTTCCATGTCACCCTTTCTTATTATAGTAACATGGAATTCTTATTCTTACTTGAGAGTGGCCTCTGCAGCCTCCACCGTGACTTTGTCGTCAGTAGCATCACGGTGTGGAAGTCCAAGGTCAAAGTATTTGATGTCCAAATCCAAGAACGGGAAGATCAGCTGCAAGCAAATAACACAACAACCAGTGTAAGGGGGGAAAAGGTCTTCTCAAAGACCAGCAACGCGCGAAGCTAATCAGAGGGCAACGAATACAGAGTCAAATATTTTCCGAATACCTTGTCCTTGATAGATTTCCAGAACACCCTGGTCATCTCATCGCCTGCGCACCAAATTCAGCGACAAAAGTGAGCGCCATGTTCGCGAAAGCAGACTAGTCGAATAAGTTGGCCGTGTGAATCAAATTCCGAGCACTAATAGAGATCAGCACATCTGGTCCAAGGAGGAAGGATCCAAAACTAGTAGATCTACGATATCTCCAGCGACGCTTCGACTAAAGCCAGCTCGAACGATCGGAAGAAAGGGACGCGGCATAAGGCGAGACAGGCAGATCTGTTGGGGAAGAGAGAGAGATCCTCCTTACCGTCCATCTCGACGACGGGGTTGGCAACCTTGATCTTGTTGAACGCCATGGCCGGGGAGAGCGAGAGGGGCGGCGAGACTGGATTGCTGCCTGTCTTGGAGAGGAAGATGACGGAAGGAAGGGGATCACAGCGGAGGAGTGAGAGGGTTTAAAACGAGGCGGAGTGGGGCCCACTGGTCGAACGTGGAGATATTTTTCTCTAGTTTTAGCCCTCAAAAATAGGTGTGATTCTTGTCAAAAAAAAAAGTGTGCCAGAGTGTCAATGCTCAAGAACAATGGGGTTTTGAGGATCAGATACTGTGGGGACTCGATCAAAAACTTGCCGCAGCATGCAGCGATCAAGCAGTATGTCGCTACCAATTTATTTAGATTTTTACCGGAAAATTTCAAAAAATTAACGGGAATATTACTAACAAATTAAACGAATATTAGAACTAGCATATGCTTTTATTTGTAGGGTTGTTCTCGGTGACAAGTATCATTTTGTGGTCCATAAGAGTGTCATAATATTATCTAAAAGCATTTGAATTAATAGATGATTGCATACACTAGTTACAACATTCAAATGTTACATCATGTTATAAAATAATTCAACCAGGATAGGATTTCACCATTTATTTTCAAAGCATAAGATGAAATGATAGATTAATATATGGTTATGTACAGGTTTTATTTCAGTTCCAAGGCATGCAGGTGTATATACCGGGGCTCATCCAGGTGAAAATCATTCTTTATATATATATATAGATAACTTAAAATGACAAGTGTTAACGAGACGTCTACTACTACTAAGGCCACTTTGAGTATAAGATTTTATTGCGTGATTTATAATAGCATCATACCATTATATGATTTTTAAGTTTATGAATAAAACTAGATCTTTCCATACAATATTTAATTTACTAGCATGTTATTTAAATGTTTCATCTAAGCAACTGATAGGGTTGGTAAATGTGTGAAGCTGAAATCCAAACCCTCTAAGTAGGGTTTTATTTTAGTTTCGAAGTTCTTGGTGAAGTGTACGTCAAGTTTCGTCCCATAAAACCCTAGCTCTCTCCTCTCCTTATAAACTCATATGAATTTGGTACAGAGAATTTTTTTTGTTTATTTTTTGAACGAAAGGCACGAGATTGTGCCAATTTCATTGACATAGTGGGAGAGTTTACATACCGGCTAGCCGGTCAGAGTACAAAAAGGTTACTCTCGCACTGTTATTGACGCTAAATCTTTTGCCCCTGCCACTATCCAGGCGTCCGCCTCGTGCTTGATTTTCCTGAGGAGGTCAGGCACACTTGTTTCGGTTCGTCTAAAAATTCGCGCGTTTCGTTCTTTCCATATCTCCCACATAAGCAGCATGGCCAAGCTTGCTTTGGCTTTGCGGGGGGTGGCCGATGGCGCCATGAGGTTTGACCACCACTGTCCTGGCGTTGCACTTGGTCTCCATTCCTGTGGCCTTAGGTCCGGTACAGAGAATGATCTAATAATAACATGGACATTAAAAATTATCATGATCTAATTTCCATATACTAACCACAACCACTGAAAGCAACTTGCATGATAGTATAACTTATAATCAAGTTGCATGAATTATGGTATGAATGATCTACTTCATCCAGTGTTGATGTATTGTATATATTTTGCCGTAAAAAAGTGAATGAAAGACAGTGGTCGCCGGCAGGAATCACTTTCTTTTTTTCTTTTTTGAATATAAATAGGAATCATTTTCTCACCGGCCGCTTGCTCACCTACTCTGCGACAAACGCGGGATCCGGCAGGTGGCCGGCGGTCTCATGTGCGCCATCACCTAATGGCCTTGTTTACTTCTTAAAAAAACAACTCCTAAATACACTATGTAAAAAAAATTCTCCATCACATCAAAATATTATAACATGTATGGAGTACTAAATGTAGATGAAATAAAAAACTAATTACATAGTTTTGTGGTACTCTGCGAGATGAACATTTTAAGGCTAATTAATCAATTTTTGATAATTTTTCACAAATACAAACGAAATGCTACAGTAATGCAATGATTACGAAGCGACATCTTACTCTCAAATTCAACCTCCCAATTCTGACATCTAAACAAGCCTAATGTGCTGTTGCCTTGTTGGGCACTTGCTTCAGCCGCTGCTTGACTTCTAGCGGATCAACTCAACTACAACTAACTCTAGAGCCCGTTCGTTTCACGCAGAACCGTCGCAGAGCAGGACCGTTTGCCCGGGCCGCGTCGGTTCAAAACTGCTGCCCTGTCACGTGGGACAAAACCGGATGAAATTAGAGCAGCTCCGGTCTCGATTCGCATCCTAAGGCCATGCAGGCCAAACAAAACAACGGTTTGATTGCTCTAGGGTCGATAAAAGAATCTATCAATCACCTGTGCCGCTCACATTCTCACGCTGTCACGCAAACAGACGGACTATATATGTCTTATTTTATTTAGAAGGCTTCTCTTTTTTTTTTGTTCGACGGTGTATGCAAAAAGCAATTCTACGTTTGACAACCAATGATTCACTTTCGAACCACACTAGAGCTGCTTAGATTTGGGAGGTCACGTCCAATTTCTGGGGTTTTCGGATCGAGAAAGAAAACGTACACTCCGACCTATGATTCAAAAGGATGATAGAGCTATTTATTTCTAGAAAAAGTTAATTTTTAACCATCCAACTCTTAGCTCAGTTTGGTTTTGACCAACGAACTCCAAAACCGGGTATCTTTGACCATTCAACTATCAAAACCGTTCAAATTTGGCTATCCGAGCGGTTTTGATGGGTGGTTTTATTTTTTATTTACAATTTAGTCCTTCGATCTTAAAATGGTTATTACCTTTTCTCGTAAATCCGATTTAGGTGATTCTTGCGGTCACGCGTTCATAACAGTGAGCTTTATCTTTTAAAATAGTCTTTATACTATTTTAT
>OAMR01000684.1:392470-414259 GCA_900205405.1 Echinochloa crus-galli | reverse complement strand
AAAGTATAATTATTTTAAGATCTAAGGACTAAATTATAAATAAAAATATTAAAACCACCCATCAAAATTGTCCCGATGGTCAAATTTGAAAGGATTCGATAGTTGGATGGCCAAAAATACCCGATTTTAGAGTTCGATGGTCAAAACAAAACCGAGGCAAAAGTTGAATGGTAAAAAATGAACTTTTTCCTTATTTTTGTAGAATCCAACCAATAATTTTATTTCTTTATCGGACTTCGATCCTTACCCGATGGACGATGGACAATGCTTAATTAAAACCTGCATATTGAGTGTGATCCCAACATAGACTCCAATTTCTTGTCTACATATTACATCCAGCATATTTTGGTATGATGGATTAAATCCATAAACACCTTAAGCATTGCCATTGTATCTGAAAAAAATAAACACCACAAATTATAATATCCTATTGAAACTAAGTATAATAGATAGAGTTGTGACTTGGGCCATATCAAATATGGCCACACACAAAAAGTGATATCTTTTGGTGTGACCCAAAGCAAAACATGCCATGATAAAGTTTAGATCATGCTAGCACGACATGAATGCAAAAGACTTGATCGTAACATGATAGATGATACAATTGCATCTCATGACGCAACACCAACTGAAAAAGAGAAGGAAAGAAAAGCTCCTCCCCGGCGACACCGCACGGGGCTCTCGTCGCCGTGGGGGTTTTTTTAGGCCACCGCCGGCTGCTCGCTCCTTGGCTCTCTCTGATTCCATTGTTTTGGTCCCCTTCTCTTTTCATCTCCGTCGATCTTGTCAGGGATGTTAGAGAGAGTGGGATCCATTTTTCTCTCATAAGATCTAGTCTTAGGTTTAGAGTTTGGTCTTCTTAATACTATTTTTTAGTTTCGAAGATTTGGTTTCTCCTCATTTTTTACAACGACATTGAGGATGTTGGGTAGATTTATTTGTCTTCGCTATGGTGGCTCCGATGGAGTTGGTGACGGTGGCGAGTCGGCGATAAAATCAGCAACTCCCAAGGCGACATGGAGACTTAGATGTCCTGACGAAGACAACATTGCCGCCTGGAAATAAGTGTCTTTGGGTCCTCTTCTGTTTTATCGTGGTTAGATCCAGCTACGACGAAAAGGCTTGTGAGAATAGTTTTTCCACTCAGACTGATCTTGATCGGTCTTGAGTTGGGTAAACTGAAATCGGTCTCTCTTCTTCATCAATGATAGAAAAGAAGAAGAAAGACAAAAAAGAAAGAAGATGATTATGCTCATCCCTACGTACATGGATCTTTGTCATCATTTCTTGGGTGTTTGCTTGTGCGGCCTTCCACGTAAATCTTTATATATGTATAGTTTTTTTTTGAGATCATATATATGTATGGGTTTAAGATTGGAGCTATATGATCGCGAGTACAATGAAGACGGAGAGCAATACTTGATTGTTCTTATATATAACTCTATTAGCAAACATACCCGTGCGTTGCAACGGGTAAGAATTTAGACTCGCATGATAACACATTATAAAAAAAGTGTCATGTGATACCTTCATGTATGACCTACATCATTTAGTTTCAAAATTACAACTGGCTCCAAATTTAATTGCAAATCTATCTATTAATTTGAATAATCCGAGTGGAGGTACGTGAAGGTTGCGGACAATGCTTGTGCTGGTCTTTGAGCCTGCTCTTGCATGAGAGCAGCGGCATCACCCGGACGTCAGCGGGCTGGCCGCTGCTGTTGTTCTCGAACACGATAAAGCTAGGCTCTACCGATCAGGATGATCGTGCCTGCCGCATGCAACGGCGCGCGTCAACGAGTCAGACTGCCTTCCGCCAGCCAGTCGAGCAAGAGCAACTGAAGATGCGCTCTCACACAAGTTTCCTTCGCATGAGTTGGGTAGGAACGTCATCGGTACACAACCGAAGATGCGTCGCGAACCTGCTTGATGAAGTGTGGCTTATTGAACCACGACGGGAACCTCTTTCTGGCTCTGTTTCGACGATTTGCTTCTCCAGTTCTCCAAACAATATGTCAATTCAATCAATCACGTGCCGATTCGTTTCAGTCGTTGCATCTTTGTTCCGTATGAGAGGAGACACGCACCAATTCTGCCGGGAGAGGTGGCGGCCGGCAACAGGAGGGTATCGCAGTTGAAGGAGAGGAACTCGACGCCAAACACGGGACAGACGCGACCGTGGCTGCCTGCCCCTAGTTCGTCTCTTCTCCTACTCTTGCCTGCTATGGGTGGCCAGATGGGTGGAGTTTTAGTTCCGATTGAAGATTGAAGAATTAGAGAAATAAATAAACTATATCTTTTTTTATTGGAAAACACAGAAACGTATCAGATTTGGATTGTTAATCGATCAGTTTGGAAGTCCATGACCGACAAACAGAAGCTCTTTGCGAACGATGGACGAAACTGTGTAGGTGCAGAAAAGGACTGCGGGTTAATAATAGAACTTTTAGGGTTTTTATTGTAAAATTATGACGTACCGTAGAATCAAGTAACGTGAAATCAATCCTTACTTTATAATTAGGTAAAGATTATTTTCGAAAATATTGTGGTATGTGATATGATGATTTATCAACTTTGATATAATACAATTCTTCCTTGATCTAAAAACATATTTTTTTCTCTAATAAGCAAGAGAGTTGCGTACTATTTATAATTAAGGAGAAAAGGATTTGTTAGGCACACAAGCATCAACATACAAGGGATGCAAATGAACAACCTGTCATTCCGGCTTAAACAACGAAACTACTCATGTCTTAAGTCTTAAGATACCTAGGCGATGAGAGCCCGCTAGGATCCATAGCTGGGCCTCTTGCCGGATACGATGCAGTAGCTCCGTCACTGAGGCCGAGCGTCCTTCGAAGAAGCGTGCATTACGCTCCTTACAAATGCTCCAGATGATGAGCATGAACAATGTATCCAAGCCTCTTCGACGCTCCTTTATAGCTTGTAATTTCCACAGGGTGTCACAAGCATTATCACATCATCCGAATAAAGGCTGCAATGGTGTTTGATTGCTTAATTGGGTGCCCATTGGCCTGAGGACGCCGTCAGCACTTGCTTTGACAAACAGTCTGTTCAACACATCCATGGCAATGACGAAGAACATGGGCGAAAGAGGGTCGCCCTGGCTGAAACCACGTCGGTGACTAATCGGCTCACCTGGTTGGCTGTTGAGCAGCACCTTAGTCGACGCTGTTGACAGGAGGAGTGAGATCCAGCCACTCCACCTTTGCTGATTTCTAGTGCAACTGCTGCACCGTCGTTTCAGGTTGGTAATACGCTATGCTGTGCTTGAGTGATATAAAGCTCTCATGCGTACATTTTCATTGAATATTTTATTAGTGTATTTTTTAACGAATATCTGATAAATTTCAGCATAGCATAAACAACAGCACACCATAAGAGAACAAAACATGCGGTTATTAGTCTCCCACTCACCCACTCGCACAGTCGCACACGCTGATGCTATTAGTTGAACTTTTCAACTAAAGCCTATAAACTATTCTAGGGTAGAGATCTTCTGTCAATTCAGATAGTATTTTTCTTGATGCACTAGCTGCTTTGATAAAGGTGACCGGTGGATTATCTGTTAGTCCCTCCTTCTAAATTATAAATTATTTTGACTTTTCTAGATATACAATTTTCACAATATACCTATTTAGACATAGCGTACATCAAAGTCAAAACAACATACAATTTAGGATAGAGAGAGGTACTTCGTATACTGTCCCCACCTAGTTGCTTTTAAATTACCTCCTGTTGAAAATATTCAGTGCAGCCTGGAACTCCAAGTCAGCAGGTAATTGGAAATTGAAAGGTCCAGCATAAATGTTCAGAAAGGAGCTGGTGCGATGACATACTGTATACTACTTACTCGGCCTCGTTAACTTTTACTTAAATAGAAAAACTAAATCATATCAACTAAGTGTGGTCTGATTCTTTTAGTTGGAACTTGCACATCCCTAATTTTCTAGGAACATAGGTCATTAACTCGAACTATCACCATCCTCTACTTGGTTGACATCAGTGGAGGAGAACTTTTGTAATTTGACACAATCCAGTGTGTCTGTTATAGTTACACTGACCAAAAGTTACATACTTTTTGAATGTTTATTATAGTTGTATGCACATTCTGACGGACCAGTTGCTGGTCTATGACTGCTCAAACATTGGACCTGAATTAAATTGAATATTTCCTTTCTCGTGAAGATTCATACAGTATTGCTTTTCTTTTCCTGATCCGTAGAGCACTCCAGTATTTGTTTATTGTACTAGGTAGGCGAGCAGTATCGTACCTCCTTGTAGTTGTAGATGCTACTTTGGAGGAAGAGAAAAATGAGGGTCTGACTTTCAGTGTCTGTAAACAAGCATGGCCAGATACAGTATGTTGGTTGACCAAGAAGGGAGGTGCAGGCCTACATGCCGGAGCCATCTCTGTCTCATCTGGTTCAGTTCGCAAGCATGCCAGTCAGCAGCAGTTCATCTCGTTCCTGCAGGATTCAGCCCCTGCATTTTACTCGGTCCGGTTCAGTTTATCCAGCAACAAGTGTTCTTCCGCGGTCTATTCACGTGTTTTGTAGCAACTTTGCGTGGCTAATGAAAGCATGTTTCTAAAATGCCCACTCTTTTTGTCCCCATAGATGCGTTACGCTTTACATGTGTCATGGGCTCATGGCAAATACGGAGTAGTTCAATTCCCATTTTCCCCAAATACAGTACTAGTAAGTTAGAGATTTATCTATCCAGCAAAGAAACAAAGAAAAAACTGTTAATAGCATGCAAATAAGTTACTAAAAATTTCCGAACGGAAGAACATGTATACATAGACAACTAAGTGTGGTCTGATTCTTTTAGTTGGAACTTGCACATCCCTAATTTTCTAGGAACATAGGTCATTAACTCGAACTATCACCATCCTCTACTTGGTTGACATCAGTGGAGGAGAACTTTTGTAATTTGACACATCCAGTGTGTCTGTTATAGTTACACTGACCAAAAGTAACATACTTTTTAAATGTTTATTATAGTTGTATGCACATTGTGACGGACCAGTTGCTGGTCTATGACTGCTCAAACATTGGACCTGAATTAAATTGAATATTTCCTTTCTCGTGAAGATTCATACAGTATTGCTTTTCTTTTCCTGATCCGTAGAGCACTCCAGTATTTGTTTATTGTACTAGGTAGGCGAGCAGTATCGTACCTCCTTGTAGTTGTAGATGCTACTTTGGAGGAAGAGAAAAATGAGGGTCTGACTTTCAGTGTCTGTAAACAAGCATGGCCAGATACAGTATGTTGGTTGACCAAGAAGGGAGGTGCAGGCCTACATGCCGGAGCCATCTCTGTCTCATCTGGTTCAGTTCGCAAGCATGCCAGTCAGCAGCAGTTCATCTCGTTCCTGCAGGATTCAGCCCCTGCATTTTACTCGGTCCGGTTCAGTTTATCCAGCAACAAGTGTTCTTCCGCGGTCTATTCACGTGTTTTGTAGCAACTTTGCGTGGCTAATGAAAGCATGTTTCTAAAATGCCCACTCTTTTTGTCCCCATAGATGCGTTACGCTTTACATGTGTCATGGGCTCATGGCAAATACGGAGTAGTTCAATTCCCATTTTCCCCAAATACAGTACTAGTAAGTTAGAGATTTATCTATCCAGCAAAGAAACAAAGAAAAAACTGTTAATAGCATGCAAATAAGTTACTAAAAATTTCCGAACGGAAGAACATGTATACATAGAAGAAAAAACTATACGGAGAGTATGGTCTGGTGTTGGTGGTAGTGGCAGTGGCACACAATCAAAATCAAATTGCCTTTGCCACTCGAGCTACGCGCTTGCTTGCGTCCCTGTCATCTGGGCCCGGAGAGCTGCTGCGCCGACACGCACGACGGCGGCGACCAGCTGCTGCTCACGCCGCCGGTCGCGTCGGAGCCCTTGCCCTTCCCTTGGTCCATCCACCCGGCGGCGGCGGGGCGCAGGTCGACGAGGCCTCGGCCGTACATCCTGAGGTACCGGAGGAGCTCCAGCCGGGGCTCGCCGGCGTCCATGCTGCCGTCGAGCATGGCGGACACCACGGCCATGGTCGGCCGCAGCGCCGCGTCCTCGTGGAGGCAGCAGAGCGCCACCCGCACCACCCGCGCCACCTGCGCCACGTCCGCGGCGCCCTGCAGCCTCGGGTCCACCAGGTCCTCGTACCGCCCCTGCTCGTGCAGCTCCAGCGCCAGCGCCGGGAAGTAGCCGCAGCTGCCGCCGCTGCCCTCGCCCGACGACGAGCTGCCGGCGCTCACGTGCTCCCCCTCCTCCTCCAGCTTCTTCTTGGAGTTCTTCCTCCCGCGCACGATCTCCAGCAGCACCATCCCGAAGCTGTACACGTCCGCCTTGTCGGTGATGGGCGCGTTCATGAGCCACTCCGGCGCCAGGTACCCGCGCGTGCCGCGCATCGTGGTGAAGAGCCCCGACTGCTCGGGGCTCATCAGCTTCGCCAGCCCGAAGTCGGCGATCTTCACGCCGCCGTGGTCGTCCAGGAGGATGTTCTCCGGCTTCACGTCGCAGTGCAGGATCTTGCGGTCGCAGCCGGCGTGGAGGTACGCCAGCCCGCGCGCCGCGCCGATGCACACGCGCAGCCGGGCCGGCCACTCCGGCGGGGCGGCGCCGGCGCGGAACAGGGTCTGGTCGAGGGAGCCCCTGTTCATGTACTCGTACACCAGCAGCTGGCGCGGCCCCTCGGCGCAGAACCCGCGGAGCTTCACCAGGTTCACGTGGTGCACGTTGCCGATCACGGCGATCTCCGTCAGGAACTCGCGGCGGCCCTGCGTGCCCAGCCCGTTCATCCGCTTCACCGCCACGGTGCTCCGGTCGGGCAGCTCGCCCCGGAACACGGAGCCGAACCCGCCGCAGCCTATCTGCCACTTGAAGCCGTCCGTCGCGGCGTCGAGGTCGCCGTACGTGAACCGGGTCGGCAGGCCGGGGATGAGCACGGCGTCCTCCTCGTCGAGGTCGTCGCTGGCGGACAGCGCGGAGGACGCGGCCCGCGACGCCGAGAGCATCGCCGGCAACTTGAACCAGCTGCTGCCGTTCTTCTTGAGGTGCTGCGGCCGGTGCTTCCTGAGCCACTGCGCGCCCATCGCGTAGAGAAGGAAGGAGATGAGCACGGCCGCCACGGTGGGGAGCACGATGCCGAACACGATGGTTATCAGGCTCAGGGACGATGAGCCTTTGCCCTGCTGCTGCGGCGGCGGGAGAGTCTTGACGAAGCCGACGGCGGCGTCGTCGGCGCTGGCACGGTACACGGAGCCGATCTGGTTGTGCAGGAGGAAGCAGGACCTGGAGGAGTTCTTGTAGAAGAAGCCGAGGCAGGAGCAGTTGGCCGAGCAGAGGTCGCGGCACGCCTGGAGCGCGTCGCCGGAGGCGTCGGGCAGAGCGAACTTGGTTGGCAGGTAGCCGATCCCAGCGCCGAGGCTGGCGTAGCCGTGTTTGGCGCCGCAGCTCTCGGGGATGGCCGGTAGGGTGGAGCCGTCGGCCGGCGCGCAGCCGCCGTTGGAGTAGGTGCTGAAGGCGTCGGGGCACATGCAGGTGGAGCCGTTGCCGCCGGGCGTGCAGAGGCTGAGGGAGGGGCACGGCAGCGGGAGGTCGCAGTCGTTCGCCGGCGCGGCCCAGACGGTGGGGACGGCCGTGCCAGAAGTGAGGGTGAGCGCGCGCAGGCGGCCGGAAGGGTCGACCTTGAAGATGCGCGAGTCACCCTTCGAGGCGGGCGGCGAGGGGAAGAGGAGCCTGTAGACGGTGTCCCTGCCGTTGTCGGCAAGGAGGTAGATGCCGGAGGCATTGACGGCCATGGATGCGATGCTGTGGCTGGAGTCCTGGACGGCGTTGGGGTCGGAGGAGAGCGACCAGTAGGTGATGAAGGCCTGTGATTTCGAGGAGGAGGAGGTGGTGGTGGTGGCCCACTGGAGGAGCGCGTCGTTGGGGGTGAGGACGAGGCGGTAGGCGCCGGGGGAGAGGTCTTGGCTGGACGCCGAGGACGTGAGCGGCACTCCGAGGCGGAGGGGCTGGCCGGGGAGGATCGTGTCGGTGGGGCGGTCGAAGGAGGACCAGAGCGTGGCGTTGTCGGCGCCGATGAGCGCGAGCTCGCCGGTGTCCAGCAGGCTCAGCGCGGCGACGGGGCCGCGGAGGCGCGGCGTGGACCATGCGGGGTCGGGCTGCGCGGCGGAGGGGTCGAAGAGCGTGAGGCCGGTGGCGGAGAGGGAGAGGACGACGGACTCGAGAATGGTGGAGCCGTTGGTCGTTGCGGTCCAGACCGGGGTCCGGGAGGCGCTGTGGAGGACGGAGAAGAAGAAGAGGGACTGGGAGTCGGAGGTCGTGGCGCCGGCGTTGTAGACGGCGGCGGAGAAGTTGGCGCCGGGGGAGACGAGGAAGACGCCGTTGGTGTCGATGAAGTGGAAGTAGGTGAGGTTGAAGGGCGGGTAGAGGTACTGCACGGGCACGAGGCGCGCCGTCGCGGGCACGGCGAGCGAGAGGAGGAGGAGGATCAGGCCGGGGAGGCGGAGGAGGAGAGGCGGCGCCATGGGAGGGGCGCGCGTGCTGCTGCCCGCATAGGAGTGGAGGGGGATCGGAGAGGAGGGTAGTGGTTGCGGCGATGCAAGCAAATTGAGACGGGATTGATTGCTGGCTGCGGCGGCGAGGCAAATCGCGTTGACTTTGAGAGCTTGCCTTGCGGCGCCGGGGAGGGAGGAAAGCTCCACCAAGGTTTGGACTCGCCGGCCTGAGCAAGTGGATCATTATTTTTGAATTTTTGGAGGGAATCATTAGTTTAGTCGACAAGCTGTCGCGGTCGCCCGCACTGGCAGCCTGGCAAGGGGAGGCCCGTGAGGGCGAGGAAAACAAACCGAACGAGGGAGTCGGGAACCGGGAACGGGAAGGGTTTGGTTGGGTAGGGATGAAAACTATTATGGAAATTCCGATCGACCGAGCTTTGTTTCCGAGATTTTTCCGTTCCGACGAAACGGAAACGATATAATTCGGAAAACGATACGGAAACGATACAGGATTTATACCAGCGAATAGCTCTATCGACCAAATTAATTGAAAATTTTCCGATGGAATTTCGAATTCGGCCCAGTTAAATCATTGAGGCCCAAAATGCACAGCTACCACTTCAACTTCGCCTAAAATTTTCTTTATCGAAAATAAAAATGAATCCCCTATAGCTCCATTGTTTTTATCTTTTGATGTACATACATAAATGATATATAAATATATAGTAATGTTGGTTTTTGAAATTGGTCTATAAAGTTTTCGATTTGAGGTTTTCGACGTTTTTGTTTCCGATATACCGATTGTTCCGTTATCGCTATCGTTTCCGAACTTATCGTTTCCGTTTTGTTTCCGAGTACAAAAATATGGTTAGAAAATAATAATGAAAATTTTCGACGACCGGTTTCATCCTAGGCCCTGTTTAGTTTCCTTGAAAAGGGAAAATTTCTCTCTCCAAACTTCACTATTTACCTATCACATCAAATCACATCAAATCTCTTCCCTCATGTATGGAACACTAAATGTGGGTAAATAAAAAAACTAAGTACATAGTTTTGATGTACACGACGAGACGAATCTTTTGAGCCTAGTTAGGTCATGATAGGATAATGTTTACCACAAATAAACGAAAAATGCTACAGTGCGCTACAGTGTCCGATGCGATATTTTCACCCAACCTTATTTTCACTTTTGAGGAACTAAACACCGCCCTAGTTGGGTGGTGGCTCGCCCGGCCGGCTCTTGGGTCCAGACGTTGCAGTCGGATGATCGGATCACCATGTGGATGTCCATTGACTTTTTTGTTTACCGATGCTGTCCGTGAGTGACCGACCTTCCAAGTGTGGTATGCAGTTGCCGGCCGGCCTGCTTTTGCTGTTGCTGAACCGATTTGAGAGATGCGTGCAGCTCCTGTTGGTTCAAAGTAACAATTCCATTCGTGATAATAAAAATCTTGTGCTAATAACACTCACACGAATAGGTTCATTTGCAGCGTCGAGTGGATGAGGTATCCGTCATCCTCGTGGATCGATCGTGTCGTGACTAAGCGCGCGCGCTCGCCACGAGCTTGCGGGCTCGCCGTGTACCCTACCAAGGGGGTGTTTAGTTTCCGATCACGTCGGACACTGTAGCATTTTTATTTGTTTGGGGTAAACATTGTCCTACTATGACCTAACTAAGCTCAAAAGATTCGTCTCGTCGTGTACATCAAAACTATGCAACTAGTTTTTTTTATTTACCTACGTTTACGTTTACTACTCCATACATGAGGAGAGAGATTTGATATGATAAATGAATAGTGAAGTTTAGAGAGAGAATTTTTAAAAATTTGATGATTTGACCGGGAACTGTTAAGTCCCGACTCCTCGGGTCTCCGTGTCTCTCTCACCCCTCCTCCAGGGCTCCAGGCCTCGTACTCGTCCTCCATCGGGCCTGTACCTGGACAGGACTTGCCTGCGCGTTCGTTCGTCGCCCGCTCGCCTCCGTTTCAACCCCCCACCTCTCGCCGGGCGGAGGGAACGCTCGCGCCCCTCCAGATCTCCGCCCGCCGCCGCGCGGGCCGGCTCGGCTGGACTCGGTCCTCGCGCCTGGGGCGAGCGTAGCCGCCGTCGTTCGCAGTGATGCGGTGGGGCGGTGCGCTGCTCCTCCTGGTGGCCGTCTTCGCCGTGGCCGCCGTTGCGAAGGTGAGCCCGGACCCGAATTCTTCTGCTCTAGCGGTCTCTCTCTGCCCTGTTCTCTCATCCAAGGCGTCGGGTGCAGTAGCAATTGTTTGTTTTTTTGCAGCCACCACCTAGCTAGTTTGGGGGAAGACGCAAGGAACAGAGTAACCTGAGTAGTTATTGGGTTTCCCCCCTCCGACTAAAACATAGCAAAGGCTCGATATAATGCTTAGAGTGACAGTGGAGAAAACCTGTACTGATAGTGTTTCTTTGCAAAACTCTTTCATGTACCTTTGTTTCAATTCTATTCCTTTTTACCATAGCATTTTCTTCGGTGTTTGCCTATCTTGACACTTTGCAAGCTTTTGTACATGGGGTTAAGAACAGCCCTTTAATAGATAGCCCTTTTGTAGCACTTACTGATAGTTCTCTAAATTACAATTTACTTGAACACATCGTTACAATATTGGTGTTTAAGAGCTATGATCCTCCGGTTCTAATTAATAGAATCTACGATCTGCAACTTTTATCTCTTAGGATCTTGTCGTTGCTATATTATTTAAAGACATCCAATCTGATATATAATCACAATATGTATAGCATTATTACTGGTATCTGGCCTTTTGGTGTTACAGTGAATATAAAACATTCCGGTTTGTACAAACAGTAACCTGAAAACTTAGAGAAAACTATCTGTAGAAAACTGAGTATTAACAAAATGAAATTATTTGGGTTTTCCCAACTTGGTTGTGTACAGTTTTATTATAATATTCATACCATCTCATCAATTTTTTTAGTTCAGTATCTGCTAAGCAAATATCTTAAGCAAGAAAGGGGCTGGGTTTGATCATGGACATTGAATACGGAGTACTTGATGGAGGGATGGATCAGGTGGTACTGCTTAAATTGCAGTAGCAGTCGCTACTACACCTGATCCAGGTCCCGTTGGTTTGGCTGGACCATGAGCTGCGCTGCTGCTCATGCGATCTGGAGTTGCCTTAGGTGCTTAGTTTGAACAGACTTTACTAGTGAATCTGGTTTAGATGGGACTTTACTAGCAAATCAGATTTAGATGGTTTTGAAGCCGCATATGTAGGCCGAGCGTGATTTGGCTGAGGCACCCATTACCTGACAAAAGTTATGCTAGTTTTGATAATTTTCATCAGTAAAAATACACTAGGTAGAGAAGGTCAATGTGCAAACTCTAGGTGTCATGATCAAATAGTGACTGATTGTGCTTTCAATGATCCAAGATAAGTTTTCCAGTTCTTGGCACGATTCCGCATATTCAAATAACTTGTGACAGCTTCAGGGGCCGCGGGTCCAATGCTGAAACGCTCTACGCTAAACTCAGTTTCAGATAAGCTAAGCACACTGCATCAGAGGTCCATTCGACTAACTGATGCTGCAATTATGCGTTGACCTTTTGTATTCAGGATACTGCCGATACGCTACCACTCGAAACAAAGGGTGGTAGCTCTAATGCACAGCCCGGTGTTGAGAATTTAGAACACCATGTTGAGATGAATCCTAATAAAGAGCATGTGACTAATGAGAACGGAGGAGTCAGTAATGATACAGGTGACAACAATAAGAGGGATAACTCAACAGAAGGAACCAACATCAGAACAGAGGACTCAATACAGCAGCCAAAGGACAAAGATAACAGTGCAACAAAATCTTCACAAGCAAAAGATTTCTTGCAAGATCCTCTTATAATGGAGTGTGATCCATCACATCGATGTATCATTGAAAATAAGAAATTCATCGCCTGCTTAAAAGTTCCTGGAGAAGGTGATTTTTCTAGCCGTTTAGTATTCATTCTCCTTTGTCATTGCGAACTAATCTTCTTTATTTAAGGGCTGATTGCTATTGTTTTAACACAGTTACTAATACCATTTCCATTACAGAACACCAATTTCTACATCCCCTAACTTTGCACTTGCATCTGATCAAGGACTCTTATACTAGATCCTAGGATAAATATTTCCAATCCAGGCATTGCAAGCCATCAAAAGGCTAAATACTTTTGTTCAGCTGAAACTTTGCATCCTAGAAGTGTTTGACCAATTATAGTTGTGTTTGCTGCCAATAATTTGCTAAAGAATTTAGAAATTCATCTTTCCTTCACGACAGTCGTAATCTTTATTTACCCCCAGTAGGATTTTTTTGGAAACATATTTATTCTCTATATGTGTTCTGAAGTTTGTTTCGTATTTTAGTCTGGTTGTGTTCCTTCTTTCGAACTCTGACCATGCTTAACTTGTTATTGCTGGAACCAGATTCATTAGCACTATCACTTCTGATGGACAACAAAGGCATGGACCCACTTGATGTTATCATCATGGCTCCAGATTATGTCACTTTAGCTGAAGATACTGTCCATGTTGAAGCAAATGCTCATAATGAGGTATAAAAGAGTAATCTACCCTTTTAACTGTGCCATTGGGCATTCGGCTTAATTTTTCCATATATGTTGTCAATAAAACCATTGTTTTCCTATCAACTTTTAGTAACATGCTGTGCTTATCTTTGATTTGGTTGTGTGTTTGAATGATCTGCTAAGCCTTTGTCTTCTGCTCTTTTGTTATTGTTTTTTACTAGACACAGGTGAGTGTTTCCATCGGTGATGCTGCAAACAACACTGCAATAGTCCTCAAAGCTGCAGGAGAATCCTGTACTGTCAACATTCACAGTGCAATCACAATGGAAGCTGGCAGAGTCACACGGATGCCGCTTACTTCAACATACACGCTGGTGCCTGTCTTTCTTCTCCTTGCTGTGGTGGGAGTGTGCATCAAACTTCGGAGGATGCGCAAGCAAGATGGTGGCCCTGCATACCAGAAGCTCGACACAGCAGAGCTACCGGTTTCTATAGGGGGCAAGAAAGAACCCCATCAATCCGACAAGTGGGACGACAACTGGGGAGATGATTGGGACGACGAGGAAGCTCCGATGACCCCATCCAAACCTATGCCCAACCCATCGTCCAAAGGTCTTGCTCCAAGGAGATCGGCGAAAGATGGCTGGAAAGATTAGTTAACAAAATGACGCCAGTTAAAAGAGCATTGTGGAGATAGTTCCGATGCCTATACCATAATTTTGTCTAATTTTTAAGGAAAACCTTGTGTTGTTTTCCTTCTGTTTAGATTTATGGAGGATGCTCAGAGAGAGAGAGAGAGAGAGAGTGCAGTGCATGGATACGACGCATAAAATTTTGTAAGCTCGCGAAATTAAATTACTGGTGAATAGAGTTTTTCTCAGGGGCACTTATATTCTTGTCTGAGGTCCCGTTTATTTGCCAGAATTTCAGAAAACTTATGGAACTTGCACAATATTCTTGTGAAATTTCTACGTTTTAGAAGGGCGTGGTTTGGTGAACTAGGCAATGCCTCTTGTGAACTGGGCTGCGATACGAAATGTTGTTGCTGCCGTTATTGGACTTACGGCCCATCTATGCTCTAGCCCATAAGTACAAAGTGGAAGAACATATGGGCTGAAACGTCCAAACTTACATAGGCCCTGGGCCTCAATTTTGATCTCGAACCATCAAGAATATCACTCCGGCCCCTTCTTCATTGTACCTTTCCCTTTCCTCTAAACCTCTCTAGAGCCCTCAGCCCTGCGCCTCCATCCCCCATGCCCAGCCCCTGCGGCGCGGCGCTCCGGCGGCACGACGCCGTGGGAATCCTTCGCGCGGCGGCGGCCGCTGGCGACCTGTCCAAAGGAAAGGCGCTCCATGCGCGGCTCATCAGGGCCGCTCATTTCGACGTCGTCCTGCACAACAACCTCATCTCCTTCTACGCCAAGTGCGGCCGTGTCGGGCTCGCTCGGAAGGTGTTCGACGCAATGCCCTTCCGCAACGCCGTGTCCGGGAATCTCCTCATGTCCGGGTATGCTTCCTCTGGGCGCCATAAGGACTCGCTTGCGCTGCTCAGGGTGGTCGACTTTGGCTTGAATGAATATGTTCTATCGGCAGCAGCAGCCGCAAGTGCCCATGTCCGAAGCTATGCCATGGGGAGGCAGTGCCATGGATATGCTGTTAAGGCCGGGCTGGCAGAGCAACGTTATGTTTGCAATGCGGTGCTGCATATGTACTGTCAATGTGCTCACATGGAGGATGCGGTGAAGGTATTTCAGAATGTGTCTCATTTTGATGCATTCGCATTCAACTCAATGATAAATGGATTTCTTGATCGGGGGCAGTTGGATGGTTCAGTTAGAATTGTCAGAGCTATGATAGGAGAAGTTGAGAAATGGGATGATGTGTCATATGTTGCAGTTCTTGGGCATTGTGCTAGCATGAAGGACTTGATGCTTGGTGGTCAGGTGCATGCCCAAGCTTTGAAGAGGAGGCTTGAACTGAATGTGTTTGTGGGGAGTGCGCTTGTCGATATGTATGGGAAATGTGACCGTGCCCATGATGCGCAATGCACATTTGATATCTTGCCAGAAAAGAATGTTGTTTCTTGGACAGCTGTTATGACTGCCTACACTCAAAATGAGCTGTATGAAGATGCATTGCAATTGTTCTTGGACATGGAATTGGAAGGAATTAAGCCGAATGAATTCACTTATGCTGTTGCTCTCAATAGCTGTGCTGGTCTTGCAGCCTTGAGAAATGGTAATGCCCTTAGTGCCTGTGCTTTGAAGACTGGGCACTGGGTCCATTTGGTAGTCGGAAATGCTCTCATGAACATGTACTCAAAGAGTGGCAGCATTGACGATGCATGGAGAGTCTTTGTTTCCATACCATTATGTGATGTGATCTCTTGGAATTTGATCATCACAGGCTATGCTCATCATGGCCTTGCAAGGGAAGCAATGGAAGTATTTCATTATATGCTATCAGCAGCAGAAGTCCCATCTTATGTTACTTTCATTGGAGTGTTGTCAGCTTGTGCTCAGTTGGGTCTTGTTGATGAAGGATTCTACTACTTGAATACAATGATGAAGGAAGTCGGAGTTACACCTGGAAAGGAACATTATACTTGTATGGTTGGTTTGTTATGCAGAGCTGGACGGTTAGATGAGGCTGAGCGGTTCATAGTGAATAATTGCATTGGCACAGATGTTATTGCATGGCGATCACTGCTAAGTTCTTGCCAGGTATATAGAAATTATGGCCTGGGTCATCGAGTAGCTGAAGAGATTCTTCAGTTGAAGCCCAACGATATTGGAACATATGTATTGCTCTCTAACATGTATGCAAAAGCCAACAGATGGGATGGCGTTGTGAAGGTTAGGAAGCAGATGAGAGAAAGGGGTATTAGAAAGGAACCTGGCGTTAGCTGGATTCAAGTGGGAAGTGATGTTCATGTTTTCACAGCAGAGGACAAGGTACATCCACAGATTGACCAGATCACTGTAAAACTTGAAGAACTGATTGACCAGATAAAAGCGATTGGATACATTCCAAACTTTGCAGTGGTCCTACATGATATTGAGGATGAGCAAAAAGAGGAGCACCTTATGTATCACAGTGAAAAATTGGCTCTAGCCTTCGGCCTTATTCACACCCCTAAGGGAGCAACAATCCGTATCATGAAAAACCTCAGGATATGTGATGATTGCCATGTTGCTATCAAACTCATATCAATTGTCACAGGCAGAAAAATAATTGTAAGGGATGCTGTTAGATTTCACTGTATAGAAGGCGGAGTTTGCTCATGTGATGATTATTGGTGATTCGTGATGCAGTTATCTTGAAAGTATATGTACCTGTTGAGTTAGGTTAGTGAAGCATGACAGTAGCCATAGTTGTGCTCAAATTCCTGAACATTCTCACTTAGTAAATCACTAAATGTTCGATAGGTCTGCAAAATAGTGCTCCTGAGTCCTGACAACAGATTTTGGACAAATTCAGTTGTACAGCTTATCTAATTTGTGAGAACTTGCTCACCTATTCACTTGACTGAATAGAGATATAAAGACCTGAATCCACTTGTAAATACATAGAAGATGGAGTTCGTTTAAGCGATGATTATTGGTGAATTGTTGTGCAAATGTATTGATAAGATTAGGCCTGTTGAGTCAGTTTAGTGAAGCATGGCCGTAGACATATTTGTGCTCAAATTCTTGTGCATCTTTAACATTCACTATATCATTTAATTAAAATGACATTATAACACCATCATGGAAGGCGGAAGCTGTTGGCCAGCAAACTTTCATGCAATGTAGTACCAGGGAAAAGCCTTCTTCTGGCTGGTACGCTTCTTCCTACAAGTCATCTTTATTTATTTTCTGCTCAGCAGTGAAGTTGTAGTGGCATGTTTCATGCTACCTTTACTTGTGTCCCAATGGAAGTGGAAAGAGTTCTATTTTAGAGTGCTCAGAGATTTGTGGCTCACATTCTCTGGGAGAGTTACCAAGCCCTCAGAAGGAATGTTTCATGCCATGGAGCTGAAGCTCATCAGGACTGTATTTATAGTTTTGCTGCAAGTTTTCCCTGTTTACGGAGCCCTGCCCCTGCGCTGATACCCATCCATGCCTTGGAGCTGAAGCTCAACGACGGGGCAGGAAACTAGGGAGTTGTGTGCGATTCACCAATGAATGATGCCATACATAATGACACCGCCACTTAGGATTTTCAGCTGCACGTACAAAAGTAAGCAGCCGTATCTCTAAAGAACAAATCTCGGCAGAAAAACGGGCTCAGGATTAGGCCACGTCACCCGTTAACCCGTTAACAGTTGGATACGTTCAACTCTAAACGTGAACCGTCCGATTCGGGTCTATTCGGGCCTCGTACCCGCTTCATCTCGACCCGAGTTACCGCGAACCTTCTTGACCCGGTGCTTCCTGCGCCCACGAGGCCACGGGCGCTGAGCTTCTGCTCCGCCGCTCTCCCGATCCGGCCTCCCCCCGCCGCCCATGCCGGTGCGCGATGCACGGGAACCGGCGGCGGCGCTGGAACACGAGCTAGGGGGTGGGAGTCTCCAATCCTCCACGGGCCATGGAGTCGGTGCCGGGGAAGCCCGATGGCTTATATTTTTTCTTTGGACTAACTTTAATATGGTCCGTCAGATCTTCGTAAAATTTGACGGTATATATTCTTCTCTTTTTTAGATTAACGTGAGATTTTCTAGACCCTCTCGATGAATCTGGTGGCTTTTTTTGCTTCTATTGTAATAAGATAATAGAAGATAGATAGATGCATGATTGCACCATCATTGATGAATCTTTGCTGCATCCTCGGCAAACTGTTGGGAGACTGCTACGGGTCAAGGGCTGTGTTTAGTTACTAGTCACATCACCAAAATTCCTAAAATTCTCTCTCCAAACTTCACTATCCACCTATCACATCAAATCTCTCTCCTCGTGCATGGAACACTAAACGTGGGTAAATAAAAAACTAATTATATGGTTTTGATGTACATGACGAGACGAATCTTTTGAGCCTAGTTAGATCATGATAGGACAATGTTTACCACAAACAAACGAAAATACTACAGTATCCGATGTGACATTTTCTCAAACTTTCACTTCTACTTTTTGGAACTAAACACAGTCAAGGCCCTGTTTAGTTCCCAATCCCATCACCAAACTTCCAAAAATTCTCTCTCTAAACTTCACTTTTCACCTATCACATCAAATCTGTCTCCTCATGTATGGAGTACTAAACGTGGGTAAATAAAAAAACTAATTGCATGGTTTTGATGTACACGACGAGACGAACCTTCTGAGCCTAGTTAGTCATGGTAGGATAATGTTTACCACGAACAAACGAAAAGTGCTACATTGCGCTACAGTGTCCGATACGACTTTTACACCCCACATTTCACCTTTTTCTATGTAACTAAACACCCCCGAGAAGAAAAGTTGTCCTGTCCTCTGAGCTAGTGCGATCAACTAATTAACGTGTCCTCTGCACATCGATCTCCTTCGTTGCCGTCCAGAGGAAGCGATCGAATCTTTGCGCTGTGCTGTGTTAAATGTTGGTCGTCTTTAAATTAAACGAGCGTGTACGTGTCCAAGATTGGTACGAGCGAGTAGCTTTCAAAGTTATTGATCGGTACGGCTGTTATTGATTTCTAGACTTGGACGTGACAATTGCCGCTCCCTGTTGATCGCGTTGGTATTCTTTTAAATAATGGATAAAAAAATTATCCGGCCTTAACCAAAATGGCTACAGCCTCAGACAGCACATCCGTCTGCACTCTCACACACTTAATAAAGCATTACCCACATAAAAAATAGATGAAAGCATTAGTTCATAATCCTATTACTAAATCTCCATCCATTGTGGAAAAAAAAAACGCATGGCCAACGTCTCCAAGGTCCGACAGACGTCGATTATTGCTTGTTGGCCTTCTTCAAGCCGATGTAGCTGCGCTCAGAAACGGAGCCAATATGTACCCCCGAACAGTACCTGCAAATAAGTTTTTGAGTGAAATACACCAGCAGTCCTCAAACTTGTCCCGGGGTGTCATCTAGGTCCCAAACTCTCAAAATGCATATTTGGGTCCCTGAACTTGTTAAACTGTGTCATTTAGGTCTAAAGTTTCAAAAATACCCCTATGTTGCTGATGTTTGTCCATCTATTGATCTATAATTATCGCTATGGTACAATCAAATAAAGTTCGCTAATTATTATGGTGGAAACAACTGATTCGTTTAGAGAAATATTATAAAATTTCATGCTAAATTGGCAGCCATGTCATCATGCATAGGGGTATTTTTGGAACTTTGGACCTAGATGACGCAATTTAGCAAGTTCAAGGACCCAAATATGCATTTTGAGAGTTTGGGGACCTACATGACACCCGGGGACAAGTTTAAGGACCGCTCGTGTATTTTACTCTAAGTTTTTTTGGAGAGTTATTAAAAACCACATCATTTCTGCTTAGCCAAAGTGCCCAACATAGCGCAGATGCACCCACTAACATTTGATTCTTTAACTTCTTACTCAAACCCACCAGCCAATTAGTAAAAAGGTAGTCAAAACTAAGAGGTTTAGGGCAATTCAAAATTATTTGGACAGCTCTCCACAAGAAAGTGGCCATGTGGCAACTAAAAAATAAATGTTGTATTATCTTCTCCTTGGAACAGAACGAGCATGATTTACTACCATGCCAATTCCTCCTTGCCAGATTGTCTTCTGTGAGCATGATCGCATTGGTATAGGATTTGAAAGCTAAATACCAATGCGATCGATATGTCTGGACGATCACCTCTAATGTTATTAATGTTGCAAGCGATCATCTCTAATTTGGCGACAATTAACCTCTAATGTTTCGACGGTGGGATCAACTAATTGACACTTATACAAAGTATTGACAAACTTTTTGTTTTAGTATTATACATGAAATATATTCAAGTGCTATTATACTGTTTTGTGACAAGTTAATTATGGTGGGAGAAGTTTTTCTTTGTATTGGAAGGCCATGGAATAAAAGAATCGCCTCATCTGAAGCTAGCATGCCGCTCCTCAGTGTTGACAACGCCTCCGGGGGCGACTCTAGCAGATCTGAGCGCCGCCGGGCCCCTCCCTCCTTCGCCTTCCTCCATCGCGCCGCCACCCGAGCGGGCCGCCGGAAGCCCGTGCAGCACGCCATGACAGCGACGGCGGGGTTCCAAGTCTATTGTCACACCCCAAAATTTCCGAATTTTGGGTTGTGAATTTCAACATAATTAAAATAATATTTTTCTCAATTTTCTATTCGCTTAATTGTTAATCTTGATTAATGGTCCACTTGAATTAAATGTAAAACTTGCTTTTTAGCAACTTGGATCAGGGAAGCTGGGGTTTGTGTGTTTTTCCTGACCCCAGTAACTCTCCCTAAGGACTGGTTCGTAAAAGCGGCAACCTGGGAGCCTGTCGCCGCCGCCGGAACTATAATGGCTCTGGTCTTGGTTGAGTAGCTTGTACGTCTCTAGCTTGGCAGTGGTTACCGTGTGGCCTCCGGCGTTGGTGGAGGTACGGTGCTGGGTGTTCCCCGATTCCACCGAGGGCGGATGTTCCGTCGGCTATGCCCCCGTGAGGCACAGTCCCGTGTGGGAGCAAACGTTCTCCGAACGGGAGCTCTGCACGTTGCGCTTTTATTTTCCTTGTTGGCCTGCGTGCCGCGCGTTGGACGCTATCGACCCCCTCACGGTGGATTCCGTGGGCGTACGTCGATCTCGGTGCCTAAGTTCTCATCACCGTATATTACTCCAGCGGCTACTGACTTGTTAGGGTGTCTTGTGAAAGCCTCGTAGCGTCCCTATGCGGTCACACCTCGGTAGTGTGATTTGTGAGGTTTGATCCACCTCCGCGTGGTTGGGTGCAAAGTTCTTTTGAACTTTTACGCGACTGGTGGGTAAAGGGCGAAACCTCTGCAGAGTGTACGATCTATCATGATAGCCCGGCTCAGGGTCACGAGCGGCCTGGATCCTTTTATGATTAGAAGATGGTATTTATTATTGTTAATTGAAGACATACATTAATTAATTTGGGTTACAACTGGGATTCATCTAAAGTAGTAATTAAGATTAAAATGAACCAATTAAAAGTGCTAATGCAGTTAAGCCAGTGTTAAGCCTTTTTAAGCCTCATCCCCCGTGCTGTACTTGCTAAGTAACTCTGTTACTTACACTTGTTGTTATTATTAAATTTTTGGGCAAAATCCCGGACGGGTAACAGATTGGAGTCAGGCTGATTACGAGGTGGAGTTCCCGGAGGATCTGCCGTACTTCTGAGTTGGCGTTCACCCAGTCAGAGTCCCTGTGGGATTGCGGCTACGTTAGAGAGATGTATTAGACTTCCGCTTCCATGTATTTTATTTCCAAAGCACTCTGATGTACTCGTTACTTTATGATGACATTAATAAAGCATTTGATCTCTGTTTTACCATATTTGTTTGCTATATGTGTCTGTGGACATCCTGGGCACACGTATGGCCACATTCGGGTTTTTGTGAAAATCCGGGTGTGACATCTATCCTTGGGCGGATCTAGGTGGACGCGGCCGCCATGTCCGGTTGAGGGAGCTCGTCGATGCGGCATCCCCCGGCGGCGGCGCGACCAGCAGACCCCGGATCCGGGGATCCCTCGTCCGGATCCGAGCCGGCAGCAACCGGGGGTGCGCGCTCGTGCGGATCTGAGCGGCGCGGGCGGCCGGGCGC
>OAMR01000684.1:370347-391062 GCA_900205405.1 Echinochloa crus-galli | reverse complement strand
CGGGCGCGCGGCGCGGCGGCGGCATGGCAACCGGCCGCGCGAGCAGGCGGCATCGAAGGACGAGCGCACGGTGCGGCGGCCGCATGGCGGCAGCGGCGTGACGACATCAGCGGCCGGGCACCGGGGGCTGGATCTACGGCCTGGAGGAGAGCTGCAGGTGCTGCGGGCGGTGCCGGGCGCCGAGGGCCAGATCCGTTGGCTGGCGGCGTTCTGCAGGTGCCGCCGGCATGGGAGGGCCGGCGCGTCGGGTGGTTGCGGGGCAGCAGAGAGCGACAATGCTGCAAGATCTAACGCCTAATTGCTCCGCGTTGCCCCTACCGGGGTAATCTGGGCGGATTTCGTTAGCTATCGTGCAGCCGCCTTTCTCGCGGGTTGGTGCCGTCCCTTTGTCGGCGGAACCTTGCTCCGGGTGGCGGTGTTCGTCGACGGTGGCCAGAGTGCGTCTTTTCTTGCGGTGGCGGCGTCATGTGGCTGCGCGAATATGCTGGTGTCCTTCAGGTGAGGGCGATCGTGGTGACGGTGGTGGCGGCGATCTCGGGAGAATCCTTGTCTAGCATGTTGTGCCGGACCGGTGGCTGTGAAGTGTCTGTGACACACACCTTGTTGGAGGCGTTGCTGAAGTCGTTGGTCCTGTTGCGCCCGTGGATGATCAATAACTGGGTGAAAACCTAGCCTGGTTTCTCCAGGCCGGCGGCGGCAGCAGGTGCGTCGTCGAAGTTCTTGGTTGCCAAAGCCGGGCAGTTCTCCCGTGTGGACACTATGTTCGGTATTCAGCGCAGGGCGAAGGAGGCATTGGATGGTGTAACAGTTCGGATGTTGGTTCGCAGTTTCTGTATCAAGTCTTCGTGCTGTTGCCTTCAAAGAAGCATCATTGGTGGTTGGTGTCCAGCGTTTTTAGTTGCTTGTAAGGTCTTGTAAACGTGTTATAGCGATCTTGGTGGTCGCGTAGGACTACTAGACCCTATGATAGGATGTAATTTTCTTATTTTTATTTGACAGTAGCCGTTTTGGTCAAGGTCGGGTAATACATTATCCGTTATCTAAAAAAATTCGGTCGCATGCACGATTTATTTGATAGTAGCCGTTTTGATCATGTTGTGGTAGCCTACTTGTGGTTAATGTCTTCATCTGGAGTTTAGATTTCGTGTTGTTTCTGGTGGCACTGTCTTGTCCCCGTCCGCGCAGAGTTGTATAATTACTGAACTATCTGTTGTAATAATGTGAACCAGCCTCCTGTGACTGGTATTTACAATCACATTAGTCTTCTCATATGAGGAGACGCGACCGTCTGCCCCACACTTAAAACAACCGGTCACAACCATAACTTTTGCCACTGTCCGCCTCACAAAAGTCGCCCCAAACGCTTGGAAACGTCTCTATGTGAACGGTACGCCAAAACGGTTGTCACACCCTAAAATTTTTGAATTTTAGAGATGATTTTCTTCAATTTCTAAATTTTTTTCAAGCTTTATATAATTTGCAGGGAATTTAGTATAGGAAATCTTTTCTAAATTAAATTAAAATAATATAGGTGAGATTGTTGTGCCTTTAAGTGCTTAAAGTTTTCAAAAATACATTTATAAGCCTTATGGGAGATTTTTAGAATTTTCTAGGATTTATTCCTATTTCCTCTAGAGCAAATTATAATTTTTGGAGTAGGCTAAAATCACGGTCTAAACGCACTGGACTCCACGCCCAAGAATAAATACCAGAACTCCTACCGCACGGGCATAATGAAGGTAGCACGCGCGTGTCGCTCGGCCATTTATTTGCTAGTAATAACCATTAAGATAATGATTAGCACATTTATAAGCTGGTTTAATTTGGACGGTTCCTTCACATGGACGGACTTGTGTGTCTCATACAACGGAATTCTGGTCGGGTTTTAGTCAAATCCGATCTGAATCCAGCCGGTCAAATCGATCAATACTGGTCGTACGCCCTTTAATTTCTTGCTTCATTACATACGCCGCTGTATGTTTCCACGTCTCACGAATATACAGCCTCCGATATACTAGGTCTAAATACATTATTTGGTTCCTCTTGTCCAAATCTATGTCTAGGATGTTTCCTAAGATTTTTGTGATTTTTGAAGTATTTTTCATTGTTTAAATATAAATTCTGGATTTATCTAGAATTATTTTATAACCAGAAAAACAATTATTCTGAGAATAAAATCACTTTAAATCTTAGTTGACCAGCCTTGGTCCAAAGTTGATCCAATTTTAGCCTAAATCCATCTCATCACTTTACTGGCCCAAATTTCAAAGCTCATTAGCGTTCGAATGTGGGCGAACCACGTTTAAACCATATTGCTAATGAATGTAGAAGTAAGAGATTTTTTCTTCATATATATATGAATCATCTCTTCTCCAAAAAAGGTGCACCAAATACTCTTCTACAGAGAGCAGGGGCGGAGCCAGCGGGGGCTGGGGGGCCCCGGCCCCCTACTGGCCGGCCGTCCATGGAGGCCCATTGAGCCATCAGCGTTGTCCAGCAGCTTAAGCAGCCAAATGATGGTGTTTAGCACCCTTAATCGTAACCCAAAATCTATCTGGAGATGGCTCTCTCTTTAGCCTTATCCCGAGACCCCACCAATCTCCGTTCCTTCCGCATCGTACGCGTCCCGTGCGCGGCGACCTTTCCCATTCGGTGCGGCCCCACACGACAGCGTGATAATGGGAGTGGTTGCGGTAAAGGAGCCGACACAAAGACGGATATGAATCGCATTTCATTTTCCCATCTCGCTTCCTCTCTCTCCTCTCGCGTCCTCTCTCCTCCATCGAAAACTTCCAGAGGCGATTCAATTCGCAGTTGCCGAAGACCAGCGAGCGGAGGTGGGCGGAGGATGCTGGAGGCCCTCCAAGTTCACCGGCGAGCAGAGGCGGGCGGAGGACGGAGGAGCACCAAGTTCACCGGCTGGCGGAGGATGGAGGTGCACCAAGTTCACCGGCGAGCGGAGGACAGATGCGGATCACGGTCACCGACAAGCGGAGGCGAGCGAAGGGTGGAAGCGCTCCAAGGTCACCGGCGAGTGGAGGCGTCTCAAAGAGGCCGAGCAGCGGGCAACTATCAGTGGCGACGCCTTACGGGGTCGTCGGCGGTGGCCGAGCGCCCGGAAGTGAGGCGAAGACCGACGAGTGGGGGCAGCGTGAAGCCTTGTGTTCTCTGTTCAATGGGATCTCAGTTCAGCAGGCGTTGTTCAGGCCGGATCTGCTCTCCGTTCAAGGGATTTCGTCGAGGTCAGTGTGGTTTTTTCTTTCTGTAGGTTCTAGGTTATAGATCCTTTTTGTCTTTCTGTAGGTTCTAGGTTATAGATCCTTTTTGTCTTTCTGTAGGTTCTAGGTTATAGATCCTTTTTGTCTTTCTGTAGGTTCTAGGTTATAGATCCTTTTTGTCTTTCTGTAGGTTCTAGGTTATAGATCCTTTTTGTCTTTCTGTAGGTTCTAGGTTATAGATCCTTTTTGTCTTTCTGTAGGTTCTAGGTTATAGATCCTTTTTGTCTTTCTGTAGGTTCTAGGTTATAGATCCTTTTTGTCTTTCTGTAGGTTCTAGGTTATAGATCCTTTTTGTCTTTCTGTAGGTTCTAGGTTATAGATCCTTTTTGTCTTTCTGTAGGTTCTAGGTTATAGATCCTTTTTGTCTTTCTGTAGGTTCTAGGTTATAGATCCTTTTTGTCTTTCTGTAGGTTCTAGGTTATAGATCCTTTTTGTCTTTCTGTAGGTTCTAGGTTATAGATCCTTTTTGTCTTTCTGTAGGTTCTAGGTTATAGATCCTTTTTGTCTTTCTGTAGGTTCTAGGTTATAGATCCATGAGGGTTGAAGACTTTTGCTAGGGTTTGCTATTCATGATTTTTACCGCTTTAGGTCATAGATCTATGAGTTATTTGGGAGAGGTCACTGGTTGCAGTTGGGGATAGGGAGGCTGTGTGATGGTGATAATTCATGCGTAACGGATACTCCTTCGATAATTATTAATCCAGTGTTATTCTCAGATGCTTTCATGCCGTGGGATGTTTTTATTCCTGAAGCTATAATTCTTATATCATTCTGTTCTTTAGATTTTGTTAATAGGTTACAAATGCATCTGTTAATTCTGTGTAATTTGGAGCGCAGCCTGTATATGTTTGAATACTTTTCCATTTTCTATGTATTGGTCAATCATTTGGTTGTTTATTGCGTATAATGAATATCATGTTTCCCTTGTAATAATGTGGTGTAGTGTTGTTTTACCAACAATGAAATGGAATTTCTCCCTGGAATAGTTTCAGGCCAGTATTTGTTGCCAAGTTTCCAGAGTATGGACATGTTGCTATTATCTGTATGAATTTTATGATAGCCATGCTATTGAAAGTTACCTTTTGCAGTGCTGCTCCTTGCAACAGATGTATGCAAACTCGAGTATTTGCTTTTGGGATACAAACTTCTGACATTTTCCCATTAGTTTGTAGGTGATGATGTTCAACCTATTTTAAGCTTGCTGTCTCTCTGAATCTTGAAGGCATTTTTGGATGAAATTATGGCCTGTTTCTGAACAACTGACTAGTGGCCCCTCATAATTTATTTCAATAATCGTTCCTTGTCTAGCCAGTAGTGGCTTTGTGAAACATTTTCTTACAGAATCTATTGGTTCTGCATATCCATTTTTGATTTGGGTCCTTGATACTGAAATGGGTGTCCCTTCTGTTTTTGTTCGGGTTTAGTTGGCTTTATAGCATGTAAGCGTCTTAAACTAAGTATTTGGTTATACATTGTGTTTTTATATATGTTATGCATTTTATTCTGTATTTGGTCCTAATGTGTGTTCAGTTTATTGGTGTGCGGAATTAAATACGAACATTTGAATGTGTGTTCAGTTTTTGCTATTAAGTATCTCTTTATCTGAACTATAAAGTAACTAGTCGTCATCTAGGTGTGTTTTATAAGTAACTTGTTAGTGTTTTATATGATTTAGAAAGTAACTTTTGCAGTTGTTGTTTTTTTCTTCAAATATTGTGTTGACATGTACAAACTAATTGCTTGGTATGATGGTAACTTGTTAAATGTCTCACTCTTACTTTATGGATTTTCTTACATGTAGGATTCAATCTGTCACATTTCTTTTCAAGGTACAGTCATTTGCATCATCATTAAGTTTTCTGCAATGCTGTCCAGTGTTTTTATATTTTATTTTTGCTTTTCATTTGTTGTTGTAGTCTATACTTTGATACAACGAAAATCCAGCGAGTGGGTTGTGGTTTGTAGGTTGAAGTTGTCAGGGTTTGCATTTGCACTTTTTGCACATTTGATGATGATTTCAGCCTGCAGAACCCTGTAATCCCCGGCTTGGTGGATGCCCGGAAGAATGAGGCCTTTTTACCTGTATTCTTTTTTCATTTTCTGCTTTTAGATTCTTATTAAACCACATATTTGAACTGAGATTTTACTTTTTTTTATTTGTTTGCAAGCAAACGGGACACTTCGATCTTCAACTCCTTTTTTACTGATGTTTGTGTGTGAGACTCTATTATTTTGCTGGTCAAGCATTCAGATATTCAAAGGTGTCATCTTATCATTGAAACTACGCGCCTAGTGATATGTTCTTTTCCTACGTACCTAGTCTTTACATGCTGCTTGATCTGTCATGTAGTATATCAGTATCTCATACCTGAAATTTTTTATGTTTGCGAAGTTCTATTTTCATTTTACAATGATCATTCACTTAAGTAATCCTGCATTAGCTTTTGTAAGCTTTCAGTGCTTTTGTGTTGCATATGAGATACAGTAGCAGCTCGCTGCATTTTCTTTTAGCACCAAGAATAGGTAATCAGCTAGTTCTATTCAGAGAACATTTATTTTTCTTGGACTACCACTTTCATGCTAGAGTATCTAATAATTAAGCAATGATTATTTTCTCTATTAGTTTGATAATTCTTCTTTTTGCATAGGCTGTAGTTTGTGTTTATTTAATCTTTTTTTGCTATCTAATACATGTTTGGCCAGTAGTTTTAGTTCGGTACCTGATTTGTGTGTTGTCACTACTAATCTGTGTAGAAAGTGACTTTTATTATTGAGCTGCATAAAGTAACTTGACCCTATTTAGAAACATATAGAAAGTAACTAAACATTGGTTTATATTATGTAGGAAGTAACTTGTCCCTGATTTAAAATTTATACATTGAGACCCTATTATTTTGCTGGTTCCTGCAGTCTGATCTGAGGCACTGCATTCTTTGATTTTTTTTTCAAGGCAATATGAAGTCTGTTGCTGGAGAAGATCCTTCTAGCAGTAAAAGTCGATGTCAAAAGTTAAAGGGCAAGAAATTTTTTATGTTTGCGAAGTTCTATTTTCATTTTACAATGATCATTCACTTAAGTAATCCTGCATTAGCTTTTGTAAGCTTTCAGTGCTTTTGTGTTGCATATGAGATACAGTAGCAGCTCGCTGCATTTTCTTTTAGCACCAAGAATAGGTAATCAGCTAGTTCTATTCAGAGAACATTTATTTTTCTTGGACTACCACTTTCATGCTAGAGTATCTAATAATTAAGCAATGATTATTTTCTCTATTAGTTTGATAATTCTTCTTTTTGCATAGGCTGTAGTTTGTGTTTATTTAATCTTTTTTTGCTATCTAATACATGTTTGGCCAGTAGTTTTAGTTCGGTACCTGATTTGTGTGTTGTCACTACTAATCTGGGTAGGAAGTGACTTTTATTATTGAGCTGCATAAAGTAACTTGACCCTATTTAGAAACATATAGAAAGTAACTAAACATTGGTTTATATTATGTAGGAAGTAACTTGTCCCTGATTTAAAATTTATACATTGAGACCCTATTATTTTGCTGGTTCCTGCAGTCTGATCTGAGGCACTGCATTCTTTGATTTTTTTTTCAGGGCAATATGAAGTCTGTTGCTGGAGAAGATCCTTCTAGCAGTAAAAGTCGATGTCAAAAGTTAAAGGGCAAGCTTAAGCCTATTGGTGGTACAAAAAAGGAAGTTAGTGAAGGTACTTCAACTGCTGGAGGTGGACAGAATAGCAAAGCAGCTAAGAAAAATCTCCGATATGTTCTTACCTTGTTTTGAATAACTGCTGGAGTTTGTTTTTGAACATCTTCCCTGTGTCGTTGCTGTGTAGAGGTTCTTGCTCAATCTTTTTATGCTGCTCCTTGCAACAGATGTATGCAAACTCGAGTATTTGCTTTTGGGATACAAACTTCTGACATTTTCCCATTAGTTTGTAGGTGATGATGTTCAACCTATTTTAAGCTTGCTGTCTCTCTGAATCTTGAAGGCATTTTTGGATGAAATTATGGCCTGTTTCTGAACAACTGACTAGTGGCCCCTCATAATTTATTTCAATAATCGTTCCTTGTCTAGCCAGTAGTGGCTTTGTGAAACATTTTCTTACAGAATCTATTTCTTAGTCCACATTTTGTTTTAGGTTCCACTGTGTGTTGCTCAGTTTTGCTATAGTCAGTAGATTGCTAGATGGTGTCTGATATCTTGTCTGTCTACTATCTTGTGTGTTGCTTAATTTTTTGTGTAATTTCTCATAAATTATGTGGTTAATCATAGATTGTGGATGCCATGACTCATCTCTTTTTCTAATGTTAATTAGAAAGTAACTTGTCACTACTTTTGTGTCTTTTTGAAGTAGCTTATCAGAGTTTTATATGATATAGAAAGTAACTTGTCACTGATTTCAACCATACAGAAAAGTAATTTTAATGTTTTTTGGCTTCTATGTGGTTTGGGAAGTAAATTATGTGACTGATCCCTATAGTTGGAATTTCTATATGAGTGTTGTACTATGTGCTTACATGATTTTGTATTGCTTTTTTTTTTGTTCAAGCTACCAGTCTATCTAGTAGAGACGCCCCCGCAAGTATAGTTCTTGTTTTTTTATGTGTTAGGTGCATAGTGCAATCATATATAGCCTGGTAGCTTGCACTATGTGCCTCCATGATTTTGTCACTTGTTCTTACTTTATGGCCTGTGTGCATGTAGTACCTGATATTTTTTGTCCATGGCTCTTGTGACAATTGAGTTGTCTTGATCTGCACCTGCTTTGTAGGTAGAGTGATTTGCAATTTTTATTGGCAAACTACAAAGTAACTAGTTACTACTAGGTGTCTTTATGAAGTAACTTTTTAGTGTTTTATATGATTCAGAAAGTAACTTGTTTTTGTTTTATATGGTTTAGAAAGTAACTTTGTGACTCTATTAAAATATAAATGAAAGTAGTATGTTCATTTTTTTGGCTCCAATGTCAATTTAGTTAGTAACTTGCGACTGAGTTGAAACAGAAGTGGTATGTGGTTTGTGGGTTGAAGTGGTATGTGGTATGTGGTTTTGCAAACCTGATGATGATCGCAACCAGTAGAACACTATAATCTCCCGCTTTGTGTGGTATTTGCAGTTGGACTAGTTAATAATAGTGAGACTAGTGCTTCATGTGCTATAATGTGATTTTTTGTAGGTGCAGCTACAACATCTATTGATGGTCATTCTTATGTGCAGGGCAAGGACAACAGTAACAACTTCTATCTCTGTAGGTAGATAGCTAAATTCTATATATTGATAAGATTCTCGGCTAATACCAGGTCTAGTCAATTTTGTTTTAAATTTATATAGTCTGCCTTTCTACACTATTCCTAATCATTACTCTAGGAAGCTTGTTATATTAGTGATTAGTAGGTCTGACTAGCAAAATAGAACCTAATAATTCGATCTTCAACTCCTTTTTTACTGATGTTTGTGTGTGAGACTCTATTATTTTGCTGGTCAAGCATTCAGATATTCAAAGGTGTCATCTTATCATTGAAACTACGCGCCTAGTGATATGTTCTTTTCCTACGTACCTAGTCTTTACATGCTGCTTGATCTGTCATGTAGTATATCAGTATCTCATACCTGAAATTTTTTATGTTTGCGAAGTTCTATTTTCATTTTACAATGATCATTCACTTAAGTAATCCTGCATTAGCTTTTGTAAGCTTTCAGTGCTTTTGTGTTGCATATGAGATACAGTAGCAGCTCGCTGCATTTTCTTTTAGCACCAAGAATAGGTAATCAGCTAGTTCTATTCAGAGAACATTTATTTTTCTTGGACTACCACTTTCATGCTAGAGTATCTAATAATTAAGCAATGATTATTTTCTCTATTAGTTTGATAATTCTTCTTTTTGCATAGGCTGTAGTTTGTGTTTATTTAATCTTTTTTTGCTATCTAATACATGTTTGGCCAGTAGTTTTAGTTCGGTACCTGATTTGTGTGTTGTCACTACTAATCTGTGTAGAAAGTGACTTTTATTATTGAGCTGCATAAAGTAACTTGACCCTATTTAGAAACATATAGAAAGTAACTAAACATTGGTTTATATTATGTAGGAAGTAACTTGTCCCTGATTTAAAATTTATACATTGAGACCCTATTATTTTGCTGGTTCCTGCAGTCTGATCTGAGGCACTGCATTCTTTGATTTTTTTTTCAAGGCAATATGAAGTCTGTTGCTGGAGAAGATCCTTCTAGCAGTAAAAGTCGATGTCAAAAGTTAAAGGGCAAGCTTAAGCCTATTGGTGGTACAAAAAAGGAAGTTAGTGAAGGTACTTCAACTGCTGGAGGTGGACAGAATAGCAAAGCAGCTAAGAAAAATCTCCGATATGTTCTTACCTTGTTTTGAATAACTGCTGGAGTTTGTTTTTGAACATCTTCCCTGTGTCGTTGCTGTGTAGAGGTTCTTGCTCAATCTTTTTATGCTGCTCCTTGCAACAGATGTATGCAAACTCGAGTATTTGCTTTTGGGATACAAACTTCTGACATTTTCCCATTAGTTTGTAGGTGATGATGTTCAACCTATTTTAAGCTTGCTGTCTCTCTGAATCTTGAAGGCATTTTTGGATGAAATTATGGCCTGTTTCTGAACAACTGACTAGTGGCCCCTCATAATTTATTTCAATAATCGTTCCTTGTCTAGCCAGTAGTGGCTTTGTGAAACATTTTCTTACAGAATCTATTGGTTCTGCATATCCATTTTTGATTTGGGTCCTTGATACTGAAATGGGTGTCCCTTCTGTTTTCGTTCTGCTTAAGTTGGCTTTATATCAATTTATTTTGATAGCCGTTCCTTGTCTAGCGGTCTAGCCAGTAGTGGCTTTGTGAAACAATTTTCATACAAAATCTATAGGTTCTGCATATCCATGATTTACCTTGGCTCGATTGAGTACGGTGAATATATAGACTTGGTGCTGAAATGGGTGTCCCTTCTGTTTTCGTTCTGCTTAAGTTGGCTTTATATCAATTTATTTTGATAGCCGTTCCTTGTCTAGCGGTCTAGCCAGTAGTGGCTTTGTGAAACAATTTTCATACAAAATCTATAGGTTCTGCATATCCATGATTTACCTTGGCTCGATTGAGTACGGTGAATATATAGACTTGGTGCTGAAATGGGTGTCCCTTCTGTTTTCGTTCTGCTTAAGTTGGCTTTATATCAATTTATTTTGATAGCCGTTCCTTGTCTAGCGGTCTAGCCAGTAGTGGCTTTGTGAAACAATTTTCATACAAAATCTATAGGTTCTGCATATCCATGATTTACCTTGGCTCGATTGAGTACGGTGAATATATAGACTTGGTGCTGAAATGGGTGTCCCTTCTGTTTTCGTTCTGCTTAAGTTGGCTTTATATCAATTTATTTTGATAGCCGTTCCTTGTCTAGCGGTCTAGCCAGTAGTGGCTTTGTGAAACAATTTTCATACAAAATCTATAGGTTCTGCATATCCATGATTTACCTTGGCTCGATTGAGTACGGTGAATATATAGACTTGGTGCTGAAATGGGTGTCCCTTCTGTTTTCGTTCTGCTTAAGTTGGCTTTATATCAATTTATTTTGATAGCCGTTCCTTGTCTAGCGGTCTAGCCAGTAGTGGCTTTGTGAAACAATTTTCATACAAAATCTATAGGTTCTGCATATCCATGATTTACCTTGGCTCGATTGAGTACGGTGAATATATAGACTTGGTGCTGAAATGGGTGTCCCTTCTGTTTTCGTTCTGCTTAAGTTGGCTTTATATCAATTTATTTTGATAGCCGTTCCTTGTCTAGCGGTCTAGCCAGTAGTGGCTTTGTGAAACAATTTTCATACAAAATCTATAGGTTCTGCATATCCATGATTTACCTTGGCTCGATTGAGTACGGTGAATATATAGACTTGGTGCTGAAATGGGTGTCCCTTCTGTTTTCGTTCTGCTTAAGTTGGCTTTATATCAATTTATTTTGATAGCCGTTCCTTGTCTAGCGGTCTAGCCAGTAGTGGCTTTGTGAAACAATTTTCATACAAAATCTATAGGTTCTGCATATCCATGATTTACCTTGGCTCGATTGAGTACGGTGAATATATAGACTTGGTGCTGAAATGGGTGTCCCTTCTGTTTTCGTTCTGCTTAAGTTGGCTTTATATCAATTTATTTTGATAGCCGTTCCTTGTCTAGCGGTCTAGCCAGTAGTGGCTTTGTGAAACAATTTTCATACAAAATCTATAGGTTCTGCATATCCATGATTTACCTTGGCTCGATTGAGTACGGTGAATATATAGACTTGGTGCTGAAATGGGTGTCCCTTCTGTTTTCGTTCTGCTTAAGTTGGCTTTATATCAATTTATTTTGATAGCCGTTCCTTGTCTAGCGGTCTAGCCAGTAGTGGCTTTGTGAAACAATTTTCATACAAAATCTATAGGTTCTGCATATCCATGATTTACCTTGGCTCGATTGAGTACGGTGAATATATAGACTTGGTGCTGAAATGGGTGTCCCTTCTGTTTTCGTTCTGCTTAAGTTGGCTTTATATCAATTTATTAGTCCAGCATGTATAGAGAACCTCCTATTTTGATAGAGAACTCAACTTTCTTGGCGTACTTGTTGTACAAGATTTCGCTTCTTGCCCAGAATCATAGACTGTAGTGGACAATGCAAATGGATCTTGGGGTGTAGACCTGTACAGGACATCTCCTGTGACTGAATCTCATCCTCACCATCTGAATCCTCACTTGATAGAATCTGTCCAGTAGCATTTGCACACAACATTGTACTCCCTGTGTTTTGTGAAGTAGTCCAATCAATCAAAGCTGTACTTTCTTGCTCGAACAACAAATGACTTGTGCTTTCTTCATTTTTTTGCTGCTCCAGTTCACTTTCTGTTGCTGCTACGTCGTTGAGGTCAAAAAACCCCATCGATGAACCTATGCAGTAAATAATTTTTATTAATGAGAAAGTAACTTATGCATATAGGAGGTGAATATTTACAGGAAATGTAGTTGAACAGAATGTAACTTGGAACAAATGAGACTGGCTTAAGTTATAAATGCAGAAAGTAACTCATGTATGTAAGAAGGAATTATCCAAAAAACACAATCCATAAAATGTAACTTTCATGATTTTGTAACGTTCTTCTTTGCACTACAATATGTTCTCTATTCTGGAAAATGAATGTACCATTCAGATATGCTTCTATTTTTTGTGTGCAGGCGTCTGTCCTGATTATCTGTCCTATGTTTGTTTTTGCAGGCACTTGTAGGCCAATACAGATACAAGGAAGTACAAAATCCTCTAAATTTTTTGTTTTTGGTGAACTTGCATACATGTGAAAGCTGGGCAGAAAAGAAATATAGTCACAGCACTATGATTTTGAATTGGATCTTGTCAAACTGTTTATTTCTAAAAAGTAGCATGTTTACGGCAATATGATCATGAAATTGATCTTTTGTACAGTTCTAGTATATTATCTGTAAAACTATCGTTGAAATTTGCAAGGAAAACCGATCAGGACTGGGAGAAGTAACAGTACATGTACCTCCTTGCTCATGCATGATGTTTTTTACTCTTCTTCGATCTTCTGTTGATTTTTTTTTGTCTATATCAACTGATTTTCTGGGCTGCCTTGGGACCTTCCCTTTTTTCCCGCACTTTTTTCCCGCGTCTGCGCGCTGCTGGCGGTAATATTTCCCGCGCCTCGTTCAAGGCGTCGGTTGGTGGGACCGGGGACAGACCATGGGTGGTGGCCATCTCGGTGCGCGGACCGTGGGCCGGGGGGGTATGGTCCTCTCCTTTCCTTAAATAGAACCTCTGCGCTCGGGCTGCCATATTTGGGGGGCTCTCCAGATAAGACTATCTGGAGAGGGCTCTCCGTGTAGTCGCCTCCTAATCGTAATTTTACTTTAGCTCAGCTCCCCTAAAACATTGGTCTGGCTCAGCCACTAATAAGGAGACCCCTTTGTTTGGAATTCTCTAATATTTTCTTTTGCCATCATATCTTCCGTTAATGTCCTGTCTTCACATCGATGCCGTAGCTCTCGTACCAGTGCCGTCGTCGAGCTTCAGCAGGAGTCCAAGCCCACACACAAGCGTCCCACCACTGCCGTCCTGGGTGAGCACCCGGCCATCATGTTCCCCGTCTTTCTTCAGTAATTCAATCGGCCGAGTTTCTGTTTGTTAGCAAGGCTATGGACAAGACGATTTTCCTTACTGCGATCAAGACTGGACGGTCACGATGGAGGGTGAGCTGCTGTCTAATCCTTTTTGCCATATTATTCTATTAGTTGGTTGCACGTGTGTATATGAAGCTTTAGGTATTTTCAAATCTATATACACATCATTTTTTAGCGCTGCAGGTTGCACAATCAAATTCTTAACACAATCGTTAACAGCCAGCACCAAGCAATCCGAATCACTCGACCTAATCACAACCCAATCAGAACTAACATCTTCAAACTTTTCGCAACCTACAAATGCGATCCAAATCGCCCAAACCTGGTCCGTTTCCAATTCCTAAAAAAAGTCGCCACCAAGCTACTCTAGGCCCAAGTAATTGGCAGCAGAACAAAAGAGTAGACTCTATTTTTATGGTATGATTTACCACTTTCTTTCTTTAAATAAGGCTTTGTTTAGATGTAAAAAGTTCTCAAAAAGCAACTCCCAAATACACTATGCAAAAAAAGATTTTCAATCACATCAAAATATCATAACATGCATGGAGTACTAAATATAGATGAAATCAAACTAATTGCACAATTTTGTTGTACTCTGCGAGACAAACATTTTAAGCCTAATTAATCATTTTTTGGACAATTTTTCGCACATACAAACGAAAATGCTACAGTGACGTAATGATTACGAAGTGACATCTATCTCCCAAATTCACCCTCCAAAATTTACGTCTAAACAAGACCTAAGTCAATTTCCCACGGTCGAGTCTTGTCCGCCAAGAATCGAAAACATGCTAGCGTTAACCCTGCTACCAGGCCTCCCTACCACAGAAAGGAAGGGAAAGCGAAGCACAGAGTAAAGTCAAGCATAGCTTTCTAGCCAAGGAAGAAGGAAAGGCATAAATGTTGGAAAATCTAGTATATAAGCGATGCACTGCATTTATTTCCTGAATACCTACTTCGCGACTTGTCTACTTATGAGAATTTGCATTACTGCTATCTGATATTCGCTGTGTTTAGTTCCCACCAATTCACCAAACTTCTCAAAATTCTCTTTCCAAACATCACAGAAGTGGAATGGTATTCACCAAACTTCCCAAAATTCTCTTTCCAAACATCACAGAAGTGGAATGGTTGTCAGAAATGGAAAGGTGAATTCGATTCGGTAAAGGCTTTCGTCAGATACTCCGTCAGAGAGCTGGAGAAGGCACGTGCAAGCGGAGCCGAGTGGAGTGTGAAGCCTTTTCAGACCACAGTGCTGTGGCCAATAGGCATCCCTTCTGAATTCTGATACTCTCTTCGAAGAAGTAGCTTTCAAAAAGGAATTTCTATTGGACCGCGTATAGAAGATTGGAAACCGCGGCAGGTAATGCCAGCCCCTACGAACTTACTTCCTCAAACAAAACGTAGGACTTGTTTACGAGATGGTATATGAACTAAACCGGGGAAGGCTGGCTATTCGAAATAGAGATGTCGGCGAAGTCAAAGCAGATGCATCAGCACCAGTAATTGGCTGCCCGGCTATCAAGTGATGTGACATACTACTGTGTTGAGGCTATCCCAGCTCAACCTGATCAATCGGCTATCCATCCTCCCACGTCTAATATCGTGGAAGTGCCATATGTGGATGGCAATTGTTTAGTTAAAGAGAACTTGAATCCCGCTAAAGTGATTTATCAAATGGAACTATATATGGCATTTTGAAACTGAAAGCACAAGCAAGTGAATCCAGGGAAATGATTCGCACTACGAAATAGGTCGATCTCTCATATTTCTTAATAGAGGAGAGGAATTTCATCATCTCTTTACTCACCATTGGCTAGAGGGGATAAGCCTCGTCATTATCTTCTTTCTATAGATTTCTTTCTAGACTTGAAGGTGTGCAAGAAGCTGGAGTCTTAGCAGCAGTCTTCCATAGCACGTATACCTCCTTGTCTTGTGGTCTATCCTGCCAATAAGCCGGGGCGCGGAGCGACGAAGCGATCCCGCTTTTTGACTTCTTATCTTGACTTTCCAAACGTTACTCTTTGATCTCAAGTGCTCTTCAGCCAGAATCGAAAACCAGCACTTCCTAGGCTAAAAACTAAGCCTTATTTCCTTCTTCTCATGCTGCTCATACACCCATGAGCTTAGAAATCCATTTCACATTGATCTACGCAAGCCAAGGCACCCGTGGAACCGAATTGCATTGCTCCGCGGACCCCCTTCTCTTATTCGCATTTCCTGCTTACTATTGAAAGTGAAAGAAAAGCTCATGGAATGCAAGGAGTGCAAATAGTGAGTTGACTGCTATAGTATTAATCTAAGGACAAGAGAGTATGGTCGAAATAGTGCTTGTTACTCACTCGCTATTTTGGTGCTGGTTTGACTAATTAGCTTTCGTAGTGCCCTCTTTTCGTAGATTGGAAGGAGTTATTTCCCTCGCTAGATATGTTGGTGTAGGGAATTCCTGTTCTCTTTCATAGATAGGAGGGGCATGCGTGCTTACAGCCTGTTCTCACATATAGATAGTGGGACATGCGTGCTTAGAGATAGTCGAAGGTGTAATCTTTCAAAAAGTCGTAAGTAAAAGAATCGCTACTCGCTCTGGATGGATATTTAGGTACCCTCGCCCTATTATGGATTTTTACTAGTGTATGGAAAGAGAATCGTGTGCCCCATACATAGGAAAGATAGAATCATCCTACTGCATTCCTTCTCCGGTCCTTTCATGGCCCATGCTGTTCAAAGGCTAATACAGAAATAGGATTACTTACGAGCTGGGATGGGATGTAGAGTATAGCCCAGAGTTTCTTAGTAGGAATACAACCTTAATGGAATTCGGAATGGGACTTTAGCATTTCCCTCCAGCAGCACTTTGGGGATGGTTGATTGCTTTTTGATTCTCTAAATCCAAATCCTGCCTCAATATTTTGGATTGATCAGACCGCCTATTGTAGAAGAGATTGCTTGCTCAAAATAGTAAGAGATGCTCTAATAGAGATGTCTCGACGAAGTCGAAGCAGATCAGCACCAGTAATTGGCTCTCATATTTCTTAGTAGGAATACAACACCAAAATAGTACGTACTGCATAACAAGCTTTAGAAAAGGCTTTCCTACTCTACCCCACCCGGGGTGCGCCCCGTGCTCACATCCTCCTCGTCCGAGGACATCAACAGAATGTTGATTTCTTCAGTGTCCTCTTTCCATGTGTCCTCGCCACCGTAGCCGGCCACGGTCACCTGCTGCAGCTGCTGCTCCCCCTCCTCAATCTGATCAGTGGATGATGGATAGCAGTGGCGGAGCCAGCTTTTGGCCACGACTAGGGCCAAAATTTGGCTACCCAAACTACCATCCAACAAGCCACATATATCGTATGTAGAACAATAGCAACCGTACAGAAAATGACCCAATTTGAGAAGAAGTTTGAACTTAAATGAATAATCATACAATCCAGCAGTTATGAACAACATCTATAAAAAATACCATAGTAAAATAAGATTCCAAAGTTTCAACGAATTGCAAGCCTAATTCTAAAATTTCAGAGAGCATGGATGATTCAACTTTCAATCAAAACTACCAATTAATGAATTGAATAGAAACTGGAAAGAGTAAGATTATAGAGAAGAAGCACATAAGCAGTCCTATCCTTTATTTTGTACTAGCAATTGCAAATCTGAAATTTTAGAAACTGAAAGAAGTGGGAGTTTAGAGAAAAGTCAGAAGATTGAAGATAAACACATGAGTGAGTGAGAGGAGGCTAGTGGCGCATTGGCGTCCTGCTTGTCCTGCTCCTTCCAGCCAGCCATCAGCACCCGACGGTGGTCATGGCTGCCTGCTTGGCTTGTCCTACTCTGAGCAGTAGCGGCAACAATCAGGACTCCAGGAGGTGGTGCCTGGCCGCCGCGGGTGGACAAGCGCCCTGACCGATGGTGGCGGTCAGCGGGTGGAGCACCAGGAGGCGGCCGACAGGGGTCACGCGTGGAGTGGTAGAGGGCCAGGCGGCGGCGCCGGCGGGATCCCCTCGCTCGCTCGCGCTGTCGTCGGGGGAGCAGATGTGTTCATGTCTGCCTATGTATCTGGTGTTGTCATGGGCCTGCTAGACTTCTTTTAGGGCTAAAAACTAAGAAAACCTGTGGGTCTTGCTGGGCGACGACTAGGGCCGCGGCCTGGGCGGCCCTAGTCCCAGCTCCGCCTCTGATGGATAGACCATATCAAGATTATCAGAGTGATTATTGATCGAGCTGAGATTGATTTATACAGGTTGTTCATTATTACTTTTCAAGGCTAGGTGGCTATATAGTATGGAACAAAAGTTTGGTTCTGGTTTCTGACAGTTAAGCATACATTCCTCAGGTTCATGTGGTCATTCAGGTTCATGTGGTCATTCTGGAGCTCAGTCTCCTGCAATTTTGGCAAGATTTGATGCAAAGTCATGAATCCAGACATGATTAGCTAAAATGAATGAAGTGACCAAAGTTTATATGTGACATGTATGCATTACCACATAATTGATCTCTGCAGACAGCAGCTCACTCTGAAACAAGAACAACAAACAGAATAAGCGATAACATAGCAGCCGCAATTACATCAGAACTTGAAGAACTAGTGAAATAGCCCATCATATGGAAAGCAATTCCAATGTTATACACGTACTATCTGAGGAATTGAATACCCTTCTTTTGTGATTAGTTTGCATCAAGATGGTTGGATTGAATAACATTAGTACATTAATTCTTACCTTCCTAGCCCTGATCTTCAAAATGCCTTTCTCGAGGCGGCTCTCAAGCTGCATCAGCTCATTGAGTGACAAGTTTTCCACCGAATCACCAACCAAGTGCCTGTTACAAAAAAAAAACAGACAGTTCCTACTTTCAGTCACTTGTTACATTCCTCGATCTCAACATAATAGCCAAGGGAGCAATTAAATAAATGCTGTAAACAAGGCTACTCTCACCTGTTAGTGTTCTGCAGCATCTGGATCTGGTTGCGCAATTTTGCAGATTCTTGCTGATAATATTGCTTCAGAAGATAAAACAAAGAGTCAGAAGAAATGGTCAGGTGGATCTCACATTTTGTACAGTATTCAAGACCAAGTGTTTCAGGTGTTTTTTTTATCATAATTAACCACATGATATCATAATTATTCAAGAGCAAGTGTTTCAGGTGTGTATATATATATGACTGTTTCACTTTTAGCATTTTCCTGGTCATCGTCAAATGTCAAATCATAATTAACCATTCTGATGCAAGCCAGTAGGCTCAGCATGATCATAAGGAAATATAGATTTGGGCAACTCAAGACAGAATGATTTGGTGGTACAGATCGATCTCTCTAGTTACCTCTCTTGATTCGGTACACAGATTAGGATATGAACATGTTTAATTTAAACCTATGCACTACAGGGCTAGTACTAATGTGTCAAAGTTACTTTCAGAAAAACCTTATGCAAACTCTCAGTTTGTGCATAGTACTGGTTGACTTTAGTATGCAAATCATAAAATAAGCACCAACATATTAACTATAAGAATAGCTGTGTTAAGGTATAACCGTGCATGACTATAGTATTATTACCTGGGCATTGAGCTCTAATAGTGGGGGCCCAGATGATGATCCAACGGCATGTGCCTTCTTGTACCTCTCAATTGTAGCTTTAACACTGCAACAGATCAGTGTTAGAACAAATTAAGCAAAAGGCATGGAGATGAAGTCAAGTGTCAATCTCTATGTTTTGTTTGCACTGATGCATAAAAAGGTATATATGTTCATAAGCCAAAAGACCACAGCAACCAAAAAGGTGAAATTCATTAATTAATTCATATTCATATATATATGTCTATGAAACATGTACACAGTCAATGCATGTGAAAATGTGTGTCCCGGTTACTTCGGTGCAAAAATGTGCAAAGAAAAATGTAGCAGTGTGCTACTGTTGTGCTGTTGAAAAACTTGACAAAGCACATGAAAGGAATGGAGTGTCGTGCATTTGTTGTTGATTGACACTTTGGCCGCGTTTAGATGCAAAATTGGGCCTCCCAATTCGGCCTGCAAACAGTGATTCGGGCTCAATTCTGCATTCTGGCTGAAAAGGCCAGGCCAAATTTGGGTCCAAATTCGGCCGGTTGGAGGCCCGAATTGGGACCGAACCTATAGGTGGCGTCGCCCTAGCCTCGAGGCAATCCTCTCCCTCCCCACCCCCAACCCCGAGCCTCGAGTCGGCCGTCTCCCTCTCCCCCGCCGCCATCCTCGAACCGGGGAAGGCTGGCTATTCGAAATAGAGATGTCGGCGAAGTCGAAGCACATCAGCACCAGTAATTGGCTCTCATATTTCTTAGTAGAGATGTCGGCGAAGTCGAAGCACATCAGCACCAGTAATTGGCTCTCATACATCTTAGTAGAGATGTCGGCGAAGTCGAAGCAGATCAACACCAGTAATTGGCTCTCATATTTCTTAGTAGGAATACAACACCAAAATACTACGTAATAGGGATGTCCAAAATAGTACGTAAGAACAACTCCAGTAGGCTGATTAAAATTGGGGCTCTATATTTTATTTTAAGGGCCACTTTTAAAAATTTAGAGACCCAGATAAAAGATGTGCTCCAACCCAACCGACTAAATAGAGTCCCTATCCATCTGACTAGTGGGCCCTATCTCCAAACTCCCGTTCGTCTCTCTCCCGATGGGATGGCTCGCCGCCGCCGCCGGCCAGATGCTGGCGCGCCGCCGGCCCTCCTCCCCAGCGCCACCGATGCCCCCGCCGATCATCCATGGTAGAAAAAGGGGCTGAAAAGTAGGTGCTCTAGTGAGAATGGAGTCCGTTTGAGTTGGGGAGGGGGATGAAGGAATCGCTCGCCACGGCCATGCCCATCAGCATCAGCAGCAGTAGCTCTTTCTCGCTATTATTGGTCTCTCGTCCTCTGCTCGCTCCCCACGAGCATGCAAAGCTGAGCAACCAAACAAGATGCAAAGCAATCTTTTTCTCTCTCTCAATTTCCCTTCCGCCAAGAACTATTGGGGTGGGGTGGGGTGGAGTGGGGGGAAGCAGCAAATCGACGATTTATTCATTTCGATTGCAAGATTTGAGGGAGCCAACCAGGTGGGTTCTTTGATGGAGGTCTCCTCGTCGCCGGCTCTCGGTGGCCGCCTCGTCGTCCCCGCCGTCGACGACGACGTGAAGCATCATGCCGCTGTCCGCGCCGCCGCCTCCGTCGTTGAGGGCGTCATCGGTGCCCCCTGTGGCGCTGTTGTCGTCGCCGGCGTCGACCGCCTGCTT
>OAMR01000684.1:344936-361133 GCA_900205405.1 Echinochloa crus-galli | reverse complement strand
GGGTGGATCTAGAGGGGGGAGGTCGGGGGCGGCGCCATGGGAGAGAGGGAGGTCGGGTGGGGAAGAAGAAAGAAAGGAGGAGGAGGAGGAGGAGGGCGGGCCCGGCGCCGAACCGTTATATTACTGAGTCGCGCCATCGGCCCTGGCGCGACTCAGTCGCGCCGAAGCATGTGGCGCGACTCAGCTAGCCACGTCAGCGCCACGTCGGATTCGAATATTCCGCCACGCGTGCCCGCGAGCCGACGTGGACCCTGAGTCGCGCCACTGCATGTGGCGCGGCTCAGTGGCCGGTAGCGCCACGGGTCCTGGCGTGACTAAATGGGCTACTTCTTAAAAATTTAGTTCGTGAGGGGTTATTATTAAAATATTAGAATAAAAAGGACTTTTAAAAAAAATTCCAGCTTGGATAGCGCCTGCCACCGACGGATTCTGCCTCCAACAGTGTCTTGACAGTCCCAAATTCTGCACATCCTGCCACCAACAGTACCTGTCAGAAATTTGGGCATCCAAATTTTGCATCTAAACGCGGCCTTTGCATAAGAGAGGAGCAAACACGGCGAATATGGGAGAGGGAGTGTATACGGTGCATGCAGTTTCTGAGCCGAGGTGTACGTTTTATGATTATGCATCAATTGTGTGTATGGTTGGGACTTGGGGAGGGGAAGCGAACAAAGGGAAACTCTTGACAGCTAGTTTAGGGCTTCCGCAGTGGGCGGGTCTTGCCCACTTCCATACATTTAATGCAGGGGAAGACCCAGGTTCTTTACATTGGCTGCCTGAGTCCACGGAGACAGCTCCTTTCCATAGAACCAACTTCTATCCAATTAAAAAATATATTGCTCTGACACAGAACAGTATTGGCGGTACAAGAACACTATTGGCGGTACAGGCTTTCAACAGAAAAAACTACCGTTGCCTCTGGCAACCTCTGAATACTACCGTTGTCTTCCTCCAACCGGCTTCAAATAGCCCTTCTCAAAGTCTCTACAACATCGTTCTTCATCTCCAAGCCTCATTCTATTTGAAATCCACTGGCTCACAGAAACGTTGCAGCCTCCTTGTTCCCAGCATCCTACTACATACAAAGAAAGAAGCTCAGCATCCTACATACAAAGAAAAAAGCTAGCTCAAACCAACACAGCACAAGATGGATCCATCAGAAGGAAATTTCAGTAGGTTCAATGCCCCTGATCCCAGAAATCCAAGAACAGAAAACTCTACCTTCCATCACATGCAAAATTTCCCAGCAAACAACTTCAACCATTCCCAATATCCCCAAAACAGCCCATCATTCATCCATTCCCAGTATCCCCAAAACAGCCCACCTACACATGTCATGCAGAATTTTCATCCCTTTGCCAATGTTGGCAACTTACAACAACATGCCCAATATCCTCCAAGTTATCAAGGTTTTCAGCAAGTACCACCTTTTGGAGTCCCAGGTGGATTATTTGGATCTGTAGGTGGTGCTTCTTCACATGGGTCTGATTCAGCATCGCCACAGTCACAAAGAAAGGAAGTGGAGCAAGCACAAGAACGAGAAGATTCAAGTGGCAGCAGCCCGAATGAAGTAAGGAGGGCTGTGAGAATCAACTATGCCGAGGAAGAGAACATGCGCCTAGTAAGTTCTTGGCTAAAGCATTCAGTGGATCCAATTCGTGGCATAGATCAGAGTGCAGAATCCTATTGGAATAATGTGGTAGAAGAATTCAATTCCAATAGGCCTGAAGGGGCAAGAACAAGGTCAAAGGGACAGCTAAAAAGCCATTGGGGAAAAATCTCTGCTGCTGTGAACAAGTTCAGTGGGGTTTATGGTCGAATGGATTTTTGCAGTGGGGAATCTGATGACATGCTGATGGACAGGGCACGTGCTGTGTTCAAAAGCGAAAATAAACAAAGGCCCTTCACACTAGAATATGTATGGAAAATTCTCAAGGATCAACCCAAGTGGCGTAGACTTGGTATGGAACGTGCAGAGAAGAACAAGAGGACTAAAGTGGACCATAGTGGAGCATATACATCATCTTCAAACCCTGACACAGATGAGGGTGAGAGAACCAAAGAAAAGCGGCCAGAGGGGCAGAAGAAAGCAAAAGCTAGGATGAGAGGAAAAGGGAAGGAAAAGACCATACCACAATCTCCTTTAGGCATGCAGCCTGATGAGGACATGGTTTTGTTTCATGATGCTATGTCCAAGAGAGCAGATGCACTTGCAAAAACAGCTGAAGCAGCAAATGCAAAAATTAGATTCGATAAGCTGAACAAGTATTTGGAATATATGGATAAAGATACTTCTACCTTTAGTGCTGCAAGACTGAAGATGCATGAAAATATCCTAGCAGAGCTAAGCAAGGATTTGTTTCCACCTTCAGATGATTGAGATGTTCCCTATTAGTGTGTGCTTCTGTGTTATGTAGTAGTTTACTGTTTTAGTGAGCCCAAAGTACTGAATGTTATTGTGTACTGATTGTGATATTGTATCTTTATAGAGTAATGTGATATTATATCTTTATGGAGTACTGAATGTTATTGTGTACTGATTGTGATATTGTATCTTTATAGAGTAATGTGATATTATATCTTTATGGAGTACTGAATGTTATTGTGTACTGATTGTGATATTGTATCTTTATAGAGTAATGTGATATTATATCTTTATGGAGTACTGAATGTTATTGTGTACTGATTGTGATATTGTATCTTTATAGAGTAATGTGATATTATATCTTTATGGAGTACTGAATGTTATTGTGTACTGAATGTAATATTGTATCTTTATGGAGTACTGAATGTAATGGTCTCATTAGTGGAACTGTACCTAATTATATATCATGCTGAACAACTCCCTTGCCACATGATCACCATCTGCAATAAAAAGCTCAGATATTCAGAAACAGATTTTGACTAATAAATCATGCAGATTTTGACTAATAAATCATAGTCAGAACTCACAATACTGTTCTCCAATTAAAAAATATATTACTCTGACACAGAACAGTATTGGCGGTACAAGAACACTATTGGCGGTACAGGCTTTCAACAGAAAAAACTACCGTTGCCTCTGGCAACCTCTGAATACTACCGTTGTCTTCCTCCAACCGGCTTCAAATAGCCCTTCTCAAAGTCTCTACAACATCGTTCTTCATCTCCAAGCCTCATTCTATTTGAAATCCACTGGCTCACAGAAACGTTGCAGCCTCCTTGTTCCCAGCATCCTACTACATACAAAGAAAGAAGCTCAGCATCCTACATACAAAGAAAAAAGCTAGCTCAAACCAACACAGCACAAGATGGATCCATCAGAAGGAAATTTCAGAATGCTCCATACATGAGGAGAGAGATTTGATGTGACAATGAATAGTGAAGTTTAGAGAGAGAAAGTTTAGAGGAAGTTTTGGATTTGAATGGAAGTGAACACCGCCATGATTGAGGCGGTGTTTAGAATGGAGCTGGACGACACGAGTTCACTGCACTTTGCAACTACTACATGAGATCATAGACCAGGAAGAAAAAAGGAAAGCATATTCCTTTAGGCAGCTGAACTAATCACTCTAGCTCAATGAAGTAAAGAACTGCCATGGTATGTACAAATCCTTTATACTGCAATACATGTGGAAAAAAGATGGTGCCAACAATGGTTTGCAATAGCCTAAGGTGCTAAATAATCAAAGGCAAAAGTAGTTTAGTGATAGGCTACATGCCAACTGCCAATGTATGTAGTTAGTGTTAAGCCAAGAATGCTGCCTATTTCATAAGTGCTAGACTTTTTGTGACAGTGAACACCTAGTTTTGAACCAAATATTACTATGTTAGCTGGGTCCGTTTTTATAATACACGTGTCAGTTGACATACTATTCTAGTTATCTTTTAATTGGCAGCGTTGATTGCTGATCTGCAACTATAAATTTTAATTATCCTAATTTGTTGCAGATGCTGTCTATGAGAAATGGTGTTTACTTGAACCCACCATATTTATCTGGCGCACTTGAGCCTGCGCAAGCATCACAAATGTTTGCCGCACTTGGTGGGGGCAACATCACAGCATCAAGCTCTGGGGCAGTGATGCCACCTGTAAACCAAAGTTCAGGAGCTCATCAGGCATTTGACCCATTAAATCCTCCTCCACAAAATCAACCACTATCTTTTGTCTTACCAAGTGTTCCTGACAAAACCATTCCAGAACCTCAATTTCACCTGGAATCATCACAGTCCCACCTTCGAACATTTCGGATGCCTGAATCTTCTGAGGTAATTCTTTTTATTGAGAATGGATCAGAATCTTGATTGAAAACCTTACTGTTTTAAATATTGCTTTTCAGTTTCACAAGAGTTTTCCTAACTTGTATTTTTCTTTGCAAGATGATGCTTCGGGGGGAGATGATGGCAGAGCATCAGCTAACTTTAGCCCAAGAAAGAGTTAATCTGCCAGGTTTATGATCATTTGCTTTTACAGGGAAGAGCTCCAGAAGTTAAATTTACTATAAATGGGTCAGAATATAATATGGGGTACTACTTAGCTGATGGAATATATCCCGACTGGGCAACATTTGTAAAATCAATTCCTCTGCCTCTAAGCCAAAAGGATAGATTGTTTGCCCAACGTCAAGAGGCGGCAAGAAAAGATGTGGAGTGTGCTTTTGGGATTCTACAGAAACGTTGGGCCATCATACGTCACCCAGCACGTCTTTGGGATAGAAAAGAGTTAGAAGATATTATGATGGCATGCATTATTCTGCATAATATGATTGTTGAGGATGAAAGGGACTCCTATCAGTTGCGTCATGATGACATATATGAAGAAGGACGATCCACTAGACCAATAATAGGACTTGACCATGGACCAATTCATGGATTTGCTAGAATCCTAGAACTGAATGATATTATCCATGACAGAGATGCACACAAACGTCTCAAGGCAGATATAGTGGAGCATATATGGCAAAAGTTTGGTGGTGGTCACCAACCTTAAAAGACAACATTTAGATTTAATTTGCTCATATCCTTGCAAGTAACGTGTAATCTCCATTTTTTTTCATCACAGTTGTTGTATTCCTAAATTAATGAGAATTTTTATTGACATATTGCAGTGTCATTGAGAACCAACAGACAATTTACGTAATCTTAAAAAAGATACAAATTTATCTAACCTTTTTTCTCCTTGGCTGTGGTGACTACGTGCTCCATTGCTTCCCCACGAGCAATGTACTCCATCAGCAGAATTTGCATCATGCAGATACATAAACAAAATTATCCCCAAATCAGAAGATAAGCTCTCGTGGCTCCAATCCAGCGAATAACTAAGAGCCCGAAATTAATTAAGAGATGAGGAATTAGGAACGGAGGAGGAGAGTGTGGCGATAGGCGGGTCAGGTCACAGTACGTTGCAACGTCCTCTCAGTCGTCAGAGAGAGAGAGAGAGAGAGAGAGTAGAGCGCAGACTACCATGGAAATGCATTTGACTGGACAGAAGACAGCTAGGATGTATGACTCACAAAAAAATCCTTTAATCTTATTCAAATATCCCTACTAATCAATTTATTTACTTAACAAAAGAATCACGTCACGTACTAACTTAGCATGAAATGAAAAGCATTCACCAGGGCTACCAATCAAGATGCAGATCGATGCACACTGCCACGCACCTGCTGTTGGAGTACTCGTAGAGGCGGCCGCGGCTGGAGAAGACGATGAGCGCCACCTCGGCGTCACAGAGCACAGAGAGCTCGTACGCCTTCTTGAAGAGCCCGTTGCGGCGCTTGCAGAAAGTGACCTGCCGGCTCTTGTCGTTCTCGATCCGCTTTTGATCTCCCTCCCCATGCTGGAGATCTCGCTAGGCTGAAAAGTTTTCAGTGAGAGCAGATTCAGTTCATCTGAATCAGATCGATCAAGAGAGGAGCTTCAAAGATGTGTAAGCTAGTAGCAAATTAAACTACGATCGAGAGAGATCTACAGGAACGCGAGATTTATTTGGGGAGGGGAGAGAAACTCAAATGGAAAATCTGAAACAGGACATCAAGCCAGTGAGATGAATCAAGGAGCTTCTTTTATCATTCAAGAAGCTCATCTTCTAGCTAGTTGAACAAAACTCGTTGAAGAAGATAAAGGATCAGATGCAAAAATAGCAGCTAATTAAATCTAGCACTAGCACAGGTAAACTTTAAACATTTCTAGCTAGCTAGCCAAGATTATAATTTGGGCCAACGAAAAATTATCGCAAAGCAAGAAGCTGCCAGGAGCTGGATATATGGCAAAAATTCGTCTTGTCTTTTTCCTCCCCCATGTCCAAGATCAAAGATCTAGCGCGATCGAGCTGCTAGGTGGAGAAATCTGAGAAGTAAAATGCTGAAACCTTCCAAATTAAAGCTTAGTAACGTAGCAGGGAAAGAACGCCCAGATATACATATAGAAAGCAAGAAAAATGGAAAAAGTCTAAACAAAGAAGTATCGATCGAAGTAGCAGAGAAGCCGCCATGGTTTTTCTTGCAAGAACTCGAAGCACAGAAAAGGGTGGAATTTTTTTCCGCAAAGAGAGATCTCCATCCTATCTGAGCAACCGGATCACAACTATATCATACACACACACATACGACTGGAATTTAGCATGTAAAGAGACAACCTAGCTGTTGGATGTCTCCCCTCCTCTCGTTTCTTGGACTCGCAAGCAAGCAAAGGAAAGGGTAAAGTGGTTTAATAGCACGCAAGGCAAGGGATGGGATCAACAGGAGAGCGAGAGAGGGGGAGAGAGAGAGAGTGAGTGGGAGAGGCAAAAGGCCACACTGCTACTGACCAGAGCTGTGCCCTCCTTTGCTGAGCCCTTTGTTAGAGCTTACCCATATATAGCCAATTAGACATCTTTACATATTCTTAAAACCTTTTGGTTTATGGCCTCTCCTTTTCCTCCCTGTGTTTTGTGCCTGCAAGAACTGATAACGTACGTGCAGTATATGTATAGCCAGGAAACAAAACTTACAGATATGAACTGATCAAGAAACCCTCTCGGATCCTTGTCTAATTTTAGTCGAGCAAAATCCAACTCAGTTCGCGAAAACTCTGTACTTGGAGATTTGGTCATGCGTGGTAATTCTGGCTTAGTACGTGCTAGTCTTGACTAGGAACGACTCCAGAATCTAGAATCTAAGCATGTTTAGATGTAAGCTTGTTTTTCCCGTTATTATCACATGCGTGCCATCTTGAGAGGGGCGACAACAAAATAACTATAAATCTGGCATATAACCGGTCGTCGTTACGCCAAATTTACATGATGGGAACCTATATGTTTATCCGGCATATTTGGAATTTCCTTATTGGTGTGGTAGAAAGGAAAATGTTCATGCATGCAACCTATCCAAACCCATCATGCATCCAATAATTTTATTCCGTTACATGCACGAATCCATGATATCCGTACTGCTAGCTCTTGCATGTATGGTAGTCCTCCAAAGTCCCGATTGCCTGCCATTTCACATGCATGAAAAGCAATGATATACAGCAGCAGCGCAGCGCTTCTGTGTTCATCTTGTGGCGAGCTGCAAAATAAACCATGACGAGTTCTTGTGCAAGTTATATTAGCAGACACATGCATGCATACTCAGTGCAAATCCCTCTCCTCATCACTACACTCTACCTCAATGCAGTTCTTGCATTGGCTTGTTTGTTCTCTCTCCTAGCCTGCCCCTCTGATACACATATTTGACTGCTTCTGCTGCTTTTGCTGCTCTTGTGTTAATGATGATGGGCAGCAGGATGGAGAACATTTGCATCCATTATGTTGCTCCAAGCATTCAGATGACATCATTTTGGTAAAAGCTTGGTTTCTAACTTTTGCATGCCTTGCAGGATTTTGATTGTAAAAAGGATTGACACCTTTCTTTCATCTTCCAAGCACACATTCCATTGTTCTAGATAATTTCCTCGCACTATTATTCTTACTTTTACCATGCATGAGTTTTAATTGGATCAAAATTATATATGTCTACAAAGTGGGTACTAAAATGTGTTTGAAAAAAGAAAGAAAAAAGGATGTGGGTGTACCATCAGTAGAGCTGTACCATTACAGGCCGGGTGCACTACTATTATTTTTTATCCGCAGCAGCACGTATTCATATATCATGCAATATATATCGGTCCGATTTTCGGCGAAAATTGGTCTTACCAGTGGTGACCGGTAAATGGTCATATCGGTATTACCGGTTACTTTTCGGTTAGATTTCATCTAGTATTTCAAATTCTCAGTCAAAATTTATTCAAAATTCAAAAAAAACGGCTGAAAATCCTACCGAAAATCGGCCTTTCGGTCTTACCGGTCCCCTCTGGTTTTTTTTTGTCAATCCGAGAATTTGAACACTTTGCATATGAAAGGTCACATATCACGGCTGCCATATGTATCACTTAGCTTGTTCTGATCAGGGGCAGCACGTAGAGAGAGAGAGGGAGGGAGATTTTGAACAAAAGGTAAAGCCAGCCAGGCCAGCTGAGAGAGAGAAAGGTCAGACGGGTATGGTATGGGCCAGCAGCTAAGCTAGCAGAGGTGTTGGGTTGGGGTTGGGCCAGAGCTGAGCTGAGTGATGAATGGAGGAATGGGAGGTCAGTGTCGAGTTGCCGAGTTTGGGAAGGCAGCACCTGATCCCGCGCCACAAGCCTTCACCGGAAACAGCACCCTCTTCCGTGCTACGCTTTCTTCCCGGCCGGCCTCTCCCTCACCTCCATCCATCGCCCAGCCGCATCAACCACCTCCACCACCACTTGATGGATGAGGTTGATGGATGGCGCATTGCACTGCTGCTAGCTGATGGCGCATGAGCCTGATGGGCACCAGCTGCTGGCTGCTGCCTTCCTTCCTTTCCACCAGAGTACGTCCATGTGTGAGAGAAAGCTGGCTGTGATAATCCCAAACCAAATAAAAGCAATGATATGACGATGCCTCATATGCATGCATGCTGCAGCCAAGATATTAAATTTGCTCTTAGAAAATTATTGATGGTACAACAAAATTTTATAATAATGTTCAGAAGTATCTAAAATTCATGTACGGACTTTAAAGTTTTGAAAGTTATACTACAAATACGTAAAGTTAGTGTATAGTTTGGGAGTTTTTCATATTTAAGTTCAAAGTTTTAGATTTGTATAAAAGACCGTATATATATACTTCGATGATATGACAATCTTTTATTTTAGGATATACAAGATATTATGTTAAAAAGTTTAGAAGGTATGATTTAAAATCTTTAGATTTTTGGCACAAAGTTATTGAGTATGTTAATTGAATTTTAAAGATATTTTCCCAATTTTGAATTTAGTATAACTCTCAGTTCTGTGATTTGAAAGATATGATACAGAAAATTCCAAAACTAACTCATTTTCTCTTAGAAAATTGGGGATTCATAAAGTCTTAGAATAATATTTAAAAGTATCTAACATTCATGTGTAATTTTTTTAGAGTAAAGTCCATTTTACCCTCCTGATCTTGTCACAAAATCTAAAAGACCCCCCTTATCTCAAAAACTGGACATCATACACCTTCAACTCTTTAAAACTGGATAAATTACCCCCCTTGAATAATGTAAAGTGGTTTTGAAGGTGGTTTCGGTATTTTTTAAGTTGAAAAACATAACTAATAAATATAAGATAGGTTTATAAATCACAAAAATTATCTTTATGCCTCTAAAAATGCCCAGAAAAATCCTAATGATATATTAAGATGTGAAGGACCCAAATAAAATATTTTGAGCTCATGAAATTGTATATAAAAGCTTCTAAAATTGGGTTCTGCACTAAAATGATAGAAAAATATCAATATAAATATATAAATTTCCCAACACATTTTAATGGATGTCTAAATTCATTTTGAGAGCTGGCAACAATCAAAATACAAGACTAATCCAGCATTAATGCAGCCAACATGAATGCGACAAGGATCAATATGAGTTACATTCGTGTTGGTTGCATGTCATGTTTTATTATGTAAAGTTATTAAAATCCATTTACAAGGGTTAAATCCAATTTTTGGAAGCTTCCAGAGATATTCTCACAAGCTTCAATTATTTTATTTAAGTTCCTTGTATCCCAATATAGCACTAGAAATTTTCTCAATATTTTTGGATATCTAATGATAATTTTTTTTATTTAAAAATCTCTATTATGTTTGTCAGATTTGTTTTGAAGTAAAAAAGGCCAAAACCACCTTCAAAACTACTTTGAAGTATACGAGGAGGGTAATCTATCTGGTTTTAAAGAGTTGGGGTGCATGATGTCCGGTTTTACAGATTAGGGGGTTCTTTTAGATTTTGACAATATCGGAGTAAAATGTACTTTACTCTTTTTTATGTAATTGAAAATTATATTACAAATATATAAAACGGCAGGGAGTCCCCGCAGCGCACAGTGAGTGCACAAGCACGCACGCAGCTGCAAGCTGCAAAGCCGCTGCTAGACCACTAGGCTGCTAGTGCTTAGACACCACCAGCAGCAGCACAAGCACAGCCAGCTGGTGACGTGAGCAAGGACAGAACAGTAGTAGTAGAATCCATCAGATCTGCGTGTTGTGTTGTGCCGTCTGTCTGTCGTGTGCGTCCAAGTTCAGGGACCCAGGCCTTCGACCGTGGTGCTGCTGCGACAGAGTCACAGAGAACACGAGAAACGATCGGGGAGGAGACAATGCATAAGCTTTTCAAAAAGAGACAATGCATAAGGAGACGAGAGCCAGAGCAACTGACCTTATGGGAGTGGGAGATGGGATTGTGCATCCGCTGATGGCCTGCCTGACTATGAGCAGTTGTATATATAGGCAGCTTCCCGTTGTCACAAATGCCAGAATCTTGTTGAGTTGCTGGATCAGGATCACCTACCGTACCATCCAACCCACCAGATCAGGCCTCTCCATACATGCTGTAAAAAGAGCTTCAAGTGTGCGGCTACAGTCTCAGCATCAACATTCAACTTTGGAGTGTACAATGCGAAGCTGGGGTTTCCAGATCCCAGATGCACAGGCTAAAACCATTCTGCATGCAAATGAGAAGACATCATTGTGAAACAGAATAGCTGAACCTGCAAGTCCAGTCAGCGCATTACTGTACTAAGAGGCGGCACAGGAAACAGAGACAGGTGTTCTTCCAACATTCTGTTCTGACCCAACTGACCACAAAGCAGTGGAGGGACCGGGTACCATCAGACATTCTCCAATAATCAGGAATAGCATCTAGATGCAAAAAGCAACTCCCAAATTCACATGTAAAAAGAAGATTCACCATCACATCAAAATGTCATAACATGCATAGAGTACTAAATGTAGATGACATTAAAAACTAATTACACAGTTTTGTTATACTCTACGAGGTGAACATTTTGAGCCTAATTAATCAATTTTTGGACAATTTTTCACACATACAAGCGAAATGCTACAGTAGCGCAATGGTTACGAAGTGACATCTTACTCCCAAATTCAACCTCTAAACAAGGCCTAAATCACCCACACTTTTCATGAGATATTAAAGGTTCCATCCACCCATGCAAAGTCTGTTGACTAGGAGGCAAATATGAATATATAATGTGCAAGCTGAGTTCCAATATTCCTGTTAGAAGATTTAAAGCAAACATATGCAAAAGAGAAACCACACAATAAAAAGCTGAAACTGTACAATCTCAATCAGCCCATGGTAATCTGGAGTTACAAAGGAAAGTGGCACACGAAATGCAGACAGCTGTTGCAAACAGCTTTCTGTTCTGACCTAACCAATCATGAGGCAGTGGAGAGACTGTCAACATTCTCCAATAACTAGGAATACCATCCCTGGACGCTTTTCATGAGATATCATGATTCCATCCATGCATTACAGTTAAAAATCTTTTGACTTGGCCACATACAACTTTACCTAACGACTGAAATGCCTGGGTTTTATGAAAAGCAAACAGCTGGATTGCATTGACCCCCTAGTTAACTAATTTTAAGTAATGCTAAAGCCAAGGCTTGAACAAAGATGCCAACATAGCTCTGTCCTACCACGAGAAAGGCCGGCTGTTGGTATCAAGGAGATGCAGAGTCCGGCTGTTGGTTCCACTCGCTGACCCAAGGAGATGCATCCGTGGACGACTACTGCCTCCTCGTGAAGACCACCGCCGACAAACTTTGCGACGCCGGCCACCCCGACACCGAGCCGCAACTCGTCCTCAATCTGCTCCGCGGGCTGCGGGAGGAGTTCTCTGGCAGCGCCGACCACATCGCCGCCAGCCTCACCCTCTCCTATGCGCGTGATCAGCTCTCCCTCAAAGAACTGCGCATCGCCAATGGGAAGAAGGTGGCGGCCGCCACCGCCCTCGTCGCCGGCCCGGCTCCTCCGTGCGGTTCCTCGGGCTGTCGCGGCCCGCAGCAGCCGCCGCCGCAGCAGCAGCGCGGCGACCCGCGCCGCAACAACAGGAAGGGCGGGCGGAAACTGTCCGGCGGCGGCGCGCCCGGCGGATTCGGCGGTGGCTACGGAGGCGGTTTCGGCGGCGGCTACGCAGGCGGCTCAACCGGCCAGGGGCGCGGCGCTGCTCCTGCCGGGCCCTGGGTCTGTTTCAACCCCACGGGCCAGCAGTGGGCCGCTCCTGGTGGGCTGCCGGGTGGGCAGCAGTGGCACGGCGGGCCTCCAGCCGCACAGCAGTGGCGTGGTGGCTCCGGCCTGCTGGGCTCCGGCCCACAGCAGGCCCACACCGCCTTTTCTCCCCTCCAGTTCTCGCCTGGGCCCTTCTCCGCGCCGCCGGCCCAGCAGCAGACCTGGGACCAAGCTGGGCTCATTGCGGCTCTCCAGCAGATGTCGGTCCAGGGGACTCCCCCCTGGGTGATGGATTCCGGCGCCACCTCCCACATGACGTCCTCGGATGGTATACTCCTCAAACGTCTGCCCACTTCCATTTCTTCAATTTTAGTAGGCAATGGTACTAGTATCCCAGTCACGTCTCACGGTCGCTCTGTCCTGTCCACCACAGCGTCCACCTTTGCACTCAATAATGTTCTTGTTGTTCCATCTATAGTTCAGAAATTTACTTTCTGTTCGCCAGTTTACCCGCGACAACCACTGTTCTATTGAGTTTGACGCTTTCGGTTTTTCCATTAAGGACATTCCGACGGGGCGCGTGATTCTTCGCTGCAATAGCGACGGGGATCTATACACCTTGCAGCCCTCCACCTCCACCACGTCTGCACTTGTCGCCGCTTCCAGCACCCTGTGGCACCAGTGTCTTGGCCACCCCGCTCCAGCAGCAGTAGCTAGATTGAATAAAAACAATTTGTTATCTTGTAATAATTCAGGCCGTTCGCTTTGCCATTCCTGTCAGCTTGGCAAACACGCTCGCCTGCCTTTTACTTTATCCACCTCACATACTGTTGCACCTTTTGAGCTTGTTCATTGTGATGTCTGGACGTCACCAGTTTCTAACATTTCTGGGTATTCTTATTACTTGGTGATTTTGGACGATTTCCCCCACTTCTACCGGACATTCCCCCTCAGACGCAAGTCTGACATCCACCAGACCATAGTTGATTTCGTTGCTTATGTGCGTACTCAGTTTGATCTGCCCGTTAAGTGTTTTCAGGCCGATAATGGCACGGAGTTTGTCAACAATGCCACGTCCACCTTCCTGGCAGCTCATGGCACCCTGTTACGCCTCTCGTGCCCATACACCTCCGCACAGAATGGGAAGGTTGAGCGGGTTCTTCGCACGCTCAATAACTCCGTGCGCACCCTCCTGCTCCATACGTCCATGCCAGCTTCAGACTGGGCTGATGCTCTTGCAGCCGCCTGCTACTTGCTTAACAGGCGGCCCTCGTCCTCCATTCACAGCGAGATCCCCTACACACGCCTCTTCGGCACCCCGCCTAGCTATGATCACCTGCGAGTTTTTGGGTGCCTCTGTTATTCCAATCTCCAGGCCACTGCCGCGCACAAGCTAGCCCCGCGCTCCGCCGCATGCGTGTTCCTTGGGTATCCCACAGCTCATAAGGGGTATCGCTGTCTTGACTTGTCCACCAGACGCATCATCATCTCGCGTCACGTTGTCTTCGACGAGTCACACTTTCCGTATGCAGACGCCTCCCCTACCCCACCGCCATCGTCCCTTGATTTCTTGGCCGACGATACTGTGGATACTATACCTTGCTCTACAAACCATGCAGCTCGTCCTCCACCTTCGGCGCCAGCGGTCGCTCCGTTCTCCCAGAACATTGAGCAGCCGCCTCTCTCCTCCGAGCCTGCAGGTCCGGGCGGGCGTGGTCCAGTGCCCCCGTCAGGATCTGCACTTCCGGGCGGGTCTGGTCCTGCGCCCTCAACCAGACCCACCCCTGTGCCCCCGGCACCGCCACTGCTGGTGTACTCTCGCCGGCCGCGCGCACCGGCACCTCCGCCTGTGCCAGCGTCGCCTGCGCCTGCCGCCCCGGAGTCCTCTGGACCTGTGACTCGTACACAGTCCGGTGTCATTCCGCGCGTGCAGTACAAGGGGCTGGCTGCCATCGTCCCATCACCGCTCCCGGCGAACTACCACAGCGGGCTCGCTGATCCCAATTGGCGAGCCGCCATGGCTGATGAGTTCCAGGCCCTCCTCGACAACGGCACTTGGCGGCTTGTTCCGCGCCCGCCTGGTGCCAACGTCGTCTCCGGGAAGTGGATCTTCAAGCATAAGTACCACTCCGACGGTACTCTTGCTCGGCACAAGGCGCGCTGGGTCGTCCGCGGCTTCTCCCAGCAGCACGGCATCGACTACGACGAGACGTTCAGCCCGGTGGTCAAACCGGCGACCATCCGGGCTGTTCTCAGCATCGCCACTTCCCGTGCCTGGCCCATCCACCAGCTGGACGTGAAGAACGCTTTTCTTCACGGCCACCTCGACGAGACGGTCTACTGCCAGCAGCCGCCTGGTTTCGTCGACCCCGCTCGCCCCGACTACATTTGCCACCTGCAGAAGTCCTTGTACGGACTGAAGCAGGCGCCGCGAGCGTGGTACCAGCGGTTCGCCTCCTTCATACGACAGCTCGGCTTCGTCGCCTCGGCCTCCGACACCTCCCTCTTTGTCCTCCGAGAGGGTGGGAGTCTCGCCTACCTGCTGCTCTACGTCGACGACATCATCCTCACCGCTTCGTCCTCGACACTACTTCAGCAGATCATGGCCAAGCTCGCCTCTGAGTTTGCCATGACCGACCTCGGCGACCCGCACCACTTCCTCGGCATCTCCGTCACGCGCTCGTCAGACGGCTTGTTCCTGTCGCAGCGACATTACGCAGTGGACCTTCTCCAGCGCGCTGGCATGGCTGAGTGTCACTCCACGGCGACTCCAGTGGACACTCAGGCCAAGCTCTCGGCTTTGGATGGTGCTCCGCTGTCTGCATCTGACAGCTCCGACTACAGGAGTCTGGTGGGTGCTCTCTAGTACCTCACCCTGACTCGTCCCGACTTGGCGTACGCCGTTCAGCAGGTGTGCCTCTTCATGCATGACCCTCGCGAGCCTTATCTCGCTTTGGTCAAGCGCATCTTGCGCTACGTGAAGGGCACGCTCTCCTCCGGCCTCCACACCGGCACCGGCCCTGTCGACAGTCTGATCGGCTACTCCGACGCCGACTGGGCTGGCTGTCCGGACTCCCGACGCTCGACTTCTGGCTTCTGCGTCTTCCTCAGCGACAACCTGATCTCGTGGTCTTCGAAGCGCCAGACTACGGTGTCCAGGTCCAGCGCCGAGGCTGAGTACCGTACGGTCGCTCACGTCGTCGCCGAGTGCTGCTGTATCCGCCAGCTTCTTCAGGAGCTTCACGTTCCCCTCGCTTCCGCCACCGTTGTCTACTCTGACAACGTCAGCGCCGTCTACATGACGGCCAACCCTGTTCACCACCGGCGCACGAAGCACATCGAGATCGACATTCACTTCGTCCGCGAGAAGGTGGCGCTTGGACAGGTCCGGGTTCTACATGTTCCCTCCGCTCACCAGTTCGCTGACATCATGGTCAAGGGTCTCCCTGTACACCTCTTCACGGATTTTCGGTCCAGTCTTTGCGTCCGCTCTCCTCCCGCTGCGACTGCGGGCGGGTATTAGAAAATGTATAGAGCTTGACATATATAGGTGATTGTAGTTGCTATGTATAGCTGATTGATTTGTATTAGGATAAGTTTCCTTGTATTACAAGCCACATTGGCTATATATATGAAAGGCTCACCCCCTGATTGGGTGTGGTGTTTCCCC
>OAMR01000684.1:284688-317596 GCA_900205405.1 Echinochloa crus-galli | reverse complement strand
CGATTTGAGGAATAAAGAGAAGCTCCACCTATATCGTGTCTTGTCTACTTTATACTTTCATTCTTGTGCTTGTCATGAAATATATTGCATTGCAGCATCATTCACTTACTGGTTGGCGGTTGCAAGGTGTTGTTGTGGACCTAAATCTCATCAGTTTTGTTGTCAGGCTATGGAAGCCAACTTTTAAGAAACACATATTGGACCATCCAAACATTTGGAACTGAACTATAACTATCATTTGCACTTGCATGGAAAAATGACGTGGACCTTACGTAGCAGGTACGATCGGATATTCAGGTAGTTTCGAATGTGAAAATTCAGTTGTACCTGTAACCTGCAAAAGAAGAGCTTCAACATCGACAATCTCTAAAGGTAAGCTGACAGCAAGCATTACCATGGATCAGGTAAATGGATTGGACCAAATAAATGTATACAATCCATAATTTGTCAATTTGCCAACATTTGCAAGGCAACATCAAGAACAAAGTACCACATAATGTTTAGAATTCATTTTTAACCTGCTTGGTTGTGCCTCGTTCTTCAGGAAACTCTGAGCACAGTACAACTCTAATCACCGCTGATCAATCCCTCTTGTGCCCTTTCGCTGACACTGCCCTTTACAGTCCCAATGGCTTTGCTCTGCTATGGAGCAACGTATAAAGAAAAAAGTGTACAGGAGAATAGCAGTTCCTATTTGCATTAGAGAGGCAGAGAGGGGAAGATGGCTGATGGTGTTATCAGTTTGGAGTTGAGGAAGCAAGCAGGCACACCTCAGGTTGCTGCTGTAATTTTAATGGAGAAGAAAAAAGCTGCCAGTTGATTATTTTTTCATGGAGAACAAACCGGAGGTAAGAAAGGAACGGATTGGACTTGAGTTCCAATTTCAGCAATGGTTGTTGGCGTGGAAATATCTTCCGTCGTCGCTTACCCAGAAACGAAAGGGTCAGGAGGCCGGATCGAGTGAAGCTGTAATATTATGGAGCAGAAAACCATGGGGGGAGGAGGCAGACGGTGGACCTGGGCGGGGCGCGGGCGGAGGGGCAAACGCCGGTGGTGGGGGAGGAGGCCGCGGCGCGGGCCGAGGCGCCGAAGAAGGTGCTGACGGCCTCGTCGCCGCCTCGCGGTCGCGGACGCAACGGCGCGGAGGAGCCGGCCGATGCCGGCGGATGGCGCAGAGGGAGCGGACACGGCGGGCGCGGAGGAGCCGGCCGAGCTGCGGATAGGGCGGAAGCAGCCGCCGCTCTAGCTGGGAGCTGCCTGCTCCGCCCGCCGCTGAAGCCGCCAGCGCCGCCCACAGCTCTGGCCTAGCATCGACCGCCGCTTCCGTCCCGCGCCACCACAGCTCGGGCCCTACGCCGCTCGCAGCTCCGCCTGTTGCTGCTCGCCGGAGGAGAAGGACCGGGAAGGGCGGAGGGGGAGGACGGAGGGGGCGGGGCGAGCCCGGCCGCCGCCGCTGTCGACGCATTTGCCCGCCGCGGGCCGCCGGTGAGGGCGAAGGAGGAGGAAGCGGCGGCGGGGGAGAGGAAGGAGGAGGTAAGCGGTGAATCGGTGAGATGAGGTGACGGCGATTTCTTCGCGAGACACGGAGGACGCATCTGCTATTCGTGTGGGCCCCGTTTGCCGGACGCAGGACGCACGCCTCCTACCGATGGGCGCCGCGTGGCGACGTACGGCACGCGTCGCTAGCCCACGCGCGGAGGCCGCGGATGGAGCCGGAATCCTTCGGGGATACGAGGTTACATATACATATATGCATACACCTTTCTCATACCAATCCAAATATGTGCCACTCATTAATTTCCACAACTATATACGTATCTTCCTCCAATCCATCAAATAAATAATAAAACCATGAAAAAGATCTACCATCTCGCATCATCTGTCCAAATGCATCCACACCCTCCATGAATACTCCCTGATCCTCCAAGCTGAACTGAAAGCAGCCCCTCCGAGCAATGTCACCAAACTTATAGAGCAGAGGTGCTTGCTCTGTCCCTGCTCCATCCATCAGTCCTCTCCTCACTACCAATTCGATTCTCCATCCAATCCTCTGCTCATCTCTGCTTTGCTTCGCCTCTCCTTCACTTCACTTGTGCACCATCCATCTATCCGTCGCCATCATCGCCGCCTCACCCAACGCCATCGCAACAAAAATCAAATCTTGCAGCGGCGGCCATATAGTAGATTGAATTGGTGTCCTCAGCTGGGTGGAGGAGTGGAGCGGAGCCAGGAGGAAGGCCATGTCGAGCCCCATGCATGTCCGCAAGGCGATCCACTTCGCGTCCCTCCGCGCGCAGGGGAAGGGCGGCCTGGCGCTCCGCCTCCTCCTCGCCGCCGCGCTCGCCGCCTTCCTCCTCGTTCAGAGTGCAGGCGGGGCGGGCTCTTAAACGAGGCCGCATAGCCGCGCCGCAAAGAAGGCCTTTGTAGCGCATGTGGCCCAGCTGCATGCACTTGCGGGCCAAAACAATCCACCACGCCAAGCCCACTGCACAGGGTACCGCGTCCGCAAGAACCCGCAAGACCTAGCCGCTCCTTTTCGCCGCCGCCCCACCCCGCTGCCCGGACCGGGACCCCTCCTCCTCGCCGGCCACCACCACGGGCCGCGACGCGCGCCGCGGCGACGCCGATGCCGCCTCCCGCTGCAGCTGCAGCCCGCGCCACACGTCCTCCGCCTCCACATCCGCGGGCAGCTCCAGCTGCTGCTGGTCCTCCTCCGGCACGCCGCTATTCCTGCCGCGGTGGTAACCGTGCCTGAGTTTCATGGTGATGAAACTCCTCTCACATCCCATGAAACCCTTCCCTCTCTCTTCTCTGCCACATCAGCACATTTAATGCCATAAAACTTCCATGAAACCCCCACTGTTTTATGGCATTAAATGTGGCATAGGAGAGAGAATGAATAGTTTCATAGGATGTGAGAGGAGTTTTATCATCATGAAACTCTTTTGGCACAAATTACCTAGTTTTTGGTTGAGACTGGCCTAACTTGACTGGTGTCTGCCAACTGGGACCAGTATCTTGGGATGTCATGTTCCTGCAGTGAATGGCCTTTTGCTGAACAAGTGACGACATGCCCCGTTGGGCATTTTGTGAGCAGGGCCTTGATTTCCATGGCACGGTGGCCAACGACAACGAGGAAATCACCTATGGAGTCGTACCTAGTTCATTCATGGCAGCCATCCTATGGAGGAGTGAGTGAGAACGATGTTTGGCCCTCATCAAAGGCAAACCAGAAAGTGCTTTGGTACTGCTTTACCAACCACCCCGAGAATAAAGCAAAGACAAAAACTTGTTTTAAGAAAAAAAATGTAAAGGGGTTTCTCTTTATTTACAGAAACTCAAGCGAGAGCTTGCTTAAGTAAAAATAGCAGACATTATAGTCTTAAGGAAAACATGGCCATTTAAGGACGATTTGGTTGTTTTTTCCTTTCACTCGATCATGGTCTATATCATCTTCTCAGTGTTAGAGCTAAAGTTTTAAAATGTTGACTGTACAAATCAATGCTGTTAATAACCAGTGAGAAGAAAAGATCAGGTTTTGCCTAAGAAACATTTATCAGGCAGATTCTGTTTATTTCAGAGCCTATTTGATTGCTAATGCTAAGGGACTCTGATCATCTGGACTAGGTGACTTAGAGTTGAGCATGGGTAGGACACTCGTCAAAGTGTCAATCAAAAGTTACTTTATATATTGTTGCTTTCCTTTACAGAAGGATAATACATAAACCCCAGCCATCTGGAATTGATTCCTGATTCTTTGTGTACTGCTGCTATTACTCTATAACAGCTTGGTCAAGGATGCATTATGATAGAATTTGAAGTGGTGGACGTGGTGGGATCAGGAGTAATTGTTCTTTTGTTGCGAACTTAATGTTTCCCAATTTTATTTACAGTATGTGCGAACTTGGTGAAATAGACTATTATTCACGTATGTTTCTGATAGATTTTGTTTGAAGTTAATTTAGGGTATATATGCGATCTCTGTGGAGATTGTTATCGTCTGGACTCTGGAGCCCCCACTGAGAATTGGCTATGAATATGACATCAATGATAAAAGGACGCCTAATTAAGGTGTCCCTCGAAAGATATTTCTTTTCCGGTTGCAATAATGCTAAGACGAATATTGTGAAATTTCATAGTGGGATGAGATATTCAGATTAGAAAAGGTTGAACATGAGTTGGAGTGAAGGCAACATTCAGGTACTAGTACTACCAACTGTTGAAAGTCCAATTACTGCTCACTGTTGTACTATTTGGCCACGCCAACTGGTGAGGGTGACCTGAATCTGATATCTTTGGGATGTTTCTGCCGTGCATCCATCAACCGTATGCTGAACAACAGAACATGTGACATGCTCGAGTTCGGCATTTTGTTGTAGCCTTGTAGGCATGTGCTTGATTTTCATGGTGGCATGATGGCCCAAGAGGGGAAATCACCTTGGGGAGTCGTTGTTCATTCATGAGAAAAGTGATCCTATGTACTGGTGTCGATTAGAGAAGAGAAAGAGAACCATGTTTGACCCTTTGCAGAGGCAGGTAGGAAATGATTTACTCCTGTACCTACCAGTATGCCCAGTAACTATATATAATAGGCTTTTTCTTTAGAAAAATGGAAGCACTAGTAAAAGTAACAAACATAATATGCTCTATGAAAAACATGGGCAAAAATAAACGCAAAATTTCAAACGTTGGCTGCTTGCCTAAGATACATATGTCTCTACAGTTTATTTTTAGAGAGTAGGAAAGTGCAGATTTTACCTAAGAAACAAGGATGCATTTTCATTTCAGCGTGTTTGTGTGATTGCTGTGAATATGCTATCGTCTGGAGTGCATGAGTGGCAGCGAGTTGTGTTGGAGTGGGACACTACTTATCGAAGTGTCACACTTAAGACATTAATTTAAATACATTTTCTTGGAGAACAAATGAATTATGAATAACAATACTAAGTTCTGTATATTGTTACCTTGCACATTTGGCTGGAAAGTTCAGGTCAGGACAGAGAGCCAATAATAATATCTGCCATTATAAAACAATAATATCTGTTGGACTGAAGCCATGAGCGGGTTTACAGTTTACTACACTTGCTGTGTCTTTGGCTAGCTGATGATCAGTCTCAGTCTCACACACCTGACCTGAGTTTGATGTTTTGCTGTGTTTCTGGGGTTCATTCACCGCCCCTTTGGTTGAAGAGATAACAAGCATGCCCAGTTGGGTATCAGGCAGGGAGTGCTTAATTTGGCTGCTCCTTAAGGATATGCATGGTTGAAAAAGTGGTTGAAAAGGTAGTTTATTTTCACCCAAATCCTCATGATTACGTGCAAATTTGATCATGTTGTTTACTAATGAGGTTGTGAGGAGATGTTTCGCCTGGACTGTGGCTGAAACTTTAAGTCGTTGATTAGGAGTAGGACACTCGATCCTCATCTAAGTGTCACTAACTATGTCAACAGTATATATGAATAGTGTTCCATAGTTTGGTTAAAACTAAAATCAGGTAAGGGGTCTAACATGGCCACCATGGCTGCAGGCAGAGGCACTGCAGACCGTTGAAAAGAGTTCGGCCTTGTTTACATGTTGAATTTGGGAGTAAGTGTCACTTTATAATCATTGCGCTATTGTAGTATTTCGTTTGTATTTATGAAAAATTATCCAAAAATTGATTAATTAGACTCAAAATGTTCGTCTCGCAAAGTACAACAAAACTGCAGAATTAGTTTTTCATTTCATCTACATTTAGTACTCCATGTATGTTATGACATTTTGATGTGATGTGAAGTGGTGGACGTGGTGGGATCAGGAGTAATTGTTCTTTTGTTGCGAACTTAATGTTTCCCAATTTTATTTACAGTATGTGCGAACTTGGTGAAATAGACTATTATTCACGTATGTTTCTGATAGATTTTGTTTGAAGTTAATTTAGGGTATATATGCGATCTCTGTGGAGATTGTTATCGTCTGGACTCTGGAGCCCCCACTGAGAATTGGCTATGAATATGACATCAATGATAAAAGGACGCCTAATTAAGGTGTCCCTCGAAAGATATTTCTTTTCCGGTTGCAATAATGCTAAGACGAATATTGTGAAATTTCATAGTGGGATGAGATATTCAGATTAGAAAAGGTTGAACATGAGTTGGAGTGAAGGCAACATTCAGGTACTAGTACTACCAACTGTTGAAAGTCCAATTACTGCTCACTGTTGTACTATTTGGCCACGCCAACTGGTGAGGGTGACCTGAATCTGATATCTTTGGGATGTTTCTGCCGTGCATCCATCAACCGTATGCTGAACAACAGAACATGTGACATGCTCGAGTTCGGCACTTTGTTGTAGCCTTGTAGGCAGCTGCTTGATTTTCATGGTGGCATGATGGCCCAAGAGGGGAAATCACCTTGGGGAGTCGTTGTTCATTCATGAGAAAAGTGATCCTATGTACTGGTGTCGATTAGAGAAGAGAAAGAGAACCATGTTTGACCCTTTGCAGAGGCAGGTAGGAAATGATTTACTCCTGTACCTACCAGTATGCCCAGTAACTATATATAATAGGCTTTTTCTTTAGAAAAATGGAAGCACTAGTAAAAGTAACAAACATAATATGCTCTATGAAAAACATGGGCAAAAATAAACGCAAAATTTCAAACGTTGGCTGCTTGCCTAAGATACATATGTCTCTACAGTTTATTTTTAGAGAGTAGGAAAGTGCAGATTTTACCTAAGAAACAAGGATGCATTTTCATTTCAGCGTGTTTGTGTGATTGCTGTGAATATGCTATCGTCTGGAGTGCATGAGTGGCAGCGAGTTGTGTTGGAGTGGGACACTACTTATCGAAGTGTCACACTTAAGACATTAATTTAAATACATTTTCTTGGAGAACAAATGAATTATGAATAACAATACTAAGTTCTGTATATTGTTACCTTGCACATTTGGCTGGAAAGTTCAGGTCAGGACAGAGAGCCAATAATAATATCTGCCATTATAAAACAATAATATCTGTTGGACTGAAGCCATGAGCGGGTTTACAGTTTACTACACTTGCTGTGTCTTTGGCTAGCTGATGATCAGTCTCAGTCTCACACACCTGACCTGAGTTTGATGTTTTGCTGTGTTTCTGGGGTTCATTCACCGCCCCTTTGGTTGAAGAGATAACAAGCATGCCCAGTTGGGTATCAGGCAGGGAGTGCTTAATTTTGGCTGCTCCTTAAGGATATGCATGGTTGAAAAAGTAGTTTATTTTCACCCAAATCCTCATGATTACGTGCAAATTTGATCATGTTGAGGTTCTGAGGAGATGTCTCGCCTGGACTGTGGCTGAAACTTTAAGTCGTTGATTAGGAGTAGGACACTCGATCCTCATCTAAGTGTCACTAACTATGTCAACAGTATATATGAATAGTGTTCCATAGTTTGGTTAAAACTAAAATCAGGTAAGGGGTCTAACATGGCCACCATGGCTGCAGGCAGAGGCACTGCAGACCGTTGAAAAGAGTTCGGCCTTGTTTACATGTTGAATTTGGGAGTAAGTGTCACTTTATAATCATTGCGCTATTGTAGTATTTCGTTTGTATTTATGAAAAATTATCCAAAAATTGATTAATTAGACTCAAAATGTTCGTCTCGCAAAGTACAACAAAACTGCAGAATTAGTTTTTCATTTCATCTACATTTAGTACTCCATGTATGTTATGACATTTTGATGTGATGGAGAATCTTCTTTTTGCATAGTGAATTTAGGAGTCGCTTTTTAGTCCTTGTTTAGATGCAAATTTGGGAGGGTGAATTTGGAGGTAGATGTCACTTCGTAATCATTGCGTCATTATAGCATTTTCGTTTGTATGTGCGAAAAATTGTCCAAAAATGATTAATTAGGCTTAAAATGTTCGTCTCGCAGAGTACAACAAAACTGTGCAATTAGTTTTTGATTTCATCTACATTTAGTACTCCATGCATGTTATAACATTTTGATGTGATGGGGAATCTTTTTTCATAGTGTATATGGGAGTTGCTTTTTAGAAACTTTTTGCATCTAAACAAGGCCTAAACATGGGTTATGTGTGTACTATATATACTTGTGTTCATGTACAGTGCTAGCTGGTGTGTGGTGTGACCTGAGATTTATCCTTGGAATGTTTGGTTTCTTCAGTGCGTCGCCTTTTGCTGAACAAGTGACATGTCCGGTGCGGTATTCTGTAGACGACAGAGATGGACAGAGCTTAGATTTCCCTGGGATGTTGGCCAATGAGGAAATAATTGTCGTAAAAGGAGAGTCCTAACCGAACCTGCCGGCCATAGAAGGCAAGGGAGGCCAGGACTCCAAATCCTAGTCCGGTTATATTGTGGGTTCTTACTAAACTCTACCCTTAGTTCGGAGTATATATACGGAGGAGCACCCCTATTGTAAGATATCGATTTGAGGAATAAAGAGAAGCTCCACCTATATCGTGTCTTGTCTACTTTATACTTTTATTCTTGTGCTTGTCATGAAAGGCGTGAGAGGGTGAAGATCCAACCGTTGACGACGTGTTTTATAACACGTTATCAGCACGAACGCTCTTCGTCGACTGCGCACCGGAGGAGTCGCCATCAAGCTCGACGCCGGTGATCTCACCGTCGTCCTCGCCAACGACTACTTCGACAACGTCGACTACATCAACGTTGCCAGCGAGCGGATCTGCACCGACTCGTCATCACGCCGGCAGGTCCCCTGGCTCTTCCGAACTGTCCTACGCTACAGGCTTCGAATCCGTTCGTTGAAACAAGACAACGGTATGAATTATTGAAATTATATATATAGTAGATTCGATATATATCATGGAGCCAAAATTTATTCTACCAATCTACTATTTGGTTGGCCACGAAGGCCAATACCGCATCTAACTAGCTAGGGTTCATCTGAACTTTGACCCTCACGGCCCGGCATGTGTTCCTGTTGAACGGAAAGTTTGGTTCACCTGTACGTGACCTTAATTTGGCACTCACGACACTATGCATCCGTTTATGTTAGAACGCATAAAAAAAAAGCAAATCGAATCTGCGTATAAACATACTAGCATACACGAAGTATACAGGTCAATGTACGTACTGCAGATTGGTTTATTAGTCGTTGCACACGACAAATATATCTAGAGTGGCCTTGAATGGCTAACTATTACCGGAACGATAGCGCCATGCACCAGAAGTGACACCGGCCACCGCCCATCACCGTTGAAGAGGTGATCCTGCTGATGAGCTCTTCGCAGCCTAAAGTTGAACTCGTGGCCAGCACGCCTCCGTTTTATTGTCCGAAGCCAAACAAGCCTACCCAACTCTGCCAGAAGCAGCTTACATGCCTCGCCGGCGTAGCTCCGCCTGAACGTGAGCCGGTCCTACCCCCAAGTATAATGTGAAACAATTTGCGGTAAACCAAATGAGGTTTTATTATTTAAATGTAAATCTAGTGTAAATTATTAATTACTGTTTTATGGTATATTGCTATAATTACACAAATACAGTGAATATTGCCTTTAATCATAGCAACATGGTTTTTAGGTGTATGAGCTCTCTAAATTTGAAAACCCCCCTTCGAGGCTCATATTTTAATTTTTTTTCTAGCATGTTTAATGGGCATATATTTTTGAAACATTGAACCATTAATCCTTGAAGTTGCTAGAAAATTATCTTTTATCATAGAAACATGGCCTTTAATTATAGAAACATGGCCTTTAATCATAGAAACATGGTTTTAGATTTATGACCTCTCTCAATCTTAAAGAACCTTAGACATAACCCCCATGAGAGTGTCATATTTTTTTTCCTAGCAATTTGAGAATGGGATATATATTTTTGCTAGGAAAAATTCTGGGAAATTAATTGAATTATCTATTGAATAGATTTAACCAATGTAAATTAATTTTGTGCTTATTTCATGCATTTTAAACACATGAAGTGAGCCTGTAGCAAATGCATGAATAATGTAGGAGTAACATGAAGTTCATTATTTCTCGAAGAAATATTTCTGGTTTTAAGTCTAGTTCAATATAATTTCAGAAGAAATATTGTATAACTCTGAAAGTTATTTTCATCCCAACACATGGCATCATGTTTTTACGATAGTAGTAAATTCGTACGAAGCATGCCAAATATTTAAGTTCATACATAACATGAAGTTATGCACATTCAATATTTGATTTCTTGAAGAATCATTTTATTTGTCACGTAGGCATTTTTGAAATTCAAGAAGAATATGCATAAACTCATACAGAAAATGTTTATGCAAATAGAATATGCATAAATCATAGAAGTGGATGAAAAATAATGTACATTCTAGGAGTAATGCTAGGCTTAAGGGGAGATGAATTGAGACAAAGAAGTTTCATACCCCTTTACCAAAAAGTAAATAGAATTTCCTAAATAAGCTGCACTATTAGTTATATTCCTGAAGAATATGGTTACTCATGAAGAGCAAATAACTTTTGCTTTTAGACTAGAAGTTTAACATTAGTTTATGAATCTTTCCCAGAATAGAAAGGCAAACTTAACAATTTTGTTTTACCTCTGTAATTATTTTTCTCACCTTATTTTGTGCCCATTTGCTCGTAGCATTTTTTTACCTGCAGTAATTTATTTTAATATAATGAAGTATTACATACTGAATATTGTAAATAATTGCTTTTAAATACCTATTTAATAATCATTTGAAGTGATATTTCCATGAAAGCAGGGCTCAAGTAACCTTGGAGGTTATATTTGTATTGTGCATTCCTATCATGTAGATAGAATGGAAATTGAATTTTCATGAAGCACATGAACTAATAATATATAGACTTTTAATTGATCTTGGAAGATTCAATTTAGTCATGGAACTGTATATTACTTAATTATGTACCGAATACATAACCCCTATAACTTGAAGTTTATTCTACCCAAATCATATTATTGTACATAAAATAGTATAATCTATATGTAATTTTCATACCACTTTATGAATATACTAGAAGTATAACTAAAGTCTATGGAACATTAAAATGATTCGTAGATTATGCTTGAAGCATAGCACCACATGAAGTGTAATTATGGTATGAAAAGGGGGAGATACTGGGGATTTATAGGCATATATGAAGAATGTGGATAAAGTTGGAAATCTATTAGGCATATCCCTAATCCTGCAAGATTGTTGGTTTAGAGCCGTATCATGTTAGATTAATGGACAAACCAACGCGCAATTTGGCATGTAGCCATGGTCACCATAATGACTAAGCATGTAGCTCTGCGAATAGCATTTGTGATCCATATACCACTATGTCAATAAGAATGGCTAGTTAGAAGAAATTCCACACTTATGTAAGGACATGTATGTAATTATATTAATTTGTAATCCTTGCAATGGTATTACATCAAAATTCCGCTTCATTTTGGCTTGTAGCTATCATATATTTTTGTCATTGCATTAGCTTGCATGCTATGTGCACTCAAGTTTCTCACCTCCCATTTAGTTGAGATGGTCAGGAAGCCATTATAACACATAATTAATCATCAGCTTGCATGCTATATATGGCTAGAAGTCATCAGTGCATCTCTTATCAAGAAGGTTGAGATCAGGGGGAGAAAATCGGTCTGAAATCGGCTCAATAGTGAATTTATCCAATTAGAAATTGGATGACCCGATTAGAATGGGTTTGCGGATAGTGAAAAGAAAATGGACATTAGCATACACAAATGGGCTTCCACTTGAAGTTGGAGAAATATGGATCTGAATTTCCAAAAAATAAGCTCATGATATGGGGATATCTTATGAAAAGTATGCTATTAAGAATATCTAATATCGGCATTAGGGGGAGAGAAAGCCCATACCTATTGAATGCCTTATATTAGAATTCAATCATTCCTATAAAGCTTGAAGCAGGAATATAATCACGCACTAGATTTCTAGAAGAAACAAATCTTAGCATGAAGCAAAGTATAATGCCAGAAAATCTAAATGTGAGGAAGGCATAGAATAGAACATCACATGAAGTGAAACTCCTTGAAGGACTTGACCCAGTAGTGAAACTCCTTGAAGGACTTGACCCAGTGAGAATGTGTACACAATGAATACTCACGAATGGGAAACCGGAATTAGGAGAAACAACATGAAGTTATTAATCAGAAGTTAAGTTTACTTGCAGTAAACATAATGCTATGTGTGGAAGTATACCCCGGGTATCTAAATTGTATGCTCACCATAGCAAATGACTTGATCATTAATTTAAAATCTACGGGGACGCCTGTTGGTTTTGAATGAAATGAACTTGTCAAAGAATCCCAATGGAATTTCCATAAACTCTGGAAAGAATATTGTTACCTCACATACTAAATAATCATCATGAAGATGAATGCCTAACACTATCAAACGCGCGCAATATTTTGTGTTGGCATAGCAAATACTAGTTGACTATATAATAATCTTATCCTAAAGATATGGGAGATAATAATGAATGTCGACAACATTACCTCTATTATTGAAAATGTTTCTCTAACGAGAAAATGGATCCAACACCTTGGCCCCACATGGCAGCCAGTCCTCTTTCCCCGGAGGCACAGGCACCAGAGCATTCGTCCTCCAACCATGTAGAAAATACTTGAACCTAGAAGTTCAAATTAGAGAGTCATTATGAAATAATGATATGGTGAAATGCAATGGTTCATAAGTCTTTTGAGAAAGGCTAGTAAACTCCCATTATATATGAATGAATATTCTGCTACATATCTGGTAAATGGCATGAATGAATAAAAATAAATATTATGCAGTTAATTAGTGGGTTCTGAAAATCCATAACAAGAGATCCTTGAAGGACTCATAATTTCCTCGAAGGATATAATCATAAGAAACAGAAATTTAATCTCATACCAAGTATTAAACGTCGAAGTAGATAATATTATTCTTGAAGAATTAGAAATCCACGAAGGAAATAGTCAGTGAATGACTTATCAGTCGAATTCCTAAATGAACACCAATAATCCTGAATATATGAATGATGACTCATATAGACCCGAGTTATTGAAAAGAAGCGAGGAACCGTACAGCCGTGAATGTGCCATACAAGCACTTGTAAGTGCATATACAGTAGGTAGCACTGAATATCAAGTATCCTCAAATACCATAGAAGGTATATGAAATACCATAGAAGGTATATCAAATACCATAGAAGGTATATGGTGATTGACAGATTAAATTATCCCCTTTTAAATGCCAAAGAAGACTGATTAATCCCCACAATCCTATGAAAGGATTAAACTTTATTTGTATTGCACAACTAAAAGTGGTATTGAGTGCATGAAGCATATTGCTCCCAATTACTCATTCATAATCTAGAAGATTAAGTTGTAAAACATGGACTCTTGGAGAGTCCTAACCGAACCTGTCGGCCATAGAAGGCAAGGGAGGCCAGGACTCCAAATCCTAATCCGGTTATGTTGTGGGCTCTTACCAAACTCTACCCTTAGTTCGGAGTATATATACGGAGGAGCACCCCTATTGTAAGATAACGATTTGAGGAATAAAGAGAAGCTCCACCTATATCGTGTCTTGTCTACTTTATACTTTCATTCTTGTGCTTGTCATGAAAGGTGTGAGAGGGTGAAGATCCAACAGTTGACGACGTGTTTTATAAACTAGTTTTTCACAGTCATCCTACATGTTAGAGAACCAGTACATCATTTTTCGCTTCGGTGATTTCTTTTATGCGCAACACACTTTTTTTTCCTTTTTAATTCCTTTTAGGGTCTTTTTGTAGTTTTTAAATATATTTGGAGTATCTTTCAATTTCCATGTCCTCTTTTGGCATGAACTTCATATAATTTGTTCCATGGTTCATCTACCAGCTATCAAGGGTCCCTCCAACGCGGCAGCGGCCCCCCGCGCCGACGCGGTCCTGCCCCCCGCCGTGGTGATGACGGCCCCTGCGACGAGCGGGCGCGTCGGCGGCGGCGGAGGGTCCTCCCTGTCCGCGGGCTGTAGCGGAAGGTAGACTGCATCGACTCCACCACGCGGATCGGGCAGCGGAAGCGGCTGGGGAGCGAGTACAACCTCTCCTTCTCCTTCGTCCCCTCCGCCGACCACTGGATCCCGATAGACGCCCACGACAGCCGCGTCCTCCTCCGTTTTGCATCGCAGGAGGCCGGCAGCTAGGGGTGGCTGACGAGCTAGCTCGGCTCGTTAAGGCTCAACCCGTTTTGGCTCATTTAATAACGAGCTAGTACGGCTCGGCTCATTAAGCTTAATGAGCTAAAAGTTGAGTTTGGCTCGATATATTAATAATATTTACAAGTATATATTATAAAAATAAGTAACGAAACTAACAATTTAGAATAATATAGAAGTTTAAAGCCTCGAAATAGACTCAATTAATGCTATATTTGACTTACAAGTTGAATAACAAGTTTATTTTAGCATAACAATAAAAATATTACTACACTAATAACAATTAAATTTGTTGTTATCATATTTATCGAGCCTAATGAGCCTACCGAACAGCTCATGAACAGTTCCCGAGCTAGCTCGTTAAGAAAACGAGCTGGAAATGAAGTTTGGCTCAGTTCGTTTAAGAGATCGAGCCGAGCTGAACTGAGCCGAACCTATGAACGAGTCGAGCCAACTCACGAGCCTCGAGCTTTTCTGCCGGCCCTAACGGCAGCTCCCCGCCGCAATCCCGAGCATGCCGCTCCACCGCCGCACGGTCCCCTCCTCGTCCAGCTCCAGGAACATCGTTCTGTCCTCAGCCACAGCTAGGGCCGTCGTTGATAGGTGTTCTCTTAAGGCCACCAACGATCAGCTCCAATCGAAGCACCGACCACACGGCTATCCTCGCGGCGCTGGAGGTCTCCAAGCTTGCGTGGTGCATTTTGTCCAGCACATGCTATGCAAGGTCACGGGGAAGAGGAGAGCAGCGCCAACGGTGTTTCCTTCTGCAGTCGTATCTGCTGTGCCTACAAAGTGTTCGACCAAATGCCGTTCTCATGGCAAATTAAACTGTGGTATGTCTCTCACATTTGGTCATCTGCACACTGTCCCTATCAGCAAATACTGATGGAATATTGATATATCTGTAATTCTTATTTGGTTTCACAGTGCCCATTGCCAAGTGCTATCTTTTGGTATTTTTATAGGTGTAAAATGAAAGCATTTACATTTTTTATTTATGGTCCACATTCTGTACTTTGGTATTTTTTATTTATCTTTTGGCCATGTGGGTGCGTCTAATGTAGGTTTCGAGCGAGTGCACGGGGGCTTCGGGTATGGTAGTAGGAATCAAGAGGGATTAGTTTTCGATTTGATGTACCTGGCCCACGACTTGTTGTTAGCAAATACCCTATTTAGGAAGAGGGAATCTCATCTGGTGACCTTTCAGAGTGGACAACACTCGAGCCAGATTGACTTTATCCTTGCAAGGCGGGAGGATAGACGTGCGTGCTTAGATTGTAAGGTGATACCATGGGAGTGTGTTGTCCCTCAACACAAGTTGATGGTGGCAGACTTCAGATTTCGGGTACGGGTCCAGCGGGGCAATCGTGCCAAGTTAGCGAGAACGAAGTGGTGGAAGCTTAGAGGGGAAGCAGCACAAACATTTAAGGACAAGATGCTAGGTGAGGGGCCTTGGGAGGATGGAGAAGACGCAGACGACATGTGGCTAAAGATGGCAACATGTGTTCGAAAGGTGGCTTCAGAGGTGTTTGGCGTGAGCAAGGGAGGAAAACAAGAAGCGAAAGACACCTGGTGGTGGAATGATGAGGTGCAAAGGGCTATTAAAGAGAAAAAGGAGTGTTTCAAGCGCCTTCACCTTGATAGGAGTGCAATCAACATCGATGGATATAAATTAGCAAAGAGGGCTGCAAAGAGAGCTGTGAGTGTAGCAAAGGGTCGTGCATATGATAACCTTTATCAGCGGCTAAGCACGAAGGAAGGGGAGAAGGATATTTATAGGATGGCGAGGATCCGCGAGAGGAGGACAAGGGACATCAACCAAATCAAATGCATCAAGGATGGGACAGATCGACTTCTGGTGAAGGATGAGGAGATCAGCAACAGATGGCGAGAGTACTTCGACAAGTTATTTAATGGGGAGAATGCGAGTCCTACACTGGAGTTGGATGACTCATTTGATGATACCAACAGACGTTTTGTGAGGAGAATTCAGGAGGCAGAGGTCGAGGAGGCTTTGAAGAGGATGAACGGAGGCAAAGCGATGGGCCCTGATGGTATCCCCATTGAGGTGTGGAGATGCCTGGGTGCCAGAGCGATAGTATGGCTAACTAAGCTTTTTAACCTCATTTTTCGGTTAAACAAGATGCCTGAAGAATGGAGACGATGGAGACGAAGTATATTAGTACCGATCTTCAAGAACAAGGGAGATGTTCAAAGTTGTACTAACTACCGTGGGATTAAGCTGATGAGCCATACGATGAAGCTTTGGGAGAGGGTTATCGAGCATCGCATTAGAAGAGTGACAAGTGTGACCCAAAACCAGTTTGGGTTCATGCCTGAAAGGTCGACCATGGAAGCGATTTTTCTGATACGACAAGTGATGGAGAGATATAGGAAACAGAAGAAGGACTTGCACATGGTCTTTATTGACCTCGAGAAGACATATGATAAGGTACCGAGAAATGTCATGTGGTGGGCCTTGGAAAAGCACAAAGTTCCAACTAAGTACATTACCCTCATCAAGGATATGTACAAGGATGCGATGACAGCTGTCCGCACTTGTGATGGAGACACTAGTGATTTTCCAATTAAAATAGGCATGCACCAAGGATCAGCATTGAGTCCTTATTTATTTGCTTTGGTGATGGATGAGGTCACAAGGGATATACAAGGTGATATCCCTTGGTGTATGCTCTTTGCTGATTATGTGGTGCTAGTTGATGAGAGTAGGGCAGGTGTTAATAGGAAGTTAGAGTTGTGGAGGCACACGTTAGAGTCGAAAGGGTTTAGACTTAGCAGGACCAAGACCGAGTATATGAGGTGCGATTTCAGCGGGACTCGATATGAAGATGGAGACGTCAGGCTTGATGGGAAAGTGGTGGCCAAGAAGGAGAGTTTTAGGTATTTAGGATCGATGTTACAACAGAATGGTGACATTGATGAAGATGTTAGGCATAGAATTTAAGCCGGTTGGTTGAAATGGCGTCAAGCTTCTGGCGTCCTCTGTGATAAGAGGGTACCACAAAAGCTAAAAGGTAAGTTCTATAGGTCGGCGATTCGCCCGGCGATGCTATACGGTGCTAAATGTTGGCCTACAAAAAGGCGGCATATACAACAACTGAGTGTAGCAGAGATGCGTATGTTGCGGTGGTCTTGTGGGCACACAAGAAGGGATAGGATACGGAATGAAGTTATTCGAGATAGGGTCGGGGTGGCACTAATTGAGGAGAAATTGACTCAACATAGGTTGAGATGGTTTGGACATGTTCAACGGAGGCCTCCGGAGGCGCCGGTGCGTAGTGGGGTTCTTCAACGGGTGGATAATGTTAGGAGAGGTAGAGGTCGGCCTAAACTGACTTGGGATGAGTCAGTTAAGAGAGACCTTAAAGAGTGGAATATCTCTATGGATTTAGCTATGGATAGGAGTGCTTGGAGACTAGCAATCAATGTGCCCGAACCGTGATCCTTACTTCCTTTCCTGTTTTTCCCCTAACTCTCATTTCTGTTTTTGGGTTTCACCTCTAACCTACCCCCAACTTGCTTGGGACTAAAGGCTATGTTGTTGTTGTTGTTGTTGTTGTTGTTGTTGTTGTTGTTGTTGTTGTACATACGGTCAACAACTTGCTACATGCCCTAAACTATATATGTGGCTGCGCAAATCACTCTAAAGTGTGTACATCCAATTGGGTGTAACTGAATCCTAGTTAATGATGCCAACCTGTGCATAGCTACTGCATATTTGGGTTTTGCTCTTTAATTTTTGCTAATTTTGCATTTATGAGCTTATCCAATATGGGGGGCTCAAGAGGGATTGGGTCAAGACATCTCTCATGGGCAGCATTATTCACCTGCAGTTACAAGCAAGCACAATGGAATTAGATCACACAAAAAAAGACTGGTTTCAGGCAGAATGTTAAAAGTTATTTGACCTCTTTGAGTAAAAAGCTAATAGCTGCTTCATCATCCACAAACTCTTTAAGGGAGCTCTTGAGAAATTCCATATCCAGCTGAATTTGCTGGAATCCACTTCTGTTGAAAGTCTGAAGACGAACAAATTCTTGCAAGCTTTTCAGGCAGAGCTTGAGAACCATGGATATTACAGATTCCTGAAATGTACCCAGAATACAAGTAATTACAGTCAAAACCAGCTAGGCAATGTTGCTGAAGAAGAAAGAAAACTATACTTGATCACCAAGCAAGTTAACTCCTAATTTGAACTAGCATATCTGCCGCAACAAGCATCAGAAAATTCAATCAATAAGCTGCCATGTGACCTCATTCAGACAATGTATTCAACAAATTATGCAGCATTTGACATTGCAGTGGATTTTAACTGAAATTCTATGCAAGTTACTTTTTTCTTTTGGATTTTGATAAACTAGATGCAATTTCCTATCGGTATGTCCTTTGAATTTAAAAGAGGGTTTAGATGGTGAACCAGCAGAACTGAACAAGGACAGACTAAAGAAATGATGATGACCTTCCCAATGTGACAAGCTCACTGAGATGTTAATAATATATTGTTAACATCCTACTTTTAAATGTCAACAGAAATATTTTGCTACAGTTAGATCTCACAGCACAGCATAGTATGTTCCCGCAGCCTAAAATTGAATGAACTTAAATGTAGTCATTGTTGTTGTTGTTGTTGTTGTTGTTGTTGTTGTTGTTGTTGTTGTTGTTGTTGTTGTTGTTGTTGTTGTTGTTGTTGTTGTTGTTGTTGTTGTTGTTGTTGTATTGTGTACTTTGTTCTTTTCTCTTAGCACTAACATCAGTCTAGATCAATGGTATGTAAGACTAAAGAGGAAATGGAATTATGGTTCAGCGAAACATATACCTCATGAATTATAAATGCTCTGTTTGAAGGAAATTGAAGCTTGTCTTCTACTATAGTTTCTACATCAGGCGCATCAACCGCATGGATCTCTTTCCCCTTGCAATTACCTTACCTCTATGCTGAATGTTCCAACTTCAGCTACTCACCCTCTCCACCTTAGTGACATTTTGGATGGGCAAGGTGAATGGGATCAGGTCATCAGGATATGAAATGAGATAAAATGCAGGTAACTTATGATTCGTATAAATAGTATATATCCATCTCTTTTCAGCTAGAAGATTTAGAGGAATATTACTTATGGGTAGTGGATCGTTCACATATACTAGAAGTTAGCAGGAACAAACTTTATCCATAAAATGTTTAGAGCCCAGTTATCAGTTTGCCGATAGTTTCTTCGACCTGGTAAATATATCTCTATTCTTCTACTATTTCCTCAAGCTACTGAATCCTGGTGAACAGCAACAGATAATGGCAGGAAGCCTTGAAAGCTCTTTTACAGACATACCCCGCCCAATCAAGAACTTCAAGGTCTGATATCTGAACACATCTATCGACAATCTTCTGTTCTTTGCCAAGATATGACCATAAGCAATATATATCAGTTGTTTCTCATTATTTTCAATTGATACCTTGCTAATGAGTAACAGTCTAATCTTTATTCCCACATGCCTCATTTCAGAGACAGCTAAAAAACCTTGTGACAAAGACACATGCATTGAAGTATCCTTGTCTTGTGTCTTAACAGTCTCCTAGAGTCCAGGTCATCATATTGTATGTCTGTCCAGTGCTAAAAGTTTTCATTTTTCAAACGTTCCTCACTGTTTTGAATACCTCCTGCTTATTCAGTTAAACATATATTTATATATCATCTGAATATACCTAGAATCCTTCACACAAGTTGGGTGCTATGTTTGCCAAAGAAACTATGCAGGAATACATTAAAATTGTGTGACCTGTACTCTAATTGGAATGTTGGTTTGGAGGGCAGTAAGTTTAATATGTTCATATTTGCCACACTTTTTGTACAGTTTGTGGACAAACAGCCATACCTTTTGCAATGAATCTAAAGATACACGTAGCACAGCTAAACTTGAAGTTCTAAAGCGCTAACAGGGTTTCCATTTTGTAAAGATAGAATTGTGAGTGTTTTGACTATGTAGATACCTTCTATAATTGTTCCCATACTAATTTTACCTCAGGGGATGTGAGCTAAAGTGATAAATTCACCAGTTCAACTGATTTATCCTTCCTGGATACAAATGAGAAAGGGTCAGCATTTAAGTAGTTCTAAAATTTCAGTGCTCATAACCGCCAAGTCAGCAACTCCTGCTCTTGTGTTGGTATCTGATAGCAATGCAGTTTTGGCTTTTAACGCATGTCGAATACTTTCTCAATCTCCGTGCTTCAAATTCATTTATGCACTTCAAAGGTTCTGTACAAAAGCAAACCAAAAAAAAAAGCCTAATGGCTGGTTCACTCCAACGAGTTCGCGGCAAAGCCGCGCGTTGATTCTAGTATTCTTGAAAGATACGTTCAGTGTTTTGCTGCCAGAAGCTTGATGTAGTCCAAAGCGTTTTTAGTGTAGCCTACACCCTACAGTGAACTGAAGGGTTACATGATTGTGAGCCAGAATGTGTTAGGTTTTTAGACAGCTTTCGGAGATGTACACTTTGTTTCCAGTAGGACAGTAAATCAGAACATGGTGAAGCGGCAGCTGCAGGGTATGTTGTGGGTGCAGAGTTCCTAAATTATTGATTCACTACATTATCACATTGCATTCTTCTTAGTAAATATATCCACATCTCATTACATTCTACATAGTAAATATATCCACAGGCAAGGCAAAAAAAAAAGTTGATGCACCTGATCAATGACAAGTAACAATAAATCATTTTGTTTAATTAACTTTGTGAACTTTGGGAAAAAAAACAAAGGGTTTCCCCTTCTGCAATCAGTGCTTGGTTTACGTGCCGTCATGTCACTCATGGGTGTGGCTGCAGCTTGTCATCCCGGGACTCTTGGAGTGCATCGCGCCACTTTTATTTAACCAAAATCAATTCGGTTTTCCGTTCGTGAACCTACCGTTATGATGAGATGAACTGTAAAAATCTTGGTCAAAACTATCAAAAAGCGATCGTTACCCAACAGATTCCAGGAAAAAGAAAAAAGAAAGAAAAAAATGAATAACCAAAGGGCCCATCCGGTTTCGAACCGGAGACCTATTGATCTGCAGTCAATTGCTCTACCACTGAGCTATGGACCCTTTTATGCCATTGCACAACTAACAAACTAATTAACTTCTGACACCATTTGCACAGTCTCATCCATTATAAACATACAATGGACTGTGCTCGTCTCTTGTATAAATATAATCCTAATCTGCATACATGATACGTCTACTTGTCGGGTTAAGTTTATATGAAACCACGCGTGCTTTACTATGAGTCTATGACTTTGTTTACAACAATATGGCACTCATAAAACAATTATGCATGTAGTTTCACGCGAATTAACAAGTTTACCCCTATTTCCCTACAAAATTCTCGTTGCAGACCAAGACAGTCGGAGACGGGTTGCTTCACATAATACCGAGAAAAAACATAGATGAGATCGAGATTTTATTAAGAGGAAATGGAAAGACATGCTACAAGATAATACCATTAGCACTCCCCTCACCACTCTTGTTGCTACAGAATTGATGATAGTTTTTGCCATTCATATCTGTATGTACGTTGTTCTGGTTCCATTATTGTTTAAACGTTATATTCCATTCCATGCTCTTGGCATTAAATGAAGGCGCATCTAGGATTAACACACCCTAAAAGTAGGTAATTTCATAATTCCACAAAAATCATACCAAAAGTGAATGGCTTTGTAGGGTGATTTGCATCCATAACTAAATTGGACGCACTTGCATGGTGCACTGGTACTATATGTCACTAACATATGTTGACGGTATCAATGAAAACTGCATCCAATTTCTTAACTGATAGGATCAGACTAGGGACGCTAGGTGGCGGACCTTGACGAAGAAAAGAGGGGGGATAGTCTATGTATCCGAGTATCATACAGACATACAGTAGTGTAAAGTAGTAAATTACTATTTATCTAGTGGGAAAATGCATGGAGTAGGGGGGCTAGAGCTCACATTCCAAGCTAGCAATAATATTGCTATTGTCCTAAAAAAATAATATTGCTATTATGTCTTCAATTATGAAGGTCTGTGAAAATAAAGCCTATCTTCGAACTAGACCCATTCTCGAATTAGATCGATTCTCAAGGTCTGTGAAAATAATATTGCTATGTGGTGATCCCAGCAACCAGCATACTATGTGTGAAATGACATCCTCAGGGCATGTACGACAGTTTAGACAGATGTTATCTATTTAACACATACAGACAGCTAAATAGACAGCCCTATAATGGGCTGTCTATTTAGCTGTCTGTGTGATAATAAATACACGATCTAATTTCTATTGTTTTGCATGGGAGTACAGGCCAAAGCAGTAGACAAGATAGTAGACAACAACACTCTCTTTCTTTATTAAATGATGGCCAGCATTTTGCATATGTGGCAATAAAAAGACAGTGCGACTCGGTTCTGATATTATAAAAGAGATAATATGTAGGGGTGGATATCGAGCGAGCTCGGCTCGTTTTGGCTCGGCTCGTTCGATGTCGTTAGCCAAACGAGCCAGCTCGGCTCGGTAAGAAAACGAGCAAAAATCTTGGCTCGGCTCGGCTCATTAAGCTCGTGAGCTGGCTCGTTAAGCTCGCGAGCTGGAGTTAGATTTAAAATTACCATAATAATATATATAATATGAAAAAATTATAGGATTTATATGGTCATAATACCTTCAAAATCTACTCTATCATACTATAATAATAAAATATAATCATAACATCATCTATAAGTACATATATTATTATTAATTGATAATTTAGTCATTAGTCTATTAGGTCTTCTAGCTCGTTTGGCTCGCGAGCCAGCTCGAGCTCGCTCATTATGTTAACGGGCAAAAATTCTTGCTCAGCTCGTTAGAAATATGCACCGAGCCAAACCGAGCCGAGCCGAGCTTGTTGCGATCCGAGCGAGCTAACGAGCTTCGAGCATTTTGTCCGGCCCTAATAATATGTGTCTATTTGTCTCTAGAAACTCTTTTACTAAAATGAAAAGGAGGCTAAAGATATACAATACGTACTTTAGTAGAAACAAATAATACATTACATGGAAAATTTTATGGGCTTTCTAGCAAACATGCAAAGATCCATTAAGGCAGTGAAAAATATAACTAAGGTATAAAAAAACTATGTTAGTTTCAAAGAAAAACGATGCGATTAGTACTTTTATTGTAGCGATGCACGACAATTTGCTACTAGTACAAGATAATAAAGGGCAAAAGGCATGAAAGAGCCTTCTGTAGGGTTTCCAGTTCTATTGTGGTTTTGCTAATAATCAAGTGACAGTGATATGCAAATATCTCACTTGACTCGCTGCAAATTTGTAAATCCACTTTTGTAACTTCAAAGGATAACTTATTCAACATTGAGATGGCAGTTCGTCATTCCAATTTTTTTTTAATTTTCACCAAAATATATGTGCTATATATGCTTCATGTTTTATTTATTTGTAATGCCAGGAACAATATTGAAAACACTGAAAAACAATGCTTACAACATTGAAAATTTGACCGAACCTTAAAAAGAAAATTGACCGAGACAAAATGCAAAATCTCAGTCACCAAAGGAGGAGACAGCCCTATATTATTGTATCTAAGTTTTTTTTTTGAAAAGTTATCTTAGTTTGTTTGTATCCCAAGCAACAAGCATCATGTATATCTTGGCAAAGGGCGCTTAGGAGTGCCCTGAGTTAACTATTTTCAGCTTTGACTATCAATATTTCTAAAATAAAGTATGGGGATGGATAGTGCAAAAGATTCATGAACTAGATTCAACATAAGAAATCATTTCACAACGAGTAGCTATATTTAAAATAATGTATTTTTCTGTGGAGATATTACCAGTAAAAAAAGATTTGATTGATTGAAGCCAAACCCCCTTACAATACAGAATAAGAAAGTACTACCTCCGTTTTAAATTATAGTTCATTTTACTTTTTTTACTACAAGTTTGACCGCTGGTCTTATTTAAAAAATTGTGTAAATATAGTCAAATTTAAGGCATTTTTAATGATTTTTTATTAATATAAAGCAAGCCACCATAAAAAATATGATAATTTGTATAATATTTTGAATAAGACGAGCGGTTAAATTTAGAGTAAAAAAAAGTTAAACGAACTATAATATGAAACGGAGTAGTAGCATAATCTGATTTGATACAAGTGACCATCTGTGCATTTCTAAAGATCCCTAATTCTAAGTTTATTCCACGCTTCGATTAGATCTCAATTCTCAACTGTACAACACAACAGCGAGTGGTGGCAATGGCGAGATCCACCAGACTACCAGAGTTGAGGAGGGAGCCTGCAACTGGGGGCCACTGCCCAGCGACACGGAGCCCTGAGCGGACACCTAAACCCCATGGTGCCGCCGCCCCGTTGTCTTCCCTGATGGCGGCCGCCTCTACCTCCTCCCATTCGGCCGCCGCCGCCATCGACGACCTCCACGGGTTCCTCCGCAGCGGCCTCCGCTCCCACGAGGCCGTCCTCCGCACCCATGCCTTCCTCCTCCGCCGCGGCCTCCTCCTTGGCAACGCGGTCCCCGCCGGCCTCCTCCTCACCGCCTCCGCCTGCTCCGCCGCCTCGCCGCCCGCTCACCTCCTCAGGCTCCTTCTCCGCCACCTTCCCCCTCCGCTCCCGCTCTTCTCAATCGACGCCGCCCTCCGCACCCTCGCCCCGCGCATCCCCTTCTCCGCGCTCCTCTCCCTCTTCGCCGCCCTCCTCCGCTCGCACCACCCCCTCTTCCCCGACCGCTTCTCCTTCCCGCCTCTCCTCTCGGCCGCCGCATCCGCGTCCCCGCGTGTCCACCTCCCCGCCGCGCTCGCCCTCCACGCGCAGCTCCTCCGCCGCGGCCTCCTCTTCTCGCCGCCACCCCACGCCGCCAACGCACTCCTCCACTTCTACGCAGCTGCCGGGCGTCTGCCATTCGCCCGCCACCTATTCGACGAAATGCCGTTCAGGGATATCGCGTCCTTGAACACCATGATGACGGCCTATACTGGTGCTTCGGGTGGCATTGATGCCGCGCGCCAGCTGTTCGATGGAATGCATCTGAGAAATGTGGTGTCTTGGAACGTCATGGTTAATGGGTACGTGAAGGCGAAGCGGCCGGAGCAAGCGCTGGAGGTGGTCAGGTGGATGGCTGCGGTAGGGGTGAGGGGTACAGCAACAACAATAGTAGGGGCAGCAACGGCGTGCGCCAGGTTGGGGAGGTTGCGGGCTGGGAGGGAGGTGCATTGCGTGTTCTTGCGCCGTTTTGAAGATGATAACCTGCTGGTTTGGACTGCATTGCTTGATATGTATGCCAAATGCCGGAGGGTCGTGGCCGCAAGGAAGGTGTTTGATCGGCTCAGCATGAGGAACTTGGTATGCTGGAATGCAATGATCATCGGGCACAGTGTTTATGGTGAGCCTTATGATGGGATCAAGCTGTTCCATGAGATGATCAGGCCAGGTGGGTTCAGATTTCCAACATTTCTTCTACAGAGCAAGATACTGCTAAATTTACATTTTTTTTATCTCTCACACCTGAACTGCCTTTTCAGGGAATGTGCAACCAGATGGGGTCACTTTCATCGGTGTCCTCTGTGCCTGTGCCCGTTTAGGTCGTTTGGATGATGGGAAGGCATATTTTGAGCAGATGAGGACCATGTACCACATCAAACCGACATTTGCTCACTACTGGTGCATGGCCAATCTGTATGGAAGTGTTGGGCTTCCAGAAGAAGCCAAGGGCCTCTTGCAGAGTGTACCGGAGGATCTGAAGTCCCGGGCATTGGGTGGCTTACTTGGGCTGTGCCGGTTCCGGGGGGAGTGGGGAACTGGGGAAAGGATTGCCCTCAGGTTGATCGAGCTGGAACCAAGCAACAATGCTCACTATGCACTGCTTTGTAGTGTCTATGCTGCTGCGGGAAGATGGGAAGACGCTCACAGGGTGAAGGCTACCATGAAGGCAAGAGACGAGAGGTTCAGCCCTGGATATCGTCTCTCAAACTTAAATGAGATTGTCCATGAATACAGAGTTAGGGAGAGGCAACATGAGAGTCAGGAGATGTATGCTGTCCTAGATGACTTGGCATCAAGGTTGAGAATAGATTGCAGATGGAATGAGCAAAGTGAATCTGGAATAGAATAGCTCAGATGCAACGACAGATCATCTTGGATCTGCATAGTTTTGAATGGGCAGCTTCACGGGGCTAAGCGAGACAGTTTGATGTAAGTCTTTGCGCAAACCCACTTGTGAGTATGTTGCTACAGAAGAGAAACGTTTTGGGGGTGGTTATTCACACATGCTGAAACATGGGCGACCTTGCGTGCTTGTGTGACTGACCTGCAAAGCAAGCATGTATCCTGAAAGGGAGCCCTCTAGTTTTGAGAGGAATAAGGTCTTGACTCTTGAGATGTTGACTAATTGTAAGTGGACCAAGGAAACCACAAGCTGGGTGTGCTAAGAAGATTGGAGGAAACAGGGCAGGATGGATGGTCTCACCTAACATCTAATTGCCTTTGGTGATGAAGGGATGGTACAGCTACATTTTTCCTGCTTTTACCTCATTGCCATTGGCACGTAGAGATCCAGTCTTTGACAATTTTTGCAGCGGGAGCTTAGTATTATTGTGTCATGTAGGCCTGATGAATGCCATTTTGAGCCATTGGTGGTTATAGGAAAAAAGAGAGGGGGTAGAGAATGAATAATTAGACACACTGATTCATCGTACTTGTGTTACACTGCTGGACAAATTGAATAATTGACTGATAAGTGATTGTTTTGTTTTGAAAATAATTCTGGGGTGAAGGGTGCGAGTGGTCCATTCTCTTGTGCTGTGCTTGTCCGAGCAGGAACATTGGATGATGCATTGCGCCAGGAACGGAGGCTATGATCTGATCACAGGGAAGTCAGCCAATGGCGCTGATCTGTGGGTATGCCTGCAGCTATACTTGTGGAGCCCAGCCTGCCTCCCTCGCGGTACAGAGCACTGCAGTGGTGGGCATCGTCAACGAATTGTGGGGCGATTCTCGCTTGGGGTCCACCATGAGCAGCATGGAAGCAGCGGCCTTGCCCTTGCGCGAGGAACTTTTCTACACCACCCACCTCTCCAAGAAGACCCAGCGCTACGCCGGTAATCCTCCCTCTGTTTCGCCTTTCTCCCTGCTTGCTTGCTTCGGTCTCCATTGCCCTGTTCACATGCGGACAGAGGTGTAATGGTGGTTTCTTTCTCCTTGCTGCAACTGGGCGTAAGTGTGTTGCCTCTGCCCTCTTTTGCTTCAATTGGGTTTTGGTTTGCCTTCAAGCAGAATTTAGCTAATTGATCGAGTTGCAACCTGTGCTGCGCTGCGGGCCTGCTTGCGTGGGGCTTTCATCATTTTGCCACGGCCCACGTTGCGTCATGTCATTGTCATCTGCTTGTGTGGGGTTTTCTTCATCTTGTCATGTTGCGTCATGTCATGGAGGGGAGGTATTTAGCTTCTGATGTGCCTACCAACCCAGCAGGGCTAGGCAGCCAGTGTGTTTGTGATGCTTCCGTTTCTCATGTGGACCGGTAACTTAGTGCTGGTTGATGGATGGGATGGACAAATTTTACCACTCCGTTGTGTTATTTTCCTGGATCGCTTGCTTCACGGAACCGTACCACATTGATTGTATGCCCTCCCCTTTGGCATGAGTTGGTTTCTCCGCTTCTTGAGCTCCTTGCATCATGGTTTGATTTCATCCAAATCAAATCTGGTCAAATCTTTTGTGTTTCCTTCATCCAGTGCACCTTTAGATTTTCTCAACTATTGGTGTCATCCATTATCTCTTCTCTGCTCCCTCCAAAACAGAGTACTACATTGCCATCGTCGTAGTGATTGTTGTTTCTGCTCCACCTGCGCTACTTAATTAGGTAGGAAGCTGAATTTCCTTCCTGCCTGCTCACATACTATTAAGCCAACTGTTTTTCCCTGTGGTTTAGGCCACTGATTTTGTGCTGAATGTCCATCACATGCTCCTACTTGACAGGGGATGAACAGTTAGTTGGATATGCTTCCTGCGTGTATGCTGTTAGCCAGCCGCATGGATGAACCCCCACCATCCATATGAATTCTTGCCCCTAATGGTCTTCCTTATCCCTTCTGTTTACACAGATATGTTCCATGCCATGAGGTGCCGCGTCAGTTATTTTAGATATACCCTTTTGCATCCATATGAATTCTTGCCCCTGACGGTCTTCCTTATCCCTTCTGTTTTACACAGATATTTTCCATGCCATGAGCATTGTAGTACTGCTGGTCAGGGAGCTCACATTGTTGGTTAGAGAGTTCCGCTTCAAGTGGAGGTTGAGTTAGACGAAACCTGCTACTTGTCATCATTCATCAACAAGCAGCTCCTCACATTGTCATCAACTTGCTCTGAAAAGTTGGTCTTCTACCCACCAAATGTGACCCCATTTTCTCTATATTAATTGATGTCCAACACGACATCACCATGGAACTTTTGCCGAGTTAAGTGTAGTCCTCAAAAGGCTGGAAGCAACTGAACAATCATTGAAAGCTTACAAGGCAGGGCACCCCCCGCCCCATCACCACCAATAGTTTTTCAGTTTAATAGGCTCATTGACTCTTGTTTGCACTTGTGTTCAATGGCTGCTTCGGAAATAGCAAGGGTAAACCTCTGTGCAACAAATCCTGTTTGGTTGGCACTTGCTCTAAATCTTTCTGACATATGATTGGCTCGTGCATTTACGCGAGAGGTATGTGATCATGTGAGCTTTCATTTTTTGCCTGTTGTGGTGGTTGAATAGTTCTTGTACCTGAGTCTTACCAAGTTGTAAGAGAAGTGCTTGATTATGCTAAATCTGAGCTCAAATCGCTTAGTGGAGAATCAAAGGGACCAAACATGCAGACCAAAGGTTTCATGGGAGTATGGGACTACTGAGTGATAGGCTCATCCTCTGGAATCCTGAAATGGAAAAGGTTGAGGATGAAGGCAGCAGTGGCAATTATACATTTGCAATCCTGATTAACTTTGTTTAGTTCCTCTCTTTTCTAAGGGTAACAATTAACATTGTCTTGCAGGGACTGAAACTGCGGATAAGAAGGTGGAATACACTGATGAGGAGTCCAAGGCATACAAGGCATGTCTCATCTTTTTCTAAACTCTCAGTTCATCCATGTCCATATTTAGCCCGTTCTACAGATTTCTTCATATATGTGAATTTGTATGTTTGCTCGTGGATATTTAGAATTAGCATGCACCTTGTTCCTTCTTGCTACTGGTTGCCAATGTATCACATTATTCCATAGATGTGAGTATCCAATTTACTTCACCCAATCTGCTTGACCGTTGTTTCAAAATCCTTGTGGTATCCATGAAGAGGGTCTGGGAGTCGTACCGTGTTTTTTTTGTACCAATTACCAATGGAAAGATTATCTGCTTGAAGTACAACACCTAGCCTGCCTGATATGGCCCTGCATCCATCCATTAATCCATCATTATCTGTTTAATGTTTGGTACTAGTTGTCGTCTTTTTTTTGCTGACTCTGCAATGTCTGTTGGGTTTATTACAGCAGCTAGTGGGGTCTATGATGGAGCAAGAAGGGAAGCAGCTCAAAGCCGAGGCTGAGGGGGATGAAGACGAGCAGAGGTACCTGGCAGCGCGCTACATGTAAGGAAAGAACAAATCAAGGACACAGAAAGTGTTTTGGTGGGCGTTGGATAAATGCATGGAGAAGGATGCCTAAATGAGTAAGTTGTTCTGCAGCAAGCAGTTTTGCCTTTGCCTCACCCAGATAGGAATAGGTTTTGGACAAATGCAGTTGTACTCTGTACAGAATATTGAATTTGTGACAACTTAGAGCAAAGGGTAAGACGACCCAATTCAATGATTAGCAGAGAAAGGATATTCACTGTCAGCAATTCACTTGACAGAATAGAGCTATAAAGACCAGAATGCAGAATCTACTTGTAAGTATATATATATAAGGTGGAGTTTATTCAAGTGATGATTGTTTGTGACTTTTGGTGCAAATGTATGGATAACATGAGGCCTGTTGAGTCAGTTTAGTGAAGCATGGTCAGACATTTGTGCTCAAATTCTTGAGCATCTTTAACAGGTCCACTGTAATATTAGCATTGCGTCTTTAACAGTCAGGGCAGCAGTTCCATTTCTCCACTGCCCTCCTAGACATTTCGCGATGCTCTACGGTTTCCTTAAAGCCCAGCCCATTTCCATCCTAATTCAGATGCCAGATTATAGGCAGTTCCACTTTGACGCACTCGGTAGTTATTGTAGAAGTAAAAAGAAAATTGATCTGCTGTAAGCGTTTTTCGAATTTCCCCATTTTAGTGGCTCAGGGGAATCTGAATCCCGAGAGCATGCACAATGAGGACTTTGGAAGACGCCCTTGTGCGGGTCGTCCTATTTATGTTTCTGATGAATTCACCCTACCTTTATGGTTTGTTTTGTGCTTGGCAGATCCTGGAAAGAAGCTTGATGGAGGGCGCTCCCGGTGCCCAGGAGAGGCTTCCTTCTTATGAGAAGGATGGAACGAAAAGGACTGGGGAGGTGGTGGATCGTTCAGAGCGGCCGCACCTGGCTTGTGCGCATGGCTTCCGGGAACGGCATGTCCCTCGCGCTGCAGAGCCGGTCGGCAACCTGGTTTGGTTAGGACATGGTGACTGGTGAGGTGTTGAGCCCGGGTGTCCCGGTGAGCTGATGGAGAGCGCCTGAGACTGACCCCCTGATGGATCCGCATCTCAGGAGTGGAACTGCCACGGCGCCGAGTGTGCAAACAGGCAACCGAAATGACAGTGGTGTATGTGTATGGTTGCCGTGCTTAGAGTTAAACACGATGCCTTTTCTCTGTTCACGGATGGTCTCAGGTGTTGTTCCATGTGGAACAAGGTCGTTACTTGCAGCTTGTAGTACATTTTGGAATCGTCTTGCAGTCAATGCTTCAGCCGCGTAGCGTCCAACACACAAGCACAGCAGTATCCTGGCATGGGTAGCTCGTATGGTCTGAAGCCGCGATTTGTTTCGCTGCTGAAATTACCGGTGCGTATAGATTCCTCTCGCTGCTTCTGAAAACGACGGAAGCGGATACCCCCGGACAGGCAAAGGATTCTTCTCTAGTGTCAGAGCGACACGCTCGCGATAATCCCGCACAAATGCCTGATTGCTAGGGCGCGCCAGGCCTGCCGTGCCGTGCCGTGGCGCACCACGGAATCGATCAGTGAATCGGTCACCGCGCTGGTCATGGCGGCCGGGATGCTGGCTGGTGGCGGCATGCCCGTGCCACGGGCCACGGCACGTCACAGGAAGCTGGCGGCGGTGCGGCCCAGCGCCCCGAGGTCCGAGCGGCTTGGCTTGTACGCGCCCGCCAGGCCGCCACAGCCCTGAGCGGCGCGCGCCGCCGTCGTGAGGGGTGACGTGCCGTGCCGTGCCGAGCGCGAGGGGCAAAGCGGTGAGCCGAGGCGCACCAGCACGCACGCAGGAGGCATCTGGGTGGTCTCCGCGCTGTGCGGGCTGCGCGCGCGACACAGGCGCTGCTACTGCTTGGCCCGGAAAGCGGCGTCCTCTGTGCCAGCACGTACCGGCCGCGGACTCGGACGCGGACGGTGTCGTGCACGCGGCTGCTCAGGGCGCGGTGGCCAACGCGCCCGCGCGGCGAATTTCTTTCCCGGAGAGACTTTTCCGGCGAAGGAATCGGCGGCGGGCCGGGGTGGCGCGTCATGCTACAGGCGCGTAATGCACGGCGCGCTCTTTCTACGCCATCCGTGGGATCGGATCGACTACGTAGCAGGCGGGATGCACCTAGCCAATAAGCGGCACGTCGATCTGGTGAAGTGGTGAAAGAAAGGTTCACTGATAGAGTCGAGACACGTGCTAGCTAGCTAGCTCCTCCTGTTCCGGGCGAAACAGCTCGCTGCCCCGTGTGCGTGCAGAGGGTGCCACACTGCGAAGTACTACGTACGGAGTACGTGCTAATTAACTGCACCCTCTGACCCGAACTGCATGCTGTGCTGTGCTGTACGCGTGCTGTGCACCGTACCTACAGGCGTGCCGTACGTAGAGAAACTCAAAATAATGACCCGGTCTGGTCCTGCGAGCCGGCCGCCGACAAACTAGCTAGGGCTCGTCGCCGATTCGAGAGGGGCGCGCGGTGAGTGTGCCGCCGGGTACCGGGCATGTGTGTGCGCGCGCGCGTACGGGCCTGGACGCCTCTGGCCGGAGCCGTAAGATCGAATCGCCTTGGCGCGCCCGGCAAATAAAGCCGGACACGTACGACACCCTGGCCGGCTCGGCTCCCGACTCCCGATCGAATCGCCTTGGCTCGCCCGGCAAATAAAGCCGGACATGTTGCCCGCGGCGGCGCCTTCTTCCCGCGACGAGACGGCCGAGACGGATACGGTGGTCCCCCAGGCCGGGCTTTCGCCGCCGTGCTGTGCACCGCGCGCGGCATCCACACGGGCTGTGCGTGTGCGCCTCGCGCCGTCGCTGTCGAGACGGAAAAGACCAGGAGACGAAGCCGGCATGCATGCGAGCGAGGCTCACAGAATTAAAGCTCGCGTCGAAATCTCCCGTGCCGGCGTCGATCTGCTCCGTTCCCGCCCATGCACCGTCGGGCGCCGGCCAGCCGTACGTTCCTGGTAGTCCGTGTGCGTCGTCGTGCTCCTTTTTTATTCCATGATGCGCATGCTTTGCTAGCTGCTGGTGGGTCGCTAGCTGATATGATGCCGCCACGCGCCAATGGT
>OAMR01000684.1:258840-279247 GCA_900205405.1 Echinochloa crus-galli | reverse complement strand
CTCAGGAGTGGAACTGCCACGGCGCCGAGTGTGCAAACAGGCAACCGAAATGACAGTGGTGTATGTGTATGGTTGCCGTGCTTAGAGTTAAACACGATGCCTTTTCTCTGTTCACGGATGGTCTCAGGTGTTGTTCCATGTGGAACAAGGTCGTTACTTGCAGCTTGTAGTACATTTTGGAATCGTCTTGCAGTCAATGCTTCAGCCGCGTAGCGTCCAACACACAAGCACAGCAGTATCCTGGCATGGGTAGCTCGTATGGTCTGAAGCCGCGATTTGTTTCGCTGCTGAAATTACCGGTGCGTATAGATTCCTCTCGCTGCTTCTGAAAACGACGGAAGCGGATACCCCCGGACAGGCAAAGGATTCTTCTCTAGTGTCAGAGCGACACGCTCGCGATAATCCCGCACAAATGCCTGATTGCTAGGGCGCGCCAGGCCTGCCGTGCCGTGCCGTGGCGCACCACGGAATCGATCAGTGAATCGGTCACCGCGCTGGTCATGGCGGCCGGGATGCTGGCTGGTGGCGGCATGCCCGTGCCACGGGCCACGGCACGTCACAGGAAGCTGGCGGCGGTGCGGCCCAGCGCCCCGAGGTCCGAGCGGCTTGGCTTGTACGCGCCCGCCAGGCCGCCACAGCCCTGAGCGGCGCGCGCCGCCGTCGTGAGGGGTGACGTGCCGTGCCGTGCCGAGCGCGAGGGGCAAAGCGGTGAGCCGAGGCGCACCAGCACGCACGCAGGAGGCATCTGGGTGGTCTCCGCGCTGTGCGGGCTGCGCGCGCGACACAGGCGCTGCTACTGCTTGGCCCGGAAAGCGGCGTCCTCTGTGCCAGCACGTACCGGCCGCGGACTCGGACGCGGACGGTGTCGTGCACGCGGCTGCTCAGGGCGCGGTGGCCAACGCGCCCGCGCGGCGAATTTCTTTCCCGGAGAGACTTTTCCGGCGAAGGAATCGGCGGCGGGCCGGGGTGGCGCGTCATGCTACAGGCGCGTAATGCACGGCGCGCTCTTTCTACGCCATCCGTGCAGTGGAAACGCCGAGCACGTGTCCGGTGCGCCGAGCCTACAGACATCCGTTGCCATGACTAACTCTACAGGGATGAAAACGGATCGTCGAAGCGGATAATATTTTTACCATATCCTTATCCACTCTTTTTTTTTTGTCAGATGTGGAGCGGAGCGAGTATTACCCGAATACGGTTATGGATACGGATTTTTCGGATACCGGAGATGATGCGGAAACGGATCGAAGTTGGTACGGAAGCGGATTATAGACGGATAATACATACTTTTATGTAACTTTTTATGATGGTGAATATTTTCTAACGAAAACCGCAAAGAAATAGTATAACGTGAAAAATACTCCCCTTTGTAGTTTACGACGCAACTAAAGTAACCTTCTTTACACTTCACCGATATATTTTTGTGTGATATATATACTTGAGAGTTTGTAGGCTCTAAAATATTATGTATATATGTGTGTTGGGCTTTAATTTTATTATAGTAGGCTCACAAAAGTAATCAGATATCGTATTATAAGCTTCAGATAATCCGCGATCAATTATCGAATAATCCATATCCATCGGATTTCACTAAAACTATATCCTACTCCGCATCGTCACAGAATCGGATTCGGATTATCCATATCCACGCGGATATCCACAACTCTTCTCCATATTATTAAATTTTAGTTTCGGATCGAATCGGGCGCGGAAATTATCCAACACTATGTTCATTCCTATGCCTCTGTACTACCAGCCGAACGACTGCAGTGGGCCTGCCGAACGGCTGGGCTGTTATCTTCAGCAGAATCAGCTCATACCAGCCGCGAGTGGACCAGCCGAACACAGTTGTAGGATGCACCTAATAAGCGGGGAGCACGTCTGTCAAACGATAAAAGGTTCGCTGATGGACCGATGGAGACACGTGCTGGCTACTAGCTCCTGTTCCGGCCGAAACCTGTCTGCACCGTGCGTGACCAGCCACCACATCTGCGAAGTACACTGTACGTGCTAACTGCTGTCACGACACGGTACGCGCGTGATCGAACTCTCGGAGACTCGATCGGCAGCGTCAGAGAACGCGCATTGCTGTGCTGTGCACCTACAGGCGTGCTGTAATAAGTCTCAAAATCACCGGTCCGGCGTGTCCTGTGAGCCGGCCGACGACAACTAGCTAGGGCTCGTCGTCGATTCGAGAGGGCCGGTGACGGCGCATCACGAGCCATGAGTGCACGCGCGACACGATGTGGGCAGCGCGTACGGGCCTGGACGCCTGGCCGGAGCCGGAAGAATCGCTCTGGCTCGCCCGGGAAAGCCGGACGTACACTCCCGACTCCCGAGCGAGCCGAGAGCTTTCGCTGTTGCCGCGTGACACGTCCCGCGGCGCCTTTCCGCGACGAGACGGCCGAGGGCGAGGCGAGGGGTCCCCCCAGGCCACGTACGTGCCCGGGCGCCCACGCATCCCCTTCCCCCAAGCTTTCGCCGCCGCAGCCGCAGGAGGCGGCCGTGCTGTGCTGCTGCTGCGCTGTGCGCCGCGGCATCCACACGGGCTGTGTGCGCCTCGCGCCGTCGCTGTCGAGGCGGAAAAGATCAGGAGAGCCCCGCATGCGATCGAGCCTCAGAAAAGCTCGCGTCGAAATCTCCCGTCCCGGCGTCGATCGGCTCCATCCGCCACGCGCCAACGGTTCACAGAACAGTGTCACCGTCGGGCGCCGGTCGTTCCTGCCGCTGGTAGTCTGTGTGCGTCGTGCTCCATTTTATAGTCTATTTAATTTCCAAAGTATTTTACTCCATTATGCGCATGCTCGCTAGCTGCTGAGGGTTGGTCGCGCTAGCGCTAGCTGATGCCACCACGCGCCAACGGTTCAGAGAACAGTGTCCTCGGCCGTGGGCGAGACATTCAGCACAATCAGCCGCAGGGCAGCGTGTGCCGACGTGCACCGGCCAGAATTCGCCTTTTTCCTCAACAACCATGCATCACCCTCATGCGCGCTCGATCACAATGCGCGGCCGGCACGGGAACACGTCTTGGCTGTAGCCATTTATATATTATCCTTGCAACGTTGCGCGCGAGAGGTGTCGGAGCTGCATGCCAGGTACACTGTACAACAATGTACCGCAACCGCAAGTAGCCACTAGCCAGGCCAGGACACACGCCAGGTACCAAGGGCTCACTTATACCAGCAGCTGCGCCGTTCAAATACCAGCGGCTTGCCGGAAGAGGCATGTCGCGTTCGCATCCGTGACAGCGGAGACGGACGCTGAACCTGGCCTAGCTAGCGCCCGAGCTAGTTGCATGCGCAGCTCGACACGACCCGTCGCATGGCTCAGCTGAGGTGATGAACGAAGGCGTGTGCTCCCCTGTTGAAAGCGACCAGCTAGCGAGGCAGCGACACGGGGGAAAAAAACACTGTAGTATATTAAAGGCAATGCATGCTGGCTCCCATGGTGCATGAACGTTACCTGTGCACGTACGTATCATTGGTCGCCATCACGAACGCCAAGAGCTCGCTTTTTTCTGGGTTGCGGCTGTTTGGCTACACGTCAAACGTTACGTACACGTACGTACGCCGCCACTAGATTATTCCCGAGGGCAGCTTTGTAATTTTGCTGCCCAGCTGAGTAGGTCTTTGCCGTATTAGGACATAGTAGACACATAGTACCATGCAGTTCTACATATTGTATAGTGTAATATATTATATATACACATCTTATGCCACTTGCACGTATGTAGTAGTGTAGAATACTATATTACACTCGGACCATTATTTGGGGTACTTGCGTTCACGATCACTTTTAAAATCGATTGAATATATATATGCATCGAGGATGATGGCATAACCCCTGATAAGTAGCACACGTGTAGAGGCACTTTCTAAATCGGTGAATGTATATATGTTCATCAGGATGCGTTCGTCACGCTATTACTATTAGCGAGGCAAGCCACTTCGGCACAGCGCGAGGACACACACAGGTAATTGCACGAAGGGGGTGTTTAGTCCATGAGAAAAAATAAAAAGTGAAGTAAAAAAGTCACATCGAACATTGTAACATTTTTTTGTTTATTTATGGTAAATATTGTCGTACCATGACCTAACAAGGCTCAAAAGATTCGTCTCGTCGTGTACATCAAAACCATGCAACTAGTTTTTTTATTTACCCACGTTTAGTACTCCATGTATGAGGAGAGAGATTTGATGTGATAAGTGAATAGTAAAGTTTAGAAAGAGAATTTTTGAAAATTTGATGATTTGACCGGGAACTAAACGGGGCCGTAACTCGTCCTTCGTTTGGCGACTTTAAAATTACATAAGCATCGTATTCCTATCTCTGGATTCTCTGCACGTACTTATACTATCCTTCTCTCGGACTCTCCTTACGTGACGACACGTCGATACACTTCTTGTCTTCTTACATAATGCACGTACTGCTTATCGCCCGTATAGCTCGATCGATACGACAAGCGTGGGTGGGGGTGGAGGAGCTAGTCTAGTCAGCAGAACAAGAATTATCAAATGGGCTGGCATGCACCTTAACAACGAAGAAAATAGAGTATGTAGACGCACGAACATGCTTCTGGCCTCCTCGGCATGGCGACGGGCCGGGACTCACGTCGACGCGAACGCAACAGCCCCGTAGAACTGTGGAAGGACGATGATGATGCACGACGCAGCGACAAGGAAAAGGCGCAGCGCTCTCCTTCCACGCGGGCCACGCGTGAGCATTGAGAGCAGGGCGGGCAGCAAGGCACGCTGGCGGCGGCAGCATTTCAAAAACCGGCAGCGACGCTCGCTCGCGTGAAAGTACATGGTACCAGCCAGTCGTGGCAGCGGCTGGGCGCCTCGAGCCTCGCGCGGGCACCGAGCTCCTGCGGGCGCGACCGGACGCGTGGTCCGGCCGGGAGGGGGAGGGGAGGCATCCGAGCATGGCGACAGAGCGGGAGGGATCGAGGAGGAGGGAAGCAGGGGACGGAAGGGGACACCGTCGCCACCGCTATGCCGGCGTAGGCCCTCCACGTCGCCGCGTAGGCCGTGCCCGGCCGGAGCCGGCGCCCGAGGCCGCCCCCGCCCCGCCACGCCACGGCGCCACGCCCGCGCGCGCGCGCGCGGCTCTCCCACTCAAACAGCCGAAACAGGAGTCGCGCGCGGGGGTTCTGCTGCCGCTCCGGCCCTCACGCAAGGAAGGAAAAGCCTGCGGCAGGGGACCCCGGCACGCGGGTCGGCCGCCACGCGCCCCCCGCCCGCCGCGCGCCAAACCAAATATCCCACCCGCCACCAGACACCACCACGGCACCACCCCGCTGGCGATGGGCGCTGAGCCCTCGCTGTCGTCGCCGCGCGCGCGGTGGCCGCTCCCCGCATCTACACACCGTTCTGCGACTCCGGTGCCAGTGCAGGAGCTACTGTACTTCGAAGTTCAAGCACGACCCGTGATGTGTCAGGCTGTGCCCAGCGAGTCACTGTGCAGCTAGCTAGGGTAGCTTCGTCAAGCTGACAACGATCTCCAACTGTTTGACGAAATGTCTCGAGCTTTCTTTTTTGCTCAAGAAGAAAATGTCACAAGGTTCTTCGACGAGCCCGGCGGACGGCGGTGAAATGCTTCGGATCGTACGTATAGGGAGAAACGTTACGATCTGTCTGTTGTTATTGGTTTCGCGGGTCAACAAGGACCTAGGAACGGGACGGAACGTTTTGCGTTTGCTTGGGCCGTAGAATCTGCTTTCTTGCACGGAAAAGCCTGTGCCCCTAACATTTGTCCCCGGGCAGGCGCTGGGCACAGTCAAATCGCGCGACGTGCCCCCACACCCCCGCTCCCACTGCCCCCCTCGCGCTCCACGTAACCCCTCGCCGGCCCCACCGGAGGCCCCACGCGTGACCCCGGTGGTCCAACCGCTCGGAACCCCCCCGTGCACCCGCCCCACCAACGCCCGGGGTCGCTGCGCCCGCGGCCCCGCCCGTTTCGCTGCCAAGAGCCACGCCGTGGTCCATGGACCGGGCGCAGGATATTTTCTCCCCCGGGCCGTAGCGCATCGGGCGCGCACACGCCACGCGCCCGCAGGTGATCTCGCCCGTCCACGTCCTCACGGGGGCCCCTCAGCGCTGGCGCGCATCCTGCCGCCCGTGTGGGATCCGACGGTGCGGAGAGCTTCTCCTTCCTCGGCCTGGCCGTATTAAACCCCCGTCCCGGCCCACCTCGCCGGCCTCGTTTCTTCTTCTCCATCGCTTTTAGCGAGGCTGGACGGAGACGGACGGACTCATGAGGGAGACCAGCGCCGCCAGGGATGAGGGGCCCGTGTGCAAGGTCGTGGCGGACGGGGACGCCAAGGGCGCCGGCGTGGCGGCCTCCGCGCGGCGGCGCCGCCGCCGCCTCGAGCTCCGGAGGCTCGGGCGGACCGCCGCGGCGGCGGAGGAGGGCGCGTCGACGAAGCGGGTCCGGTCGGGGTCGGAAAGGTCGTCCTCGGACTCGTCGGTGGAGGCGGACCACGGGGCGGGCTGGCCGGCGTGCCTGTCGCCCGGCGCCGTGTCGGTGATCGGCCGCCGGAGGGAGATGGAGGACGCCTTCTCCGTCGCGCTCTCGTTCCTGGCCTCGGCGGGCGCGGGGGGCAAGGGCGGCGGCGGCTCGGACGGGGAGGAGGACTTCTTCGCGGTGTACGACGGCCACGGCGGGGCGCGGGTGGCGGAGGTGTGCCGGGAGCGGCTCCACGTCGTGCTCGCCGAGGAGGTGGGCCTGCGCCGCGCCGTCTCCCGAGCGACGCGCGCTGGAAGGAGGCGATGGTGGCCAGCTTCGCCCGGGTGGACGGCGAGGTCACCGGCGGCCTCGCGCCCCCGCCCAAGCTGGCCGGGACGTCGACCCCGACCGCCCTACCGCACCGTGGGATCCACCGCCGTGGTGGCCGTCGTGGGGCACCGCCGCATCGTCGTCGCCAACTGCGGCGACTCCCGCGCGGTGCTCTGCCGCGGCGGCGTCGCAGTGCCCACTCTCCACTGATCACAAGGTACGTAGTGTGGTGCATATACCCCAATCTCCCCCTCGACACTGAGAACTGCATAAATTAACACGGCTAATGACACTACCAAATTGTAATTAACGACTACAATACCTCGGGTTATTGTTTAATTGGCATTTGGTAAGACGATCTGTGCGTCCGAAGGATCAGATCTAATTTTCTAATCACAGGCAGTACAGGTTTAGCGCACTAATTTAGTCCCCAGAATGTTCCTGCACGGCACAAACATGAGAAGGCGACGATCTCGTCTGCTCCTGCTTGGGCGGTGCCAAAGCTGGGCGGCTGGTGTCGGTCAGTGTCGCTCTGTTCGGAAACGGGATGGGCCGTGGCAAATTTCCTAGCTCCCTTGCCGGCCCGGGGTGGTTGCGGTTGGTGGGGCAAAGCACACGCAGCAGCGTTTTGTTGGGTGGTATCATTCCTTGCTCATGAGACGGGAGGCCACGTAGGTGACCCCTCTTGGGGAAGAAAGCAAGCTGGGGTAGCCTAGTGCTGTACTGCTGTTCCTCGATGAGTTGTGTGTTAGGTCCAAGCACCTCGCCCCCCCACATAAAACGTTTTCTCTGTTTAGGAGTGCTGCATCTCACAGTGCCGTAGGCTCTAATCCTGTGGTCTGTGCTGTTCTGGTACGTGCTTAATTTGAGCAGTGGGTGCCAACCAGTTACTACTCCACCTGCATATGCTGATGGATTCATACATTTTGTTAGCTAAGTTTTCGTGGTGCAACAGTTGAGAGATTATCACGAAAGTTGCTTCTTTAGGGTGACAATGACTTGATCTGTTTTGGATGTTAAAACTTTGTACTGAGGTTAAGGTTGTCTAGCTCAAGGACTACTTTATGTTGAGATCTGTAGTAAACGGTTTATCAAAGTAAGAAACTGCAAGATCTGCGCCAAACATTTGGGCGTTGTTAAGCCATGCGCAGTGCTCAGCCGAGTGGTCAGTGGTCTAATGGATATTTGTTCTGACTACGCAGCCAGATCGGCCGGACGAGTTGCAAAGGGTGGAAGCTGCAGGTGGCAGAGTCATCAATTGGAACGGGTATCGTGTCCTGGGAGTGCTTGCAACTTCTAGGTCCATCGGTAAGAACATCCAACTCCTTTCATTTTCTCGCTACAGAGGATATATAACAATGCAGATGCTCAGTGTAATCAGCAACCCCCCTGAACGCCTCCGTGCCTCTATACATATTTCAGGTGACTACTACCTGAAGCCGTACGTGAGTGCCGAGCCGGAGGTGACGGTGGTGGAGCGCACGGACCAGGACGAGTTCCTCATCCTGGCCAGCGACGGGCTGTGGGACGTGGTCTCCAACGAGGTGGCGTGCAAGATCGCCAGGAACTGCCTCAGCGGGCGGGCGGCCTCCATGTTCCCCGAGTCCGTCGCCGGGCGCACCGCCGCGGACGCCGCCGCCCTGCTGACGGAGCTCGCCATGTCCCGCGGCAGCAAGGACAACATCAGCGTCGTCGTGGTCGAGCTGCAGCGACTGAAGAGGAGCGGCGGCGCGGGCGCGGCCTGATGATTCGATTTGTGTTACTGAGGCTCAGAGCATGTAGGTGTAGCGTGTAGATGATGGCAGTTAAAATATTTGAGCGTGCTGAGAAGCTGGGGATTAAAAGGGTCCTCTCGGCTATCATCAGGGTTCGATCGATTTGAAGAGCACGGTGATGCGGTGTGTACATAGGGAGTGTTGTCAGGTGTCTGTGGCTCTCGGTGTCCTAATCATAGCTATATGCAATTTATTATATTCTCTTGGTTCCTTCATCACATCGGCCTTGTTTAGATGTTAGAATTGGGAGGGTGAATTTAAGAGTATGATGTCACTTCGTAATCATTGCACTACTGTAGTATTTTGTTTGTATTTGTGAAAAATTGTCTAAAAATTGATTAATTTGGCTCAAAATGTTCGTCTCTCAGAGCACAACAAAACTGTGTAATTAGTTTTTAATTTCATCTACATTTAGTACTCTATACATGTTATGACATTTTGATGTTATGGGAAATCTTCTTTTTACATAGTAAATTTGGGAGTGAAATTTGGGATCCTACTCCGGTAATGTTTATTCCTCCCGATTTATTCTTTTGGGTTCGGCGGTACTCAAATTTTTCAGACAGCTTGGGACCATGGGTGCACTCTGTTCCAGCCTCCAGGTTAACAGGTTTTCTTCAGAGAGAAGACTTTGCTCGAAAGAGAACCGAGAGCCTTTGTTTGAGCCAGGTGTTAAGTGGAGACTGGTTTCTTGCTTTACGTTGCTGTACAGTACTGGTTCTTTTTGTTTCTTCAAGCGCTCTGTTTAGCATGTGTGGACTGTTTGGCGGTTGCTAGTATACTTGAACTTTTGTTTGGACTGCTTCATCTGCTGGTCCTTCCTATATGGATTTTTTCCACATATGTATATCCTCGAAAAAGAAAACACTCACGTCGATGGCCATGAACATGTTGCAGCGAAATAGAGATCCAGATATTAAGCCCATACTAAGTACTAGGTTTCAACAGATCTCAATGTCTAAAGTCCATGTTTATGTCCTGTTCGGTTGGCTGGCTGCTGGTGCTGGTTTTTGCTGAGAGAAAAACATTGCTGGCTAGTTGTTGGCTGGTGGCTGGTGCTGGTTTTTGCTGAGAAAAATATTGTTGGCTGGTGGCTGATAATCCAAACAAACAGGATGATATGTGGACGATAAGTCGTCACAACAATATAGATTTTTGTGTATAAAATCTCATCGATCTCTGATATAGACAATTGATACACCGAGGATCTAGGTTTAAAGTAGAGGTTTATATAATTAATCGTCGTGATAATATAGATTTTGGTGTCCAAAGTTGATCGTTCAAAGTTTCAGCTTTGACATTGAAAAATGGTTGTGTATTTATGTTGCAAGTGATAAACAGTAGAGTTAGAGTCTATTGAAAAGAGGTGGTATGGATATTAACGATTTGTTATTTTTATATAGAGGGAACAAACGAGACAATTGTAAGAGTGGACTATGGATAATTATATGTTGAAGATGTGAAGCCCTGGTGTGGTAAGGTTGAGCTCTTTGAATTTGTCCACAACTTAGTAGCTCTCCCTCAACTACAACATATTTCTAGCATCTAGAGTTGAGTTTATGTTGTAGATGACTGGTCATTGTGACGACAAATCGATTGAGGTGTCTAAGGTCTAAGCTTTGACATAGGCAATTGGTTGTGCGCTTATGTTGCATGGGACAATGGTGGTCAAAGTCGTAGGAACAATATTGACTAATACTATACGGAGGTAGCTTGTGGAGAAATAATGGTCAGTGGGGACTATGAACATATATGTCATAGATGTCAATGTTGTTGTCGGTGCTGAGACTGGCCGACCAACCTCAACGCCTAACAGAATGCGCTGTGTCCCGTCCCTCACCGGTTGATGCAAGAGCTAGCACAATGACTCAAGGGATTTATCCTGGTTCCGGCCACGGGGCCGTACGTCCAGCAAGGCGTGCTCTTGGGCACTATACTATCTTGCACCGGGGTGCTTGCAGTGGGGGACTACAAGCTCGGCGGGAGAGGAGGCGAGGCCTCCAAGTCCCTGTGTGAGTGGGTAATTGAGGCAGAATCGAATGACGCCTGCTAGCCCGTACGACGATGACGGGGGCAGGTGGTCCTGCTTGCTGAGGTCTGCCGAGGTGACTTGGCACGGCGCGCCGCCCGGAGTCCGCCCCTAGTAGTCGCCCGTACGCTATTCGAGGGCGGCCTAATGCCCTCTCGAGGGCCTCACAGCCGGGGGAGGACGGGAGTTGGCGTAACAGTGGTGTCGAATGACGCCTGCCAGCTCGCTCAGAGCCTTGCACAGTGCCGCGTGCGTCAGCGTACCCGCGGCGTGGTCGCACAGTGACCAGAGTAGGTGCAATAGTAGGCTTCCGTGGTGTCAGCGGCGTGGTGCGGGGCTCCCCTTTGACTTTGGCCCCGGACCAGCGGGGCGGGATTTAAATGCGGCTGCCGGGCGGAGTGGTTGAGCGTCTTGGTGCTTGCGCCGAGGAGGTCTTGAGCGAGGCGGAGTTTGGGCTCGAGAAGGTCACGGCCCTAGAGCGAGGCGGAGATCAGGGTCAAGCCTGCTCGAGGGGGCTGCTGACCTCGAGCGAGGCGGAAATAGGGTCTCGCTACTTCGAACCCCTCGGTGGCCGAGACGGAGCGACATCTTGGGCCGCGATGAGAGGTGGTGGGCCGTGTTGTCCAGGTTTTGTTTGGGCCGTTGTTTACCCTAACCTCTTTGGTTTGGCGTTTTTTGAGGGTGTTTACCCCGATGGTTAGGGGACCCCTCGGGATGTCCCCGACGTCCCCGACAGTTGTGGTGTGGTACGATAGAACCGCTCCATATAGTTATAGTTTCTAAGATGGTAATGGAGAAGGATAAACATTTATAGAGTTGATTCGATTTCAAAGTATATATGGAGGATTATGTTTTTTAAGTAGAAACTAGAGTTTTTAACGAATGAGTGCTCTCATTTGTAGCCATAGTTTCTAGAGCGTTGCATGGTGATGAGATTTATATATGGGTTAGAAAAATTGTTTGGGATTGAGTGTTTCATCTATTTTTATGGAATTAGATCAAAAGGTTCTCTTCCGAATTGCTTCATGAAAATTTCTCTCGCTATTGTTTCTATAGTTCTTTTGAAATTTATGTTTGGTACAAAGATGGAGGTGAGTGTTCGACTAGCTGGTGGCTGGTGGCTGGTGGTAGGTGCTGGTTTTGGCTGAGAGAAAAACACAGCTGACTGATTGGTGGCTGGTGGCTAGTGCTGATTTTTGCAGAGAGAAAAACATTGCTGGCTGGTGGCTGATAAGCCAAGCGAACAGGACACTACTGCAAAATCGTACGCCATGGAAGCTATAATCAGTAACTATGCGCTCTAATCAGCTTATCAGCAGGAGATCAAGTGTTGTCGATGACAAGCATGGGACGGGGGTAATGGCCTGTGTGGGTTTGTATGAATAAAGAGGTCTGTGCCATCATCATTGAATAATATTTTTTTAGGGAAATCGTTGAATAATATTATTAGGTCGTTAGACATTTAAAGTTTTTCTAGTACAATTACTCCAATTCACTTCCTTTCCACTGGTGTAGCAAATGAATATTTCACCAAATCTGTGCAACTAAATTGAAGTAGTACAGCACACGCTGTATCCAAGTGCATATGGAATTAGAAGCGTGGTAGAGTACTACTGGCTACATGACGTGCATATGGGCCATAAGAAGTAACGAGTTGCATCCTCTTAGCCCAGTTCATTTCGGTTAGAGGACCGTATTCAATGACGCCCAGCTTCTCTACAGGTTAACATGCGGGCCACTTCCTGCAATCTTTCTTTATTTAAGAGGAGAAGAGATATATGATCTTCTTGAGTTTAGTGCTGACACACAATAGGCGACCGTGATATAGTAGCAGCTCAAAAGATAATTATCTTTAAGAAAATCCATTTATGGTGACTTTATTGACTACAAAAAATAATTAAATCGTCCATGATCCTACATGCAATTATTGCAAAAAAAAACTAGCTATATCATGAATCATGGGCTATGCCATTTGATTATCTGGATAAGTAGTAGATTGAACTCTTCTAATCTTCTCTTCTGTCTCCGAACACTACACGAAGATTGTCATCGTTTTGTTGTTCCTTACTTGACCCTGCCTCATGCGCAGTTTCTATAGTACGAGGTTCAACTGACACTTCTTTAAGGGTCACAGGAGACGAAAAGTCCCCACCTGAATTTCATTAAACCATAGATGCCGGGCTAGCCGGTGATGATTTTTTGTGCAAAGCACCTTACATGATCGAAGCATAACGCTCTGGGGCACAAGCAAGGGATATGAGAAGAAAAATTAAACACCATGGCACAATTAGAACAAAACACAGAGAAAAGAAACTACTCTAGAGACAAGCCATAACACTATTCGAGAGACGACCACCGATCGCCGATTTGCGCCCCCGCCAAAACAGCATACTTGCCGGTTACGCCCTGAGCTTTGCCTTGGCGTGATCACAGAGAAGAGAAAGAAGCCCGTGGCCATCAGTTTCTGAGAAAAGGAGAACGAAAGAGAGAAGCCCGCCACGTCCGGGGCTGTGGTCGACGATCTATAGCGTCTAGGGAATAAAGCCGTGGGTGCTCAAACCAGCATTGGCCTACTTAGATCTCGTTCCGTGTCATCACCGATCTGTTTGGCTGATAGAATAAATAGTGCTCGGCTGGTAAAATGAATAGTATTGTATGAGAGAAAATAAGTCGAAACAAATCGAAATAAGTTAAGACTAGATCAGCCGAACGGGCTGTTACAAAAGTGCACAGTAGCCTCCTCATACCTGGCCGGGTCGTAGCACCGCGCCACCGCTCATTTACTCCGACCACTGCTCACAGCAAAGCAGGCGCAACCGTGCAGCCGTGGAGGTCCGTCAAGCTCTCACTTGTCAGCCCAGGCCAGCTTCCCCGTTCCATCACGAAACCGAAGCTCAGCTCCAACCGTCGCGGCAAAAGCAAGCAACAAGTGACCTCTGACGCCCTGCTTGCCTAGCACTGGCCGGGAATGCATCGCGGTGAAGAATTCTTCTCCACGGACCACGGACAAGCAGGAATGGCAGCCGTACGACCCTCGTCAATGAACACTGATCACCTCCGCCGAAACTAATCGCTGTGTTCCACCGGTTAACCCGGTTCGGTTAGGGGCCCAGCAGTTGAGCCGTGCCCATCACCGCGCCTGGCGCTGCCAAGTGCCACCTCCGCCGGGCCTTGACCTCCGACGATGGGCCGCCTGATTCCCCTGCCAGCAGGGCACGCCTGCCACCGGGGCAATTAATACCGGCCACGACTTTGGTCCGAAAGAGAGTGGCGCAGCCGCTTCACTGTTCTACGGAGTACACCTACGTGTGCAGAGTCAAAACCCCTCGGATAACGCCCAGCTCGATCATTGGTTAATCAGTGATCGAGCCCGTGTCTCAGTGTCTCTGTGTCTGGCTGGCCACGGCGGGACGCCACGCGCACGGCTCTCCCGCTTTGGTTAGTTGTTACACACATCACGGGTTCACGGGCGGGGCGGGATCAATCAGTCAGTCAGTCAGCGATCGTTCCCGTCTCAACGAACTGCCTGCAGTAATGGAGCTCGGAGCACCTGTCGATGGAGCCGCCCGCCCTGCGCACCAGACGGGACGCCCAGGGTGATCGAGCACATCAGCCAGGCGGCGGCGGCCAAGTTTTTCTCCCGATTTGACCATCGCGCCATGCTGAGGTGGACACACGGGCAGGCAGCTCTCGCCGTCGCGTCGCGTCGAGCGCCTTGTCCCCTTGTATATTTTTTACTCGCCCGTACACCGCCCGCGCAGCCGCGCGCCGGACACCTGTGCTCCCCGTCGTGATCGCCTGACCGGGATCGGCCTTGACGACGGAAAGGCGGTGTTAAATGCGGCCCGAGAGCGAGAGAGACGCCGGTGTCCCAGCGCGTACGCGTCCGGATGGATCGTGGCCGCTCGCTCATACGGGTGCGGGGCGCGGATAAGGGGAGGCGCGACGCGCCGCGCGGGTGTCGGGCTCGGGGCGCCCCCGGAAAAGCGTTCGTTTGGCTGCATCCGGCGCCGAGCGCGACGCGACGGCGACCGGCATGTGCGACCGCGACGACCGCTTCGTCCTTCCCGGCGCCGGAATGCCCGCCCGCCCCGCCCCCGCGTCTCTGGCGGCCGCGGGCGGTTGCGCGGCTCGAATGGCGCGCCGGCACGTACGCGCGCCGGGGCCACGGCGTCGCTCTCGCTCGCGCCCGGCCTGGCTCTGACCGCCCGCCGGCCTGGCTCTGCGCGTAGCAGCGTGTAGTGTCCATGGAGAGTTGACGGTGTGCAATAGAGACTCTCGATCCACTGTCTGCCAGGGTGTTTGTGTGCATGGAATGGCGAACCGAAGTCGTCGAACCAGATCTGAACGAGAACCATGGAAGATTCAAGTCTCATCGGTTACGCCACCTGAAGGCTCTCACGACCACAGGTCCAGAAAGGAATATTTTTGTTCTGAAAAAAGAGGCAGAAAGGAATATGGCTTTTCAAAAGTTCGAAGAAACTTGTTTGACGGGGAGGATCTATCGCTCCAAGCAAGTCAGACATGGCATAAGAATTCCCGGTCGCGCTGCTGTTACGTGTGTCATCCAGCCTAGGACACAGGGCGAACCCGGCGCGGCCAGCCCTGGCCGTATCATATGCTCCAGGATCACTTGGAGCAACAGGGCAGGGCGCATAAAAACCATAGCAAACACGGGGATCATCCATCGCGCACACGTAATCCAGTACGTACGGACGCTAACATTGTACTGCAGCATATCAACCCTCTTTTCGGTACGAACACGGATCGGAGCAATTAATAACCCGGATAAACACCGCAATTAATCTGCTCAATGCAGGCCGATTTAACCCGCCCGTCTGGATCGCAGATCAGTCATTCATCAGACTAGCTAACTAGCAAGTCAAAGAATTCTGGACAAGGTTTGCTGTAGCTACAGCGACGTGTGATCGGCTAGGGGGCAGACCAAAAAGGCGGAGACGGAAAGAAAAGCTTGGCCGCCGCCGCGGGCGGCATCACATGACCGAGAGAAAGAGGAGTTCGTGGCCGCGCGTCGCCGAGCGCCTGCGCCTCCTTACACGGCCACGGGCCATTGACTTCCACCCGGCCGGGCTTTGGCTTCTCCCTCATCCCCACGCGCGCGCGGTTGCTCTCGCCCTCGCCTTTTGCGGTTCAATGTTCGCTCCAACCTCCAAGGAAGTCAGACATGGCATAAGAATTCCCGGTCGCGCTGCTGTTACGTGTGTCATCCAGCCTAGGACACAGGGCGAACGCCGAGCCCCGCAGTCCAGGCGCGGCCAGCCCTGGCCGTATCATATGCATCATATGCTTATGCTCCAGGAGTCCAGGATCACTTGGAGCAACAGGGCAGTGCGCATAAAAACCATAGCAAACACGGGGATCATCCATCGCGCGCACGTAATCCAGTACGTACGGACGCCAAATTGAACGCCAGCAGATCAACCCTCTTTTCGGTACGAACACGGATCGGAGCAATTAATAACCCGGATAAACACCGCAATTAATCTGCTCAATGCAGGCCGATTTAACCCGCCCGTGTGGATCGCAGATCAGTCATCAGACTACAGTAGCTAACTAGCAAGTCAAAGAATTCTGGACAAGGTTTGCTGTAGCTACAGCGACGTGTGATCGGCTAGGGGGCAGACCAGAAAGGTGGAGACGGAAAAGCTTGGCCGCCGCGGGCGGCATCACATGACCGAGAGAAAGAGGAGTTCGTGGCCGCGCGTCGCCGAGCGCCTGCGCCTCCTGCCCTACACGGCCACGGGCCATTGACTTCCACCCGGCCGGGCTTTGGCTTCTCCCTCATCCTCACGCGCGCGCGGTTGCTCTCGCCCTCGCCTTTTGCGCTTCAATGCCGCGCAGGGCCAGGTTCCCATCTGAACGCGACGCCAAAGCAGGGCTCGCAACAGCTCATCGCATTCACTGCGCGCCTCGGCGTCATCCAGCGGCATCAACAAGAAACCGTGCTCTCCTGTCTGTGGTCTGCAGGGCGGCGAGAGCGCGGCCAGCTCGGCTCTCGTTCGCTCTCGTCTCGTCCATGACTCCATGATGCCTTGCTTTCGACGAGCTCAGCCGTTCAACGAGGGTACCGATCCAAATCTTTATCCGAGAGGGACGCGTCGGGATTGACCAAGCTTTTGTTGGCCACTGTCCCGTCACTGGTACCGGCTGTACCACACTGGGCAACAGGACGACGACGCTACTGTAGCATGCATCTCTTTCTTCAGAGCTAGGGGGCAGTACTAGCTGCTCGTATGTGGAATTGCAGCTCACAGTACCGCGCCAAACGAAAGAAGAAACATGCACAGTCCACTCGCCTTCCACGCGCGCCCCTGTGCTTCGCTGATGAATCGATCGAGAACAATGCATCCTGGAAAACTCTCGAAAATCTGAAGGTATGGGTCAACGTTGATCTGCTAATGAGCCCTAACACGTACGTTACTTCAGGGCCAGGAGAAAAGAACAGGGGGTGTGAACAGCAGGAAATGGCATGGCGATCAATGAGGCCCTCGTGAGCCATGCATGTCCGGGCGGTCATCTGCGGGGCCTCAGAGACTGGACGAGATGACCGGCCTCTGGGACGTTCTTCAGATGAAGACATCAGGGGTAGGTCGAGGTTGGTCAGCAGGGGGGAACCTGCTGTTATGCTGTAGTAGAACAAATGGATCGATGCATCGATCGGTATCATCAAGTCATTCATTCATGGCCTCTGTGGGGGCACGGCACATACACACACGCCTGGTCCCTGACATGCCATGGCCACTACTCCCTTTGACCTGGCACGTATCCGTTCGGTTTCTTCATTCCTGGCGACTGACCCATCTGAGCTGGCTGGCAAGCACTGTGAGCAATTTCCTCGCCACAGCGACGTGTACAAACCGTATGGTATGGATGATTGATTCGATGGCCAATCATGATGTTTTTCCCCATTTATTCAGACTTCCATTTATTCGGACTAAGTATAAGGATATTTTCCTAGCACACACTACGTTCACAATACTGAAAAAATAGGAGCAACTATTATAGCCTTTTCAATTAATGAAAGCAAACACACTTAGATTATACTAAAGGCCGAAAAGAAAACATCCAATCATGCAACGAAAACCCGCTTTCTAGAACGCAAATACGTGTCCTGCTCGCACCATGCTGCTCGAAACCGACCCTTTTCCGTTATTGCCTCTGAACATAAAACTGGCGTTTGACCGTGAGAGGGACGTGAGCGAGTTAAGTAAGCGTGTGAACTGCCCCGTTCCCCATCCCTTAGATGACAAAAGAGCACTTTCGAGTTGCCTTGCTTCATCATCAACCTCACTTCAATTCAACCCTTCCACGCCGGGACCAGGCCATGGGACACGAAACAGGCAGCATCACTCTTGCACTCGACTACTTTCTCTACCATAATTGCTCAACAAGCTTATCACTGTGCAAAGCCCCCTGTGAGTGGTAACCACAGAGGTTAAGCAACCAAAAACATGCCAGAAATGCTTCGCCGATGAGCGATGACGCTGGTTCATAGGCCGGTGAGCATCCTGCAGCGGCGGCCGGCGAGGCAAGACGCACGGGGCGGAGGGCCGGTGCCGACGTGCCCGCGGCTCACGGTGCTCGAGCTCCAACGACGCGGCGGGCACAGCAGCTCTGCCTCGGCACCGCGGCGACGAGGACCGGGAGACGTGGCGCCCGAAAGGCCGCTGTCACCGCAACCAATCCCCATAAATGCCAAAAGTTTGCTTTTGGAGGGCCTTCACGGCTCGCCTCTCTCCTCATCTTCTGTTCCGACCTTTTGACGGGCCTCAGCCCGCACGTCGCCCTCCGCTGACCCGCCTCCACGTGTCCCCGGCTCCACCCACCGGGCGAGGCCAATTACCGGAACTACCCTTCGTCAAGAGTCATCATGACGCACAAAATGCACGGGAGTATTTAGGCCCTTTCTAAATTCCCACAAATTTTACTATGCAAAAGAAGATTTTCATCATACTCCGTATTAAAATATCGGCACATATATGTAGTCTTAAATATAGATGAAATAAAAAACTAATTATACAGTTTTGGATTGTACTTTGCGAGACGAATATTTTGAGCCTAATTAATCAATGTTTGAACAATTATTCAAAATACAAATGAAATGCTACAGTGACGTAATGATTATAAAGTTGGAACTAAACAAGGCCTAGAAAGAGAAAGGGAAATGAAAAAAAGGAGAAGGACGATTTTTAGATAATAGAAAAAGGCTCTGATTTTATCCTCCTCTTTGGAGAAGAGATCAGTTCACAATTGTTAGAGCATCTTGAAGAGTATATAAAAAGTAAAGTTTAAAAAAACTGATTTTGGACCTTGTTAAAAACTATTGGGAGTATAAAAATATCCCTCCATTCAAAGGAGGGATAAATTTAGCTCAAGATAGAGTCAATATTAGGCATATAGAGAGATTGAGAACAACTTTGAACAACTATTGAAGCCTTGTTTTTTTCACTCCGTTCCTAAATTAATTATTGGGACTGTTTATTAGGCACTCTTGGAGATACAGTAAATTACTAGAAACTACCACGCTAACAAAAAAATCGAAATACCAAATTGTAAACTAAGAGGGTGTTTGGATCTCCAGTGCTAAAACAAAAGTCCTAAAATGAAGGTCCTAAAGTTTAGCACCACAGTTTGGTTTCTAGTGTAACAAAGGACTAAAGAATCATTAATAAGGTGCCCAAAGACCATTCTATCCCTCGGGTGGGGAGATAGAGCGACCAGGGGTTGGAGGTCGGGGAGTAATGAGGGGTAGGGGGTGGAAAGAAGACGACATCAGCCGGTGCCTTGCGGAAGCGGGGACGCGCTGGCCGGCGTGGGCTGCAGCTTCCTCTAGCGCTTGGTGGAGGACTCCTCGCCGTCGACCATGGCGAGGGAGGACGGGCCGGAGGAGGAGAGGGGACAATGTCGGGGCTAGGAGGTGGGGGTGCGGCGATGCGGTGGCAGCGGAGGTGGAGCGCGGCGTTGCGGTTGAGGCGGAGCGCGGCTTCGACGGAGAGCGGTGGCGGCGGATGCAGAAAGAGAAGAGGCGGCGCGAGAGAGGAGGCGAGCGGTGGAGGATAAGGCTCGGGTGGGGGAGAGAGAATGAGAAGGGGCAGTGGTTGGAAAGATGGAGTTTTAGACCCTTTTAAAACCAAATGTTGCTCTAAAAGTAGTATCCCATTTTAGACCCTTTTAGACCTTGGTGTTTGAATTTTTAGAGGTTTTTAGTCTTAATTTTAGTACTTTTGAGTTTTATGAGTGGGATCCCAAACACCCCTAAAGAACCATCTGTGCCACGTAAACAAACAGAAGGCAACGGCATGCTTTAACGAGCACAATGAAGATAGTATTGTTTATTGGTCATAACGAGTGTATTGTGGTAGTTATTCTTTGGCCGTGTTTCTTTGGGGTAGAAAAATATTTTCACCTCCTTTGACCAATAATTAAGGGTATTAAATAAAGCCAGTTTACAAAAACTAGCTTCACAATATTAGGTTATTTCGTGAGATTTATCTAATGAGGCCTTTGACCGCACGATTAGAGAATGGTTACTGTAGTATTACTATAGCAAACATGGATTAATTAGGCTCATTAGATTAGGCCCTGTTTGGATACCCCTGACTTTTTTTTAGTCACCTAAACTTTAGTCCCTTTTAGTCCCAAAAATGCCAAATAGGGTGACTAAAAGGGACTAAACTTTAGTCCCTACCCCATAAGTCCATAAGTCCCGTCACCCTGTTTGGCATTTTTGGGACTAAAAGGGACTAAAGTTTAGGTGACTAAAAAAAGTCAGGGGTTATCCGAACAGGGCCTAATCTAATGAGCC
>OAMR01000684.1:241969-256425 GCA_900205405.1 Echinochloa crus-galli | reverse complement strand
TAAAAGGGACTAAACTTTAGTCCCTACCCCATAAGTCCATAAGCTCCATTTTGGTGACTTCTTGGGACTTCTAGTGACTTTTTCCCCCACTACCCTCATTTACACCCCCACCTGACCTGCATCCCGACGCAATCCCCTCCTCCCGCCGTTGCACCGCCGCCCTCCGCTGCAGGGCCGTCCCGCGCACGAGACGCACGCCACGCTCCGCTGGCGAGACGGAGCGCGCCTCGCCGGCGCGCTGCGGGCGCTCCGCGCGGGAGGTCTCCACCCTCGTCTCCTCCGCGCGGGACCTCTCCCACCGCGCCCGTCAACCGGGAAGAAGGTGGGCTACGGCGGCCGAGGATGAGGCGGCGGTGTGGGGCGGCGACGGTGGGAGGCGGGGGAGGGGAGGAGAGGGGCGGCGCGGCGTGAGAGAGAGGGAGGGGCAAGGCTTGAAGGGGAGTATGGTCTTTATTCAGGCCTACTAGTTACATTTAGTCACTTTAAGTCTGTACAACCAAACAGGACAATTGACTTAAGTTTAGTCCCTAGAAGTCATAAAAAAAGTCAGGAGAAACCAAACAGGGCCTTAGTCGCGCAAAGTTGCACTCATCCCTAGAAGGGTTTTGCAAATAGACTTCTTACTCCATGCATGCAAGATTCCCTTTGAAAATTTTTGTCCGGATGGGAAAGAAACACGGCCTTTGAGATTCTGTAAGATAGACGGCAAGCACTTTGTGATGTCAATCTCTGCATGTAACCAACCTCAGTCCAATCCCCATCCTGGTTAACAAAGACCTATCATGGATACGGTCAAGTAAGAAGAAAGAAATGGCCATGCTTACCGCTTCTTCTTTTTTTCTACCTGTTCACTGGCAAAATGACTTGTTTTAAGTCCACCCGCAGTTCTGTAATTCTTTGAGACCCTCAATACTTTATATTATCTTTGGCCTAGCAGAAGGCTACGTCAGCTTTCAAGCGGAAGATTATTGTCGCCCATTGACAATTTGACATTGACCCTTGGATGAACCAAGTCAAATTTGTAGCACTCTTGATCCAAGAAGGATGGATGGTCGATTGGCCAAGTAGTATATGACGGATGGGTGTAAACATGCTGAGGAGTTGACTACTGTAGCAATTTGCAAAGCAACCACCTGGTTTCGGCGTCCCGCTGCTGTTGCGATGACAACAAGTCTCGAGTTCACATACCCCAGGCCCAGGGGGGCATAACGGTAAAACCGCGGCGGGATTCCTCGCTTATAAAAGCCCACCTGGCGCGAATCCTGTCCTTCAGCAGCCCGTCCAGGACGAACACTAATCACCGGCCGTGCATCCCCAGAATGCCCTTCCCGCCTCGGCCGTAACAGCCTCTCCCGCAATTAACTCCTCCGGCCTCCGCCTTGCGCTTGCGCCCCCACACGCCGGAGCCCCGCCCATGGACGCCAGCCTCCGCACGCTGTCCCCGTCCCCGGCCAGCTTCCCCGGCGAGGTCCGCTCCGCCGTGTCCTCCCTGCTGCTCTCCTCCCCGGGCACCAGCGCCCTCGACACGGTCTTCTCCCACCTCCCGCCGCCGGTCACCATCCCGCCGCTCGGCTCCAGCGTCTACTACCGCCAGTGCGAGCTCCTCCGCCACTTCGCCGCGTCGCAGCCGCAGGCCGCCGCGTGCTCGTCGTCGTCCTCCTCGTCCGCCGCGAGCTTCCAGGCCCCGCCCGACGACGCGGCGGCCGCGGCTGCCATGCTGCGGCAGAAGCTGTACCGCGGCGTGCGGCAGCGGCAGTGGGGGAAGTGGGTGGCCGAAATCCGGCTGCCGCAGAACCGGGTGCGCGTGTGGCTCGGCACCTACGACTCCCCCGAGACCGCCGCGCACGCGTACGACCGCGCCGCCTTCAAGCTCCGCGGCGAGTACGCGCCGTACGGGTCGCCGGACGGGGTGCTGTCCATGAGCGCGGCCTCGGGCGACGCCGACTGTCCGCTGGAGCAGCTGCCGTCGTTCGACCCGGAGCTGATCTGGGAGATGCTTAACTTCTAGCTGGCTAACTGCGTGGAGACGAGGAACGGAACCGTGGCCACCAGGACCAAACAACATCAAGGTCCCTGCTTGGACATGGCTGATGGTTGGTTGCAGCGTGTGAGCTCGTAGACCTTGCATTTAGGTGCTGTTCTTTTTCATTCAAGAACATATAGTAACCGACTACTAGCAGAAGGATACTATGAGCAAATAAAATGCCCCAGGAAATTCGGGCGTCCTAGCCATGATTAGTGACTAAATACCCCCGACTCTCGTCTTGTCTTTTCGCATCGATCGACGAGTTGTAAACACTAATTGATGAAATACTAGCTCTGCATTCCATTGTTGTTCAACTCGTGGCGTCTGGCATCCATCTCCTGTGTATCCCCTTCTTCTTTAGCTTGCTCTGTTTATCTCTGTGATCACCAGTTACCCTTTTGCTATAGCACATCATATGCTAATAGAGATGATTGCGCAAGAACTATAATCCCCTCCCCACACGCGCCGTGGTTCAGACTTCAGAAGCGTGCGCACCCTGTCGAGCAGAGGAGCTGAGGGTCAGAGGAGAGCAGAGCATGGGCCGGAAAATCAGAAGAAGATTTTCCGCATGCGTCCATCTAACAGCTCGATATCCCGGTCGAGTCTGTTGGTTTCGTTTGATTTCCTGAGAGCTACCTCGCAGGCGGTGGTCCATGGAGATTACTGGCTGCGTCATGTGCAACGTTCTCCTACTCCCCCGTGGTAGGCATGTGGCCTGAACACTTGTTGGTTGAACTGGGCTCCACGGCCGCGACGAAAACCCTCCGAAAATCTGGCCGGTACAACCATCGTCGGAATGTCAGGAGAATAGGAGCAGCTAGCTGCAGCAGCAGCAACGTTATCCTAAACGAAAGCTCTCACTCTGCTGCCGGTGAAAAATCCGCTGTTGGCAAGGGTTTAGTAGACTTTGCATGTTTTTAGCCATTAGCGTCGCAGACCTCAAGCTCTCAGAAGTGCAGTGGTTCCGCTGACTTCTAGGCTCCATCGGCAACAGGTTGCTCGTGACAGATGAGATGCTCAGTGGGCAGCATGTGTAAAGCCCGTATCCCCGTTTAGATGGGCGTAATCATGTAGGGTTTCGAGCTCAATTGTCACAGTCAGGGATAGAAATTTTAAAAGAAAAGAGGTGAAATTAGACTCACGGGTCGGTTGTACCATTTGCTGGTGGTACAAAAGCAAAAAAAAAAGTAAAGAAAAAACTTGGCGACAGAGAATGGAGATTAGCAGCATTTTTGAAAAAAAAATCAGGCATCGAGAGGAATTAAAGTCAAGAAACCCCAGTGTCAGATTTGTTGATGCACAGGAAGAGCTGGTGCGCGTCCCCCATCTTTCATCGGCACATGCAATTTGCTTCGGCGAGATGGACAGGCAGCCAAACAAATACGGACCTGATGCCTGATGGTATGGTGCATTTGCACGGGAGAACCTCAGCTCGATGTCTGAACTCCGAACCCTGAACTACTCTGATGAACGGATGGCTGAAATGCACAGGAACTAAACTTGATCGATGGAAGCGGCGGGCGGACGGACGGATGGATGGATGCATTGCCTGTTCCATCGGGGCCGTTGTGATCGTTGCAGCCAACCCCTGTTCACCTGAAACTGAAATGTACCTGGCATTTCTCGATCCCATGACGTCATTCGTCGGTCATTTAGAACCGGGATTGGCATTCAGGTAATCTTGGTAAAAAACTGAACTGCTAGTCTGCTACCGAACCTTTTCTGAAAGTCTGAAGAAACTACTGAATGGAAGGCTGGCGAACAAAGGACTTGAAGTGGGTAGATAGACAGATCAATGGATGCTACAATGTTCAATCCAGCGACGTCAAGATCATTGACCCGGATTCAACCCCCTAGATGGTTTGTTTGCTCGATTAGCGGGGCACGATTCGTGGGGGTTTTGGTTTCAAGAACAGTGAACCTGACACAACGTTTCGCATCAGACTACCTGCACTGCACGGCTCAACTGTGTTTGAGAAACGGACCTGCACGGCTAGCTGTACCAGCAGAGGGGGACCCTGTCTTTTCACCAATAATCGCAACGAACTGCCCGGAGAGCGAGAAGAAAGTGAAAGGGTTCTGAAAATGGGATCAAGAAAAGGAACCGATGGCAATGGAAATCTAACATCTACTAAACTGACAGTGGCCTCTCTCTCTTTTGGTTCTGAGCTGCACTGCGCTCTAGCCTCTAGCTAACAAATCAAAATCTTACGACAGTTTCCTACAACCATCTCGATCCAAGTCAATCCATTTCGCGCAGTTCGCTCGCCCAATCGCCCAGCTCCGTCCACTGCTCCCTCGAGCGCGACACGATCGCATCCTGGCTGCAGGCTGTGGCAGACTGGCAGCACGCGCGAACACGACGTGCAACGCGACCCGTGTCCTCCTCATGCCCTGCGGCCGCCGCAGGCGGCGACGGACCTGCAGATGGAGTGCAGCACCGCCTGGCCGGTCCTCCTCGCGGCCTTCGCCACGGCCACCGCGGCGCGCTCCGCCAGGGCCGTCGTCGCGTCGTCGCCCGCGCGTCCGGGAGGCGCCCGCCGCGCGTACGGCAGCGGCAGCGCCATGAGGTGCGTGTCGAGGACGCGGTACACCGACGCGAGCTCGAAGGCGTCGTACAGCGGGCTCCCGCAGTCCCACGGCGACGGCGACGGCGACAGCGGCGGCTGCTTGTCCTCCTCTCCCCGCTCCATTCTCATTTCGTATTTACGTGATCCTGACAATTACTGCTCCGTACTGTATTGTACGTAGCTTGTTATATGGAGCCAGATCGCGCCAGATTAGGCAGCAAATCTCCTAGATGAGCTAGTGAATTGCCACCCTGGAGGCGCTGAACTGGACGCGATCCGAGGATGACATCTGACGAGCTGGTATTAAATGGCTAGATATGGTGCGCCATCATCTTTTTGGTTGTATGCCTTCGTTCTAATTTAAAAAAAAATCATCTTTTTGGTTCACATCAACATGAGAAACATAACGATCTGATCTGGTCTGCTTAAGATGGCGAGTGAGAGTAACACGTTTCTACCCCCAATTATGGAAGGTAGTTAACCCCAATTGGGCGTGATGGCGGACATGTCGTTCCGTATCTCTTTCCTGCGGCCATTTCGTAATCCGTTATAGATTTTTTTTAGGTATTTTTAGTTTGTTCTAAGATATTTTTCTCTAATTTTGATTAAATTCATAAGTATGAGGAAAACATATTTTTCACGTTGGATTTGGCAAACGAATCGGTTTGATGTTGCAGTAGGTGTATTTTTTTCATAAATAATTTTTAAGAAGGTGTTGAACTGAATTAGCGTGCGTGTGGCGCGTGCGTGTTCTTTTTTTTTTCCAGCCTACGGCCCAATTTGTTTGAGAGAGAAGGAAGAGGAGATATTCTTTGATGGGCTAAAGGTCCGTCCCGACTTTTCACGTTCGGCCCATTTAGGCGCATCATCCCCCGGAGGGCAATGGGAGCCACCCAAACCCGGCAAGTCCAACCCATCCTTCCTCGACGCCCAAATGCTGGCGACCGCCTGCGGCGCGCCGCCGCGGCCGTGCCCGTGCGCGCGGTCGCTGCTGCTCCCCTCGGCGAGCTTAGGAATCTGCTATGGAAGTATGCGCGTCCGCAGCACGAGGCGGAGGGTGCCGAGGAGGGCGGCGGTGGTGCGGTGCGGGCTGCTGCCCGTGGACCCGTGGGCGCCGACCATGGACTCCCAGAGCGTGGCGTCGCAGCTCTTCGCCGTGTCGCTCTTCCCCTACCTGGGCTTCCTCTACTTCATGACCAGGTCCAAGACCGCACCCGGCCTCACGCTCTTCGGATTCTACTTCCTCCTCGCCTTCGTCGGCGCCACCAGTACGCGCTACTTTTACCCGTCTCTCTTCCTACTCCAGTTTCGCATGCCGATACTTCCCTCTGTTCTTCGCCAAGGAGCAGATCTTGTTTCAATGTGACACTCGGGCAAATGTGATTACGGTTGGGTAGTTCCGTAGCACCCTGACCACGCCCACCAGGCAATGGTGATGCACAGGTTGTGCTTTTGCCAATTGCCATCGGTAGATCGCTAGTAACTTAGTAATAATTCCCTCTGTTCCAAGTCGTGTTGTCCATTCTAGATACATAGAATTCACAAAGTGAGATAGTAATGTTGTGCTAATGAGCAATACATGATTCATTTTTTTGGATAAGCTCACTCATACAAGTTGGTGGATTTTATTGCTGGTCACCAGAGAAAATGCAAATACAAATTGATACGTATGGTCATGTAGTACATTTCTGAAGAATCTAAAGGTAAATATGAATCTTTGAGAGATCAATTATGTGGATGTGCAATGGATAACTGCTAAGCAGCAACTGAACACCTGAGTTCTCTGCACATATACGATAACATTGGCTTCTGCTCTGGAATACACCGCTTCTACAAGTTTGGGGATCTTAAATACGAAATAGTTTATATCTGTGTCATTTTCATTTACCCTTTTAAGATGGTGGAGATTTGTGCTACTAAATATTAATTTTATTTGCTTTAAAGTTCATAGATTTTTGTGAGCGTCATTTATTGATGCAAACCTCTGCAACCAAATAGAAATACCAGTAGTCTAACATATGGACCAGCTGAATAAAAACAATGAGTACTATGACAAGTAAGGGCCGTGTGAGGGCCTGCAGCTGTGCTGCGTCGCTAGGCGCCCCTTGGGTCGTCGTCTGGATGTAATTTTGGTTTTTCTTTTTCTCTTTTTGTTGCCTGGAGGTCGCCTCCGGTGCCTGTGTGAACCTCTGCTCTCTGCTTTATCTATAAAGCTGGCTACGGCCTTTGCTGGACTATGACAAGTAAAATTCTAAGAGTATTAGGACAAGCAGGACAGCAATGTTCAATTTCTTTATTTTTGGATAAATTATCCTCTTTCTAAATATCAGCCAATGCCAATAGATAGCTAGATTGGGAGAAGTCAAACGAAGAGGCTCTATAATGCAGGTTTAACTACAGAGAGATGTAAAGTTATGTGATTCAGAAGCAACCTGAATAAGGACCAGTTTATTTCAAGGACATAATTACGCTTGCAATATACTAGTGTACTATAATTCCTTCGCATTGCCCTCTTGAGTTTAGTAATGTTTTGTTTCTGACTATTTAGCTGTCTGGCAGAAATTTATCATCCTGCTCGGTTGTGCTAGCTGCCGCCGCCGCAGCAGCCGCAGCCTGCAGTGCAGCTCACGGCTACTGTATCATGGCCTGCTGGCTCCTGCAACCGCGCCAAGCACAGCCGAGCAACTGTTTATGTCAGTGCCATTAATTGTTTTCATTTTGTTTCATGCACGGGTTTTTATCCCTGGAGCAGTACCTGCTGGGATTTATGGTAATTGCACCATAAAGTTTTCATTATCATTATGTTCTTGCTGATATTCATGCCGTGTGTACTTGCTGACACATTGATATCTATTGCAGCAAAAGTTCATTATGGAACCTCTCTGTCTAATGTGGACTGGCTGCACGGGACTGCCGAATCGCTGCTTACTCTTACCAATCTATTCATTGTTCTGGGGCTGAGAGGAGCGTTGAGGAAGCTGGAGGAAGAGGATACAAAGGAAGGCATTTCTGAAGCTTCTCAAGACAGTAAAGAAAAAAGTTCTGTCTAGGTAGTTTCTATCAGTTCTCTAATGGTGCATCTAGTAATGTTTGGTTCAGGGACTAAAACTTTAGTCCACATCGAATGTAAGAATGCTACTTAAAAGTATTAAATATAGGTTAATTAAAAACTCATTACATAATTAATGACTAATTCACGAGACGAATCTATCAAGCCTAATTAGTCCATGATTTGACAATGTGGTGCTACAGTAAACATATGCTAATGGTGGATTAATTAGGCTTAATAGATTCATGTGAGTTAGTCCTCATTTATGTAATTAGTTTTTAATTAATCTATATCTAATACTTTTAATTAGCATCCGTAAATTCCATACGATATGGACTAAACTTTAGTTTCTGTAACGAAACAACCCTCGTGTATGCATAGAAACCTCGCAGGTTTCTTTTGTGCATATGCTGATCCAGAACATTGGAGTTACTGCAGAGTTGTTGCAGTATCCACTGTCACATTGTGCAAATGAACAATAGTACTCCTGTACTACAGTTTCCATTGGGATAGCTTTTCACATTCCAAGTGCTCCTACAGTCCAACGTGTTGGTTATTGGCTGCAGCTTTTTTTTCAGTTTTGTCTTCTTGTTGGTCTTTAAGCCGTGAAGTCGTGGTTTGCCTTGGACAAGGCCATTGCAGCCAGCTATTGACAGTAGCAGAAAAGTTCACTAGAATCTGGAGCTAATACTGACGGCAAGGTTCACAACAACCATCGTATGTTGACGGAGTTAGAATTGTCGCCTTGGGGCTCATTCTCCTTCACCTTCCTCCAGCCCTCCCCTTCTTCTTCTTTCTCTCCCTCCATTTTTCCTCTCTTCTCCTTCCTTCTTTCCTCTTCTTTTCAATGGAGCGCACGGTAGCAGGGGGCTCGAGCCCCCCCGCCCCACCCGCTGCCTCCGTCCCTGGTACGTGCTATACAAGTCTGGCTACTCCCAATCGAAGGATCGATAGGATCTAGAAGAACTCTTCGATTTGAAGCTCGTAGTGCATGCCAACTCCGAGGACGCCTGCTGCCGCTTCGTCGCTCCTGAGCTGACACTCCGAGCCCGTCTGTTGGAAGAGCGGGCAGCAACCGGTGAGATCGGCGTCTGCGCCAGGCGCGGAGGCAAAGGAGCACGGCGCCATGGGCTCTAGCACGTCTTGAACGCCCACGCTTTCCGGCGCCAGCGGTGGCGAGCTCTTCTCCATGCTAGCGTGCAGCTCCTCCACGGCCTGGGCGCAGGCGTGCGCGCCCTTGTACACGACGTAGAAGAGCATCGGATCGTCATCGGCGCGCTGCACGTGCTTGGTGGCGAGGCAACCCTGCGAGTGCTGTTGCGTGCACCTGAACTAGGCCTTGCGAGCACGTAGCCGAACGACCGACCGATAGCCCCGCACGGCCGCACATGTCAGCGTGGCGCGCTCAACAAGTAGCTTTTGCATGTGGCAATAAGTGGTCGTGTCACGTGCGCGTGCGCGCGAGCGGCTGACCTGGGATACTTGGCGTCGAGGATGTCCTTTTGCCCGTACTTCCTCCAGTTGAGGGCGTCGTCTAGTGGCGCCATGTCCCTCCGGTTCCTACAGCAACAGCAACAGGACCAAGACCAAATAGACACGCGTCAGAAATGTGAGGCCTGGTGAAGATCCCATCAGTGGTAATAGTAACGATGATGAAACAGGGATCGTTGGACTCGCCTCCCCTTGGAGGACTGGGCCTTTAGCTTGCCACCGCCAGTGGCCGGGTCCTAGGCAACCTCGGTATGCGGCGGGCTCCCGTCGCCGGACTCGGGCGAGTAGTGCACCACAGCCCAGCGCACGACTCGACGATGCGAACGGACCTCTCGGCGGACGACGCCAGGTCCCCCAAGATCTTCCTGGTGGCCGCTGGTAGGTCCTGGCATAGGAGCGCCTCATGCACCATGTCCTACATCCATGCCAACTCCGAGGCCACAGCGCGCATCTTCCAACTGCCGCCGCACACGTCCATGGCCCCCTCACCTCTCTGGAACGCTGGCTTGGCTCCCTCTTCCGGAACCAGGGACAAAGGCAGGATTGCCTCCTAGGGGAACTAATCCTCCTCTTCCTCTCATTTTTCTTTCTCTTTCTCTCTAGACCTCCATAGACTATAGATGGGTAGGGGGGCTAGAGCCCCCCTAGCCCCCTGTGGCTCTGCTACTGCCCGGAACGAAGGCAGCTGGGCAAGCTGCCAGTGTATGAGCTTTTGGCGAGTGTGGTAGTAAGTAATAACAGGGGAAGAAGATACTTATAGACGTGGAAAACGGTCATACCGCTATGTTTCATACTGGGACAAGGATGTGATCGTTTGAAGTTGGACCCAGGGACCAGACTAGAGAAAAGCTGGAGACTATCGAGAAATTATTACTCTCTGACCCGTGGCGTGCAGCTCAGACCTTGGACCTGCCTGTCTTGTGGTGCTGGACTGCCACCTGCCGCGGTGGTGGTGGATGACTGTTGGGTCATGATATGTGGTGGGGGTGACGGATGCGGCGGCAAGAAAGAGAAGGACTGGATGGCGCGAGCAGGGAGACAAGACGAAGATATAGGACGAAAGCGATCGAGCGGTAAGGGTGTGGAAGGCTCCTGGTGTATCTTTATCGGAGGGACTCTTCGTCTAGTTGCCTCTCTGTTTTAATTGGCCTCCACCCGGAGTTCGACGTGGCAGGCCATTTGAGACCGTGAAAATTGGAGGTGAGTGTGAGATGTGAGTGTGACCGGCGATGCCCCCGCGGCGACGCGAGTGATTCGGGCGCTCAACTCGTTGATTACCACTTAGTAATCACGAGCGTGCGCGCTCCTATCCTGACGAATTGGTAGGCTCGCCGGACGCGCGTAGGTTGTATGCTACTTGCCCACGGTCTCGCACAGACGTGAAGGCTGGACACCGTGCGCGTCGCACTCGCGCCGTCCTCTTCGTACGCACACGCACACTGCCCTCTTCGTACGCACACTCACGCCTCAGCCTGCAAGTGGGTTGAAAATCAAACTATACCCACGCCAACTCATTTTTATGAGAGAAATTATATAAATCCACTCCACCTCAAACCACCACCACCACACACTAATCCAACCCAAACCATTTGAACTCATAATATAATAACCATTAGCCAAACTTTGGTTACAATCCAATAAGAACCCATTTCTCAATAAGAACTCATTTCTCAAAAACGAATTATAATATAGATCTTTTCACACTGCTTTGCATAGAGTAGCTGCTAGGTATACTGAGTCATCTCCAACAAATTTCGGTCAATTTCGATGAAATTTTATAGTGTGAACGCGAGGTTTTAATTTCAGGGTCCGGCTCTACAAAGAACCCATTTCAACCCAAACAGTCCGGCTCTACACAAAAAACCCATTTCAACCCAAACCAATCCAACCCAACCCATATTTACATAGAACATACTCCACCCCACCCCATTAACTAATATAACCCATTTCAACCCACTCCAATATACTCCACATTAAAATCCAACCCATTAAATCCATTTGAACCCAGACCGTTTGCAGGTTGACTCACGCCGACAGCGAGAGGCCCCGAGCCCATGCTACGCGCTCCGTTCCGGCGAGTATGTATAACGTATTCCTGGCGTTCCTACGCAGGCGGGGGCATGTACGGCGGCGCTGTGCCGCGGGCGTGTGGAGCACCAGAGCACGCTGCGGAGGTGCGCGAGTTTGGATTCTTCTATTTTTTTTCAGATTATGAACGTCTAATAATATCTAGTCGTTATAGCATCGATAAGATTTTGATTGGATAATTAATTAATTTGACAATCACCGAAATTTTATCTAGTTGCTCAGTACCGACTAAAATAATATAAGTAATGACTAATCTCTACCTAATTATAAAAGCAAGAATTGATTCAGCAGTACGTCATAATTTTACAAAATCCCCCTTAATATTTATAGAAATTATTCCATCGTCCTTTATTATGTTGTATTTTTTAAAAAAATTATTCATAGGTCATCAACTCAGTATTCTTTCCGTCTTCGTGTACGTATTGGACCCTGATGGGTATGTGTCATCCGTTCGTTTCCTTCGTCCGTCGTCGAAATCAATTTGCTAACACGTGAGTGAATTGAACCCAGTTTTAGTTTTGAGTTTGTATCCATCTTGTAGAGCACACACCGCACCCGCTAAGCCCCAACCGGGCACGCTTCCTCTCCCCGTCAGGCAACAACATCCATATAAGCACCGTCTCGATTGAGCCCGTCTAAACAAATCCTTTTCCATAGAAACCTGAAGCATCTACTACCGGCTGCGAAATCATGCCACGGCCTCCTGGACATTATCAGCATCTCTTGTTCTCTAGAATGCGTATACAAGAGGAAAAGATGGGCCCAAATTTTGTGATTAGCTCCTCTCATTCACTTCGCCGGCGGCCCCGTTCCATGTCCATGGGTTGATCCGCGGCGATTGCATATGTCTGCAGGAACGGAGTGAGTGCGTGACCGGTTGGTGGTACTGCACCAGGGCCTATCCATAACCCCAGCTTCACGAGCAATGCCGTGGGCGCATCGTTGAGCCAGCCACCCGTTGTACGCAGGGAGGCCCAACGCCACGGGCACGTCAAAAGTCGACCCTGCTGTTGCTGCTGTGTCATGCTTGCCGGATCGGACGGAGGAGGCCAGGCGGGAGGGAACGGCATTACGGCAATATCAGCAATGCGCAAATGCCGCAGCGAGGAGAGGAAAATGGTGCGTGGTCGGGCGGCTGAAGGGGTTGGAGATCATGGAGTGAGACAGCAGCGCTCCTCCCCAGGCCGCGTGCACGCACCTTCATGGCACGAGCCCGAGCTAGCTTGCATCTCGTCCTGGGATCCTGGCTTGGCTTGCCTCCGTTTTATCATACTATATATGGACAAGGTCTTGGTTGGTACAGGGGTAGTGGACTACTATAGGTAGCCGAGAAAGTATGTGTGTGATAGAAATTAAAGAGCTGGGGAGAGAATAGAGAGATGTGAGCCAGGGAGGTGAGTTCAGCCACGCCGCCAGCATGTGTCGAGAATCTCGGCGTTGTACACATCCAGCAGTACGTTGACACTTGACAGAGGCCAGGAGAATGAGAGAGATTCAACAAGGAACCGTTGTTCATTGTGGCCAATTGCATGAAATTCAGGTCAATCACTCCCCTTGGTCACCGTAATTTAATTATCTGCAGTGTTCCAATTTTTTTAATACATTGCAAGTGTGATATATAACATGGATAGGTTCCATTTTGATGAGAGACACAAGGTCAGGTTCTATTAGCTATACCATATGCAGTTTTAAAAGAGCTCAAATTTTGACAATTTCGTACATGACCAGTTAGCATGTTCGATAAATTATTTATATTTTTTCGTAGCAACGCACGGGCATATTTGCTAGTCGGTATAATTAATAGTCGTACGACTAGATAACATTATTGCTTGCGAGTGGATTTCCAGCATGGTAGAAAAAAAGGGCGCCAAATAACATGTCGATTGTCGAACCTCCCCAGAAACAAGTAGGAGGATATGACTGGGTTAGGCCTTTACTGGGCCCAAACTAGCCACCGGAGGGTTTGGCAATAGACAATGCTATGGGCCTAGCCCCGTTACTGCTATTATCTCTACTATTTCTCAAGAACAAGCGTGTTCGATGTTTACAGCCTTCAGAATTTCCCAACATTGAGAGGGCATTTGACCACTTTTCAAAAAGACAGCCATTTGAACACCGGAGATGAAGATAATGACTGAGCAGTAGCTAGGCCTAGCACATAAATGGGACCGTCGATGCATATAATACCATTATGGAATTATCATCAGGAGCAGATAGCATCCTATGAGCAGATGACACTTGCTGCGCTGACAAAAGGATCTTCCACGCCAAAAACTCCATCTTTCTATAGCGGGAGCATGTCGGTCCGACGAGCCATGATTGCCGACGGCGCGCTGGCCCATCCGCTGCACCGCGCGTGGGTCAGATGCAAACGGATCGGACCCGGCGGCGACTGAGAAGGCGATGTCAGGGGAAGCCCTCGTGTCATGGCAACAGGGGAGATGGCAGAATCCATCTAATTGGTCGTGTACAGGTCCTGATAGTCCCATTGGAAGGGATCAGTGGCAGCGTTCGTGAAGACCTCGTCGAAGTGGGGCTCGTAGTCCATGCCAACCCCGATGCCGCCGGCCGCGTGGCTGCTCCTGAGCTGCCACTCCAAGCCCGTCGGCGAGAGGAGCGGGAAGCAGCCGGCGAAGTCGGCGCCGGCGCCGGCGCCCGGCGCGGTGGCGAACGAGTAGTTGGGCATCATGATGGGCTCTAGCCCGGCCCGATGGCCCTCGGTTTCCAGCGCCGGCGGCGGCGAGCCGTGCTCCTGGCCGGCGCTCCCTTCCGGCTGCAGCTGCTGCCGCAGCTCCTCCGCGGCGGGGTGCGTGGCCTGGGCGCAGGCGTGCGCGCCGTGGTACACGACGTCGAAGAGCAGCGGGTCGCCGTCGGCGCGCTGCACGTGCTTGGGGGCGAGGCAGCCCTGCGAGTGCCCGTGCGTGCACCTGAAGTAAGCCCTGCGAATAAGGCTTGTTTAGTTAAAAAAAGGAACTCCTAAATACACTATGAAAAAAGAAGATTCCCTATCACATCAAAATGTCATAACATGCATGTAGTACTAAATGTAGATGAATTAAAAACTAATTATACCGTTTTGTTGTGCTCGGCGAGACGAACATTTTGAGCCTATTAATCAATTTTTGGATAATTTTTACGAATACAAACGAAATGCTACAGTAGCGCATGATTACGAAGTGACATCTTACTCCCAAATTCACCCACCCATTTCGTACATCTAAACACCACCATA
>OAMR01000684.1:228943-239350 GCA_900205405.1 Echinochloa crus-galli | reverse complement strand
GGAATAGTGTTAACCATCCTCGACTGGCTTTACTCGAAGTAGTCGATCTAACTCAGTACAGTGGCGAGTCGATGCAATATAGTCCCTCGGGATGTAGTCATTCAGAGTAGTCGTTTAGGTTGAGGAGAACGGAAAGGTCTCCTGAAGAAGAGTACCTGAAAAGGTCTGGAAGAGTGCCTAGGGGAGGGAGCCTCCTTATATAGGAAGCCAGAGGAGGGGTGGGGGTGAACCTTTGCGTCGTGAGGAGACCAGAGGAGAATGAACCTTTGCGTCGCAGCACGGCCACGGCCTGGCCGCTGAGGCGAGCGAGCACGCGCCGTGTGGCACGTCCTTCTCCTTTTGCCAACTTCATAAGCAGTCCACAGGTACTCCACCGTTTAAGTTGGTTAGATTCTCTTTGACTCTCCATCCGGGATTTAAGTCCAATAATCCCTAGCATTTCCTAGTGGACTTTTTAAATTCTTTTGATTAATTGTGATTAAATATGGGACAGGGTCCAATTAATCCAACACATCGAGAAGGAATTTGAACATTTTTAAAAAAGAGTGGCATTTGAACACCGGAGACGAAGAAAATGATTGAGCAGTAGCTACGCCTAGGCGCCTAGCACATAAATGGGACCGTCGGTGCATACAGATACCATTAGGATATGGAATTATCACCAGGAACAGACAGCATCCTGTGAGCAGATGACACTTGCTGCGCTGACATACGAATCTTGCACGCCAAAAATTTCATCTTTCTATAGCGGGAGCATCTCGGTCCAAGCTGCCGACGATGCCCGAATCGCGCGCTGGCCCATCCGCTGCGCCGCGCGTGGGCCAGATGCAAACGGATCGGACCGGGCGGCGACCGAGAAGGCGATGTCAATGGAAGCCCTCGTGTCATGGCAACAGGGGAGATGGCGGATCCATCTTAATCGGTCGTGTACAGGTCCTGATAGTCCCATTGGAAGGGATCAGCGGCAGCGTTCGTGAAGACGTCGTCGAAGTGGGGCTCGTAGTCCATGCCAACCCCGAGGACGCCGGCCGCGTGGCTGCTCCTGAGCTGCCACTCCAAGCCCGTCGGCGAGAGGAGCGGGAAGCAGCCGGCGAAGTCGGCGCCGGCGCCGGCGCCCGGCGCGGTGGCGAACGAGTAGTTGGGCATCATGATGGGCTCTAGCCCGGCCCGATGGCCCTCGGTTTCCAGCGCCGGCGGCGGCGAGCCGTGCTCCTGGCCGGCGCTCCCTTCCGGCTGCAGCTGCTGCCGCAGCTCCTCCGCGGCGGGGTGCGTGGCCTGGGCGCAGGCGTGCGCGCCGTGGTACACGACGTCGAAGAGCAGCGGGTCGCCGTCGGCGCGCTGCACGTGCTTGGTGGCGAGGCAGCCCTGCGAGTGCCCGTGCGTGCACCTGAAGTAAGCCCTGCGAATAAGGGCTTGTTTAGTTAAAAAAAGGAACTCCTAAATACACTATGAAAAAAGAAGATTCCCTATCACATCAAAATGTCATAACATGCATGTAGTACTAAATGTAGATGAAATTAAAAACTAATTATACCGTTTTGTTGTGCTCGGCGAGACGAACATTTTGAGCCTAATTAATCAATTTTTGGATAATTTTTTACGAATACAAACGAAATGCTACAGTAGCGCAATGATTACGAAGTGACATCTTACTCCCAAATTCACCCACCCATTTCTAACATCTAAACACCACCCAAGTAAACAGATGGCACAGTCTCACCTGCCACCCTTGGAGCTTCAGGAGGAAACAAGATCAGGGTTTTAGCTTGGCCAACAATTGGCTTTGACCTTTTGCCAGAGGCATGGAACATGACGCATAACCAACTCAACTGCTTCCAGCTCCCTCACCATGGCCAGCACCTGCGCCAGCTCCGATGCCAGAGCGCGCTTCTCGCCGCCGCCGCCGCCGCCGTCGCCGCACACGTCCATACCCTCTCACCTCTGGTAGCTTAGCCGCTGGGCTACTTCTCCACGAAGGCAGCTGCGGCCAGTGTGTGTGAGCTTTGGCGAGTGTGGTAGTGACAGGGGAGGGGGGGCTACTTATAGAGGTGGAAAACGGGGGCATGCTACTGTTACAAGCTGGGAAAGATGGGAAAAAAAAGGATCATTTGACGTTGGACCGGATCACTGGACTGAAGAAAAGTGTGTGACTAACGAGAGAATATTACCCTCTGACTGTGGTGTTCAAACAATCAAACCCTTGGACCGGTCTTTTGGGCCAGGGCAATGGCATGCCCCGGACAGGGAGGACTGAGGAGGGCCCGGGTAGAGCCTAGTGCTGTCTGACGATTATTCTGGTCGGTCTTTCTTTTGAGTGAGAATCAGTTGGTTGATTGCTTTCGGTCCTCGAGTTCCCCATTCCGGCGTGATGTGCGTGGCAATGGTAACCAGGGTCATTAGTATTAGCTGCCCACCGATCATTGCTTGATCGGCTTGGTTGTGCAGTTGTGCTACAGTGCGTGTTTTCCTTGAAGATTCGTCAGTGTCCCGAGCAAGCTGCAAATCCGTGGCCGTGGTACGTGGCGACGAGAGCCGCCGTGCGTGGTGGCGCCTCGCCGCAGGGAGGAGGAAGGTGCCGGGAAGGCGGCGCCCTGTTTCCCCGAGGATTCCTTCAGAGTTCAGGGAAAATTAATTGCACGCACACACCTTTTTCTGTGAGTGGCGCACGGCAAGTTAACCGTGTTGGATATTTTGGTTTGACCTCGGTCAACAACTAACCAACTTGTTAGTAGGGATTTCTATCTTCCCTAAACCTCGGACTCGGATCTTATCCCGAGTCCGTTTTTTCGCCGTGATCGGGAGGCGAAACCTAAGCCCACTGGGCTCGGCCCCCAGCCTACAGCGCGACCTATAAGTAGAGGGTCAACCCTCAGGGTTCCTCTCAACTTATTCAACCTAAGTAAACTCGTGTTCTATACGTAGCCCACCCTACCGATCTGTTAGCGCGCTGGAAGGCTCGGAAGCTCGAGCACCTGTTAACACCAAAAATTTGCACCTGAAAGAGGCTGACAAGTGGGCCATATTTGATAAAAAGATCCTGTTCGGCAAGAAGGTCTCCTTCGAAGCATTCGGTAAAAGATGCTCTGCGGTCGGGAGTCCATCATCGAATCGGCAAGGGAGCTACTCTATGGAAAGCATTCGGGAACGCGTGATGACGTGGATTCAATATAAGGAAGAAGCCGATTTGATAAAGAATATGAGATGAATACGGCGCTTCGACGTATATCTTTGGAAATAAACGTTTTGTAATCGTAGTCGACTAGGAATAGTATCAAAACCAGGGTATAAATATAAACCCGTGGTGATTGTAATAAGCATCGAACTCGAACAATCATACAACAAACCGGTCTTGCGCCACCTTTTCGAGTCCTTTAGTCGTGTCGTCGAAATCTTCGAGGAGAATCATCGATCCGTCGACCTCCGTAAGTATCGACAACCTTGTATCATGCTTAGTATCATGCGGTGGATTTAAGCTTGGTTCAAGAAGGCTTCTTTGTTAAATCATGAGTCATGCGGTAGGCTAAGGTTTAGCTTGAAGCAAGTTATCGGCTCTATTAGATTGTGGCAAAGATCTAATAGATTCATTAAGTTACCTTGTGTTATTTGGGTTTTACTTTATGTTTAATTCATATAACACCCTTTTTGCCCAGTCTAGATTGGTTAGGTTCGGTTTTGATTCATCGCAAGACATGACCACGTTACCTTACATAGCCGAATTCAAACCAATCTAGATTGCCACGTGTCGCGGGTTCAAACTTGTTGATTTTGTATGGATCTTGACAGAGCCGGGTATCATGCGGTAGATGCAGGTTTTTGGGTCGTTTTAGAACTAATCATCCGGTGGATTAGAGCTCGAAATCGATCTGATAGGTCTATCAACATCGACGAAGCTTGTTCCTTCTTCATGGAACCCGAATCGGCTATCTAGCCGTATTCGGCAGTCCCTCAATGAGTGAAAACATGTTCGTAACTTTGTTTTAAATAATGAATGCTTCTAGCCTTCCACGTTTAGAGTATATCATGCGGTAGATTGATCTATTCTTGGTTGGTGGTGTGATTTTAAACAAGTTGTATCATGCGGTGGATTAACTTGTTTGATTCTACGCCTGACGGGTTCGAGGGTATCTAGACATGCGGTAGACTAGTGCTTTTAGACCTATGCATTCTTGTTTATTAGAGATTTACGATCGTGCTTTCACATTTATCATGCTTTATGCCCGTTAATCGGTTGTATTTAAGTATTGTAACGATCATCTAATTAAATACCGATCTTTCATCATGATGACGTCATGCGTTCGGCAGTATGCGCTCTGCCGAATATGCATGTGAGCGCCTGCATTGCCGACAGATAGCTTGTTCATAGCTATATGCCGATCAAGATTGGCCTTGCAAGCCGTAGAGATGGAACTGTCTGGTATCATCCGGCATGTTCCAGGTTTTATATCTAAACATTTTTTCTTCCTTTGTCAGTTTCAGGGAAAATTGACTGGCACGCTTACAGGATTCAGACGATCGGGCACGTGTGAAGCCAGCTGATTCGGCTTGCTGTGTGCTTGGCGTGAGAAGCCGATTTTGCGTCAACACACTTTTTGGCACGCCCGGTGGGACACTCAAGCTTTGAAGATGCCTGAGATAAAAGAATTGCTGGATGTCACTCTTGAAGAACTGACTGAAGAGCATCAACAGATAGTGAAAGCTGCTGCAGAGCAGTTCATTAAAAAGTGCTTGCTATCTTTCGGCAAGAACAGGAGTGGTGCACCTTTTCTCAAAACAGAACTGCCAAGAGTCTTGCTGCCTGGACAGTCAGATATGAGTACAGATGAAGAAAGAGAGCGGTTTTCTGGCTTGTTATACAAGGCTCTGGGAGAAACAATGACCAATCACAATACTGCATTCTTGAATAGCTTTCGATTAATAATGATCAGTATTTTTGGTCAAGGCGTGGATAAAGCTTTTGAGCAAGAATATGGGCCACCTGGTGGACCAACGTACTTCAATACACACACGACAACTCAAAAGCCGCATGGAAAAGACAATATTGGAGAAACTGGAGCTTCTGGGACTAAAGATACGAATGGTCGCCCAATTCAGCAGGATCCTCAGCAAGCAGTACCAAAACCTCGCACATTTGGTGAAGCGGCATTCGGTACCACAGCAAATCCACCTGCATCTGCTTACAAGATATCTCCTTTGCATAACAGGTTGCAAAGAGATATGTATGGGAATGGATACTCAGAGTTCATGGATTACAATGCTATTGATGCTCTACCAAATCCTGGATATCATGGTGCTGCAGGAATACCTGCTGGAAGGCCAGGGAATCAAGACACCAATGTTGATCTCATGGTACAGAAAATGACCGATGTATTGCAGAATCAGTTCGGTCTAAAGCCTAAAAATCAAGGGTACATGTACTCATCGCCTTTCCCAGAGTGGTATCAAAGGGTGTCATTGCCTAACAGGGTTAAAGTGCCTACAGAATTTACTAAATTCTCAGGACAAGATGACACTAGTACTGTGGAGCACATAGCGCGGTATTTGATGCAGCTTGGTGAGGCGTCAGCAGATGAAGCTTTTAGAATCAGATACTTTCCTTTGTCATTGACAGGTTCAGCATTTACATGGTTTGCCTCTTTGCCCGCTCAGTCAATTTGCACCTGGAAGGATCTGGAGCAGAAATTTCATGCTCATTACTACACTGGCAGCACTGAGAAAAAGTTGGTTGATTTAACTAGCCTAAGGCAGAGAAATAATGAAACACCTACAGAATTCCTTAGGAGGTTCAGGGAAACAAAGAGTATGTGCTTCTCTCTAAATATTCCTGATGATCAGTTGGCCAGTATGGCTGTAACTGGGATGCTACCTGCAATTCGTGAAAAGCTGTTTGGAATGGAGTTTGAAGATCTGGGTCAGTTGTCAAAGAAATTGGCATTGATGAGTAACCAAGCATATGGCTTCAAGAAGGATGGCAGATTTGCCAAACATAATGATGTGGCCGAAATTTACAACCAATTCCTCGAGAGAGCAGATCAAGAAGATGAGTATGAGGACAATGAAGAGGTAGCTGCAGCAGAAATAGTATGGGGCAAAGAGCCGATCACAGTGAATCAGAAGTGGATTAAGCAGACCAAGGGCACATATGATTTTGATGTGACTAAGGCAGACAAATTATTTGATTTCCTTGTGAAAGAAGGCCGAATCAAATTACCAGAGGGGCATTCTATGCTTCGGCCTGAAGGAGTGAGAGACAAGAAGTATTGTGGATTTCATGACAGAAATTCTCATTCCATTAATGAATGCAGGGTCTTCAGAATGAGGATTCAAAAGGCTATCCAAGAGGGGCACCTGAAGTTTGACAACAGAATGAAATTGGATAGCAATCCATTCCCTCAGAGTATGATTGGGTTTTCAATCAACATGGTGAATGCTGTTGCACCTGAAGAAAAAGGGAAGATGAAAGTTTTAACTTCAGAAAAGGCAAGACAAAGTGGCTCAGTTGACCCCACTCGGCAAGTCACGATTGAACAAATTGAGATGAGTATGAAGACAATGAAGAAATAGCTGCAGCAGAGATAATATGGGGCAAAGAACCAATTACAGTGAATCAGAAGTGGATCAAACAAACCAAGGGCACATATGATTTTGATGTGACTAAGGCAGACAAATTGTTTGATTTCCTTGTGAAAGAAGGCCGAATCAAATTACCAGAGGGGCATTCTATGCTTCGGCCTGAAGGAGTGAAAAGTCTTTAGAGTCAGGATTCAGAAAGCTATCCAAGAGGGACATCTAAAATTTGACAACAAGATGAAACTAGACAGTAACCCATTCCCTCAAAATATGATTGGGTTTTCAGTCAACATGGTGAATGCTGTTAAGCCTGAAGAAAAAGGAAAGATGAAAGTTTTGACTCCACAAAAGGCAAAACAAAATGGCTCAGTTGATCCCACTCGGAAAATCACGATTGAGCAAATTCACAAGAAAGAACCTCGTTCCTTGAAAAGTTGGTCTGAAATTGGAGAATCTTCCAAACCAAGAGTTACTACACGTATTCCCCTCAATAAATGGCAGCGTCAGCAAGAAAAAGAGCGCTATCAGAGGCGAAAATATGAAGAGGAGAAAAGAAGACACGAAGAAGAAATGTATAGGGAAGAGCAAGAAGAGTACGTTCGGGAACAAGAGCGCGCACATTGGGGGTGTGCATTCTTCAGACACTGCTGGAATAAGGGTTTAAAGCTTCCTACATAGAACAATTGTCCTGAATGCAATGATAGACGTGATGAATACAGTCAGGATACTGTCAATCGCTGATCTGTCCATGAAAGAATTGGCAGGATACATCCCAGTGATAATCGGCGTTTTGAGACATATGAGAATGATAATCAAACGAGGAAGAGGTATGCTGACCACAGATGGATTGATCATGAAGAGGAAGATGATCATGGTTATGTATGGCAAAAAGGACAGTGGTGCCCACCTGGTTTGAGGAAGAGTCAAAAGAGAAGAGTGCAACGCCTAAGAAATCAAGAACTAAAGCAAGCAGGAACTAGGATAAAATCAATATGGCGCCCAAAAGACAAACCTGATGAACATGGTCCTGCGGCTCCCACATGCATGGTATGTTTCTTGCCGAATGAATTTATAGCTCCGGCTAATCAAATTGTACAGGAGGAAATATTGCCAGAGATCTTTTGAACAAGCATATGGGCAAGTTGGTGGACCAACATATTTTAATGTTCAAAAACCTCATGGTAAAGGAGCTGCTGAAGAAACTGGAACTTCTGGTTCCAAGGGTGCGAATGGTCAACCAGTTCAACAAGATCCTCAGCAAGCAATACCAAAACCTCGCACATATGGTGAGGCGGCATTCGGCACCACAGCAAATCCACCTGCTTCTGCTTACAAGATATCTCCTTTGAATAACAGGTTGCAGAGGGATATGTATGGGAATGGATATACAGAATTCATGGATTATAATGCTATTGATGCTCTTCCGAATCCTGGATATGCTAATACAAGAATGTCCATTGGAAGGCCAGGAAATCAAGATGCCAATGTTGACCTCATGGTACAAAAAATGGCCGATGTGTTGCAAAATCAATTCGGTCTGAAGCCCAAAAATCAGGGGTACATGTACTCCTCTCCTTTCCCAGAATGGTACCAAAGAGTGTCATTGCCTAACAGAGTCAAGGTTCCTACAGAATTCACTAAATTCTCAGGGCAAGATGATACTAGCACTGTGGAGCATATAGCTAGATACTTGATGCAGCTTGGAGAAGCCTCAGCAGATGAAGCCTTTAGAATCAGATACTTTCCTTTGTCATTGACAGGTCCAGCATTTACATGGTTTGCTACTTTGCCTGCTCAATCAATTTGTACTTGGAAGGATCTGGAGCAGAAGTTCCATGCTCATTACTATACTGGCAGCACTGAGAAAAAGTTGGTTGATTTAACTAGCTTGAGGCAGAGAAATAATGAAACACCTACAGAATTCCTCAAGAGATTTAGGGAAACAAAAAGCATGTGCTTTTCTCTGAACATACCTGATGATCAATTGGCTGGTATGGCTGTAGCTGGGATGCAAAGCCTGGTTATAAACCTTACAAACAGCCACAAGGAAGAAGTGTTGGCCGATGTGAAAAAAGAGATTGAAAGGTTACTAGACGCAAATTTTATTCGGCCATGCAAATATGCGGATTGGATCTCTAATATTGTTCCTGTCTATAAGAAACCAAAGAGTGTCATTGCCTAACAGAGTCAAGGTTCCTACAGAATTCACTAAATTCTCAGGGCAAGATGATACTAGCACTGTGGAGCATATAGCTAGATACTTGATGCAGCTTGGAGAAGCCTCCGCAGATGAAGCCTTTAGAATCAGATACTTTCCTGTCTCTGCAAATTTCTGTTAACACCAAAAATTGACACCAGGAAGAGGCTGACATGTGGGCCGGATTTGGTAGAAGGATGCCATTCGGCTAAAAGGGTTTTTTCTGAAGCATTCGGCAAAGATGCTCCAGGCTATGAATTATATTCTTCATGAGTTGATCGGCAAGATTGTGGAGATATATATTGATGATGTTGTGATTAAATCATTGGATCATGAATCACATTTAGCTGACATAAGAAAAACTCTAGAGTGCACTAGAAAACATAGGCTTAAGATGAACCCGAATAAGTGTGCTTTTGGAGTTTCGGCTGGAGAGTTTCTGGGATTTTTGATACATGAAGGAGGAATAGGAGTTGGCAAGAAGAGCATGAAAGCGATTGATGAAATTGTTCCTCCAACTAATCTTAAAGAGCTACAATCACTACTTGGCAAGATAAATTTTGTGAGAAGATTCATATCAAACTTGTCACAAAAGGTGTTGCCCTTTTCCTCACTATTGAAAATAAAAAAGGATCAAAAGTTTGTATGGGGTGACGAACAACAAAAGGCAGGAATGACTATTGGAAGGTCAGGAAATCAAGATGCCAATGTTGACCTCATGGTACAAAAAATGGCCGATGTGTTGCAAAATCAATTCGGTCTGAAGCCCAAAAATCAGGGATACATGTATTCCTCTCCTTTCCCAGAATGGTACCAAAGAGTGTCATTGCCTAACAGAGTCAAGGTTCCTACAGAATTCACTAAATTCTCAGGACAAGATGATACTAGCACTGTGGAGCATATAGCTAGATACTTGATGCAGCTTGGAGAAGCCTCCGCAGATGAAGCCTTTAGAATCAGATACTTTCCTGTCTCTGCAAATTTCTGTTAACACCAAAAATTGACACCAGGAAGAGGCTGACATGTGGGCCGGATTTGGTAGAAGGATGCCATTCGGCTAAAAGGGTTTTTTCTGAAGCATTCGGCAAAGATGCTCTGCGGTCGGGAACGCATCGCCATTCGGCTGAAATATTCGGCAGAGATACTCTGCGGTCGGGAATGCGTCATCATTCGGCAGAGGCAATTGTTCCGCATGCGAAAGCGGTAGCAATCGGGAAGGCATGATGATGTGGATCTACATAAGGAAAAGGCCGGTTCGAACAAGGAAAGCAATATGGGCACGAAGATTCGTCATTTATTTTTAGAAACAAGTGTTGTAGTCGTGTCCGACTAGGAATTGTATCAAGACCTGGGTATAAATACGAACCCATGGCAGTTGTAAAAAAGAACAATCAATCGTACAGACGGCTCAGCTGCTGCTTCTCTGCAGAAACCGGTCCGACCGGTTTCCCAAACCGGTCTGACCGGTTTGGGCAACCGGTCTGACCGGTTTGGGGCTCTGATAGGTATAACGGCTAGTATAGTTTGTAAACCGGTCTGACCGGTTTGGGAATCCGGTCTGACCGGTTTCCAACGGCTATAACGGCTAGTTTTGGTTGTGTGGGGTATCTTCTTGGGCGATCTCCAACTTTTGCCAAATCTTC
>OAMR01000684.1:186226-216028 GCA_900205405.1 Echinochloa crus-galli | reverse complement strand
GCGCCGCCCGGCCACGCGCCGGCGAGCCGCTCCGGGCCGTGCGCTGACGAGCCGCGCCGCCTGCGAGCGCTCCAGCGGCGCGCCTCAGCGCCGAGTCCCGCCGCGAGACGCCCACTCGAGGCGCCGTGCCGCCCAGCCCGCACCCCGCGTCGCTGGCCGGCGTCGGTGAGCCCAGGTGCCGGCGGCACTGAGGGGCGCGTCGCTTGGCCCGGCATCGGTGAGCCAGGTGCCGGCGGCACTGAGTGGCGCGTCGCCCGGCCGGGAGCCGGCGAGCCGCCGAACGAAGCGTCCGGGTTCTGGAGGCGCGCGCCCACATGCTGCTCGCCTGCATCGCGCCGGACACCTCCCGCTCTCCAGCGCGCCGGCGGCGGCCGCCGCCCGCCCCCCGCCGCGAGCCGGCCTAGGCTCGCCGGAGCGCAGGCTGGAGCGCTCGCGGGCGCTTGGCCGAGCGGGGCAGCTCGCCGGAGCACGGGCTGGAGCGGCTCGCAGGCTCGTGGCCAGGCGGCGTAGCTCGTCGGCGTCGAGGGCTGGCACGCAGCTGGGTGCTGCTCGCAGAAGAAGACCGAGGAAGAAAAGGAGGGTAGTATCGTCTTTTCACTAGGGGATGAAGAGAGAAATGGGACAGAGTACTTTGTTTCGAAGCAATTCGTGTGCTCGATGTCAAATTTTAAAGAGGTCACGAATTGAGTGTCTAGAGAAGTGAGGCAGTCGAATCCGGTGGCAAATATTGAAATTTCTCATCGTAGTACGAGTAGGTATCAACTCACGGGCGCTCTGGGACCCCAGCTGCTGGTTGGCCTCCTCTCCGGATCATGACGAGCTCAGTGGGCTGTGGGCCAAGCAGTACTGTTCCTGCCGCTCCAGCGAAGCAAGCTCGCGAATCCGCGATAGATTGATTGCTCCGCCTCGAAGTAACGTTCGGGCAGACGGGCACGGCCACGGAACGCCCGAGCCCGAGCTTTCACTGGTAATGGCACCACCAATGATTCGATCTCGTAGAGCGAAGCTACACTGCTGCTGATACCGCGCCATCATGCTCCACAGTTTACACGGCCAGGGCAGGCACGATTCGATTCCCCCGCGAGCAGTAGCCGGGTCAGATTTAACTGGGATCCGGCCGTCCTGGCCCGTCCTCCAACTACCGATGAACTGACGAAAGTCCATGCCTTCGAGAAGGAGCCGCCTCTCGTCGTCCGATCCGATCTGATCCGTCGCGCCGCCGCCGCCGCTGTTCCGTGGCTCAGAGCCTCAGACGCTCGGTAATCCTGACCAACCAAACTTTCCCTCGTTTTTCTAGTGCGCAGAAAGCGCCGTGCCGATGGCTGACCGGAGCAAGCCGGGCCTGATCGACCTCGTGGCGTCATCCAGGACAAGTGGCCTTACGTTACGTCGACGACGTACACGGGCTGTCCGTGCCCCCTGCCTGCGATCTCTAGAAAGGGAAGCGGGGGGAATTGGAAAAATCGCCTCCTCGGCCAATGAAGGGCCGCGAGCACTCTCTTGGATAGCGATCGATTTCCACGTCCCCGATCCCAATCCAGGGAAGGGAGCCGTGCGTGCGACCTGCGATGGCGGATCACGCAATCATCGGAGCGCGCGTGTGGTTCCGTTTCCAGATCCAAGACGAACCAATCCGACGAACTTTCCTTCGTTCCCCGGCGGCGTGGCGACCAGCCAGCGGTGACGGTCGAACTGCTTGCCCTTTCGGTAGCATGCTTGAGTTGGGAATCGGGACCAATGCACTAATGCAGATAGTCACCCGGTGTGCAGGTTCTTCCTCGAAGTTCCTCTGTTAGTTCATTGCTATAATGCTATCCAAACCTGAGAAGGTTCGTTGGCGGTTCCATTTTTCCACACCTATGCTAAAAAGCATCTCTCATCGATCAATCGAGCTGTAGCAGCTACGGCTATGCTACGGATCGAGCCCCTTTTCGAACAGTACAGGAAAAGGCGAGGCGCGCCACCAACAGTAGCACGGATCTTAATGTTTTGCTTCGCCCTGGCCAACTTTGACGGCAGGACGTGGCTCGTCGCTCGCCTGAAAAAGTTTTCTCCGTCGCGCTTGATGGCGGGTCTCCACACCTGCAGCTCGACGTGGCGTCTGACCGTTTGACTGGAAAGTTGGAGGTACTACTAGCTGTGAGCTGCGACCCGTCACCGGCGACGGACGCCCCAGCGCCCACGCGAGCGACCCAGGCGCTTGACTCGTTGACCGCCGCAGCCTTGGCTCACAGATCACTGACTGGATCACGTCCCGCGCGAGCAAACACGTGTGCGCGAGCGGGCGCGCGCTACCTCCACTTTCTGCAGCAACGGCCTCCACGTCTCCGTACAGACTATTATTGGGTATTCGCAGGGCCGGGCGGCGTCGCCGTCGCCTCCCGGGCCGTCCCCGTGCAGAGAGCCCGGATGTGACGGCGCCAGCGCGACACCGCGCGTCGCGCTCGCCGTCCTGCTTTCTCGTACGCACGCTCCGGGGATCGAATCTGCCAACAGAGCCGGGCGATGCGCGAGGGAGAGGCGCCGAGGGCAGGCTCAGGCCTTGTTTACTCCGTAGATGTAGGATGGTGAATTTGGGAGTACGATGTCACTTCGTAATCATTGCATTACTATAGTATTTCGTTTGTATTTGTAAAAAATTGTCCAAAAATTGATTAATTAGGCTCAAAATGTTCGTCTGTAAATTTAGGAGCGAAATTTGATATAAACAAGGCCTCGTAGGCTGCGCGCTCAGGCGGCCGGCTACGTATTCCTGTCGTGCTTGGCTGCTTGCGCAGGGGCACAGCGCCGGGCACCCGGCAGCCGGCGCGAGGAGCATGCGGCGGCGGCGCGCCTCATTTGGGTTATTCCTCAGGCCTCAACCAACCTCTTTTGACGACCATCTGGGAGAAGGATTTCAGTGGGCACCTGCAGTCGACGAAGTCCAGCACCACACCGGTACACCGTACCAGGCATCTGAGAAGCCGTTCAAGATTTCAAGCAACACTGCAGCGGCAAGGTACCCAGCCGGTCAAAGTCTTCCCGGTGTCAACGACAAGCCAGCAACGGGCCCACGGCCAGGACACTACTGGTAATCTGGACCTGTTTGCTGTCAGTTGTCACATTTTACAACGGCAAAAAAATTCAATGCTGGATGTGCAAATAAATAAACGAAATGATATTTGAAGTGAACAGTAGGCATCGAAAACGAAAGCATACATGCAAACCAGATGTGGATACTGAATAACGGTACTTGCCGAAAGTTACTTATACGGAGTATATACATAAAAAAAATCCATGTAATTAAGAACTTCTGATAACTGATGTGAAGACATGAAAAGAAGAAATCGCCATAGAGCTCAGCTGCTGAATAAGTTAAGACCGAAATTGAACCTCTGGTTTTTGACCGCGAGGATTACAGTTAGTTTTGGATCAACATATTCATTAGACTCCAAATAATACTTCTGAATGGATTTCCAGCATCATAGAAAAAAGAAGGGAGCATACATCTCTGTAATCAAATCGCAAGCAATTTAGAATGTCAACATATTAAGATGCAAGGTATTTCCATACAGTTATTGGGTTTTATAGAGTCAACATCTCTTTGTTCCTTTGTCATCAGGCTTAATCGCTTAACAGCACTGCCTAATGGAGAAGTCAAAAGGTCTAACACCCATCCTACCACTGGCACAAAGATTGCTACATATACTGATTTCTGAACGACAAACGTGCCTTAGGAACAACTGAAAGTACACACATTGTTTTTGCAAGAGTTAAACAGAAGCTATTATGAACCACAAGACATTGCAAGTCCACTAACAAATAGAAAAGTGTTTAAATCAGTAAACAGCAGAGCCCCATTTGTTTCAAGAGAGGGTTAACATAGCTAACAGAGGGTAAATTAATACATTTTCTTATACCAATTCCATATATACAGGTGGAACAAAATTTATATAACAAAGAATGATGAATCATACCTCCCCCAAAATGTCTGAAAATGGCAGATTTCAGACGATGGATATAGAATGGCAAGAGTAAACTGGAAAGGACGAAAGTTTAATTGAATTTTAACAGTGCTAACTATTTAATTTTAAGTTCACTTAGGGCATTCCACTATTCCATTTGCATTTCTCATTTCTTGCCTCCATCTTGTTGGGGCTTCAAATTGAACAAGCACTGATTGAGGAGCAAAGAAATGTCGGCGCCCTTGGTTCAGTACTTCAGTGCATTTACTAAGAAACAAGTATGTCTCAGGAAAAAAAAACATGCATGGTTGCACCGAAGTTTAAACAGTAAACACTGCTATTATCTGCCACAAGTCTACTCAAAACTCGAATTATTGATAACTTCATAACAACTGAAGATATTCATGCACTGCCTATTGAGACACAATCCATACATATAGCTCGGCGCACATTTTATCTCTCAAGATATGAACGGTCATACAATCCAAGTTTTAGAACAATGACCTAAATCCCAGTCGCGATTACTATACACACATTTCTTTCAATTGTAGATTTACAAATTTGTGTATGTGTTTTAATATTCACCAGAGGATTATGTTTGTAGAATTTTCAGCATTGTCATGTAGGTTCCTCAAAAAGTGATGTTCTACTGATATTCTTGGTAACAAAAAATCAGCAGGACACCTCAAAAGATAAAGAGCTTTGCAACTAGATATTATAAAGAACTAACATTAGAGACTAATGATTCTATCAACCAGGAGCTTAAAACAACTCAATTTACCACCGTTCCCTTGGTCTGCCATCAGGAAATACAGGAACAGCTGCCCTGCCATTGGCGGAACCATCACCATTTTTCATAGTAACCTTGACTTCTTGCGGACTTGAGTCATCGTCTGCAAAGTCTGGTGGCGAGTCATCATTCTCACCAAACCAACCATCACCCCATTGGTAGTCAGCATCGGATTTGCCACCAGAAAGTTCAGTAATCAAATCTTCCATATCAGACAATCCATCGTCTTCATCATATTCTTCGTCACTTCCTTCATCTGAAAATTGCGCTGCTACATTGGCTCCCTCGGCTTCCTCACTGGTCATAAGCCCACCTCTTCTAGGGAAGCGTGGGACAGCAACAAGAGCCCTCATTTTCTCCTTGAGCAGCACCAGCTTGTTCTTCTCAACCAGCTGTGAGTCCTTGTACGCCTCACGGAGGAAAACCGAGTCCCTATCCCCTTTGAATGATACATAAAACATGTCTGGGTGACGAATGATCATGCCCCGCAGGGACTGCGAGAACCGGAACTCCTCCCTGAAGTGTGTCAGGTGATCTACCAATGTGCGTTTCTCAACTGTTAAGCTAAGAATTTCATGAACTACTGCACAAGCATGCTTCTCCTTCTCAGCCGACCCAGACCGCAGGTGCGAGAAGTCAGCATATGGTGAAATATATGGCATTTCCTTGAACTGCGCAATCCTGCGTGCCTCTCCCCGCGTTAATTTCAGTCCCTTGGGCAGCTTCACCCGGTTGAACTTGAGTGGCCTGTCAATGATCAAATTCCTCTCCTCAGCTTCCCTTGCCCGATTCTCCTCCTCTGCGAGCTCCGCCGCAGACACTGCTAGCTCGGGGTCCCAGTGGGTGAGCTCCAGCCCCGGTCCTCTGTCCATCCGGACGATACGGAAGTACTGTGGGTACCTGAGACAGATGGTGTGGCGGAACTCCGGCGGGAGTCCGAGGTCGTGCTTGAGGTGCGCGATCTTCTCGATGAGGATACGCCTCTCCTGCGACATCATGAGGAGCTTGCGGAGCTTGGTGACGGCGAGGCCCTCGGACTCGTTCTTGAGGTGGAGCTCGTCGAGGTAGAGTCGCTCGGCGGCGGGGGTGAGGCGGAACTTGAGGGAGTAGACGCCCTCCTCGACGATCTCGAAGACACCAGGGAATTTCTTGAGGAGCGCGATGAGGCGGCGCTTGCGGGTGAGCCCGAGGTCGCGGCGGAAGCGGCCGAGGTCGCGGAGGCTCATCACGCGGTCGGGCTGCGCGACGAGGATGTTGCGGAGCTTGAGCACCAGCTTGAGCTTCTTGTCCCGCTGGATCACGTTGTCGAAGGGGATCTCCTTGCGGCGCTTCACGGCGGCCTGAGCCACCACCACCGCCGGCCGCGGGCGGAGGCGCAGCGGGAACGGCGGCGGCGCGCGCGGGTGGAGCGGGAGCGAGGCCCCGAGGAAGAGAGACTTGTGGGGCCCCGCCGCCGCAGGGTGGAGAGCGGCGGGCGCGGAGGGGAAGGGGAGCAGCAGCTTGGCGTCCATTTCCGCCGCGGGAGGGTTTGCTCCTCCGCTCGCTCACCCTCGCCGCACCGGGACTGGTAGGGATAAACCTCTCCTGTTCCTCCTGACGAATTGGATATTTTTTTGGGTCCTGGACAAGCGATATTTTGGGGAGGATGTGGTTGGACTCGGCCTTTACTCGGCCCAAGCATGTGGGCCTGTGTGGGTGGCTCGGCCACTGATGGTGCAATGGGCCTAGCCCGGTTACTGCTTTTTCTAGCAGAGCATTTTTCAGAGTCTTCAGCATTCTCACCACACCGAGAGAGTGGCAAGGCATCTGAAGTTACACAGCAGAAAAAAAAAACTGAAGACTGTAGATAAAAAATGACTGAACAAGTAAATCGTAGCATATAAATGGATTGTCACTGCATAAAAACCATAACCATTAGGATATTTAATTATCGTACTATCAGGGACGGACTCACAGACGACAGCATCCACGAGCGGCAGCGCTTGCTGTGGTGCGCTGACAACCGGATCTTGCACACCAAAAATTCCATCTGTCTATAGCGGGATCATCCCGGGGCGGCGAGCCATGATTGCCGCTGATCCCCGATCGCGCGCTGGCACATCCGCTGCGCCGCGCGTGGGTCACGATGCAAAACGGATCGGACCGGGCTGCGGCCGAGAAGGTGATATCAGGGGAAGGCCTCGTGTCGGGGCTCTGGGCGAGAACGTTTTTATAAGCAAAAGGCCCGGATGCCTTTGCAGTCTCGCCGACGCGAACGAAGGCGACGGCAGCTGCGTGCACAGTTGCCCGAGCAGGAATGTATGGCAGCGGCACTGTGGTAATGACTATACGATGTCGCCTTCAGATAGCGCTAATAGTATATGTTATCTTCTTGAAATGAGAAACAAGCGAGCGAGTGGTCGAAGCGCGGAGCTGTGCGCGATCGCCCATGCCGCCGTGCCCAATTGCTGGTACCTGTCACACCTCAATAGGATAGGTGATGTGTTACGACACATCTCCCCAAGAGAAAACAAGAGAGAAAAATCGAGGAAGGTCAGATGCATCGCGTGTACATCACATGTCCATCCATGGGTACGAATCAAGGAAACCGGTAACGCTGCCCGAACCGGTACGCGGCGCTTCACGGTAACACTGGACGTGCAGATGGGAAGAAAACGATGCGAGGGAAGAGAGGAGGGGAGACGATAAGCATCGGCGATGGCGCGGGCGCACACCGCCTTGGACCGGACCAGCTGGGTACGAGAATATGGGCAATAAAATCTGAGGCCGGCGCCGCGCGGCCCGTGGCCTCACGATCATCATATGGACCGGACCGAGATCGCGCGGTGGGAAGCAGGGAATAGTTTAGAGGCCCGGGTGGTGGTCGGCAGCGCCCCACGTCGCGGCCGCCGCGCCCGGGCGCGCGGCACGACGCGACCCGGCGCCTCACCCCCGCCGACCGGACCGGCCGACGGCACACGCCGCGCGCGGCTCCGCTCGCCATCCGTCCCCGGCCTAGCCGTGGCTGGCTACCTATATCAGAGGCTATACAGGGCTAGTATTTCTATACTGTATGTGCGTCTGGAACTCTGGATCGACGGACTGAACCATTTGGAACACGTTTATGTCCTGTCCGCGACACCAGGATATGGTGGTACCGTTGGTTTCTCTAGCTTCGTCCCGTAAATGTCTCATCTTTCATAGATGATAGATTCAAAAGAATAAAGATGGCAGAAAAGAGAGAGAATAGAGGTTCGATACGGGCTGCTCTTGGCATCACCACCTCTCATACGAATCCTGTTCGTTGCTACTTTGTACTGTTGTGCAGGCGCTGGCAAATCCATATCCATAATGCCATTTCGGGAGTTGCAGCGGCCTTTGCTCCCGGTCGTGCTCGTGAACCGTGGAGCCGGGAGTTGAATTTTAGGATCTAAACAGGGCCTTGGTTTCTCTTCGTCCCGTAAATGTCTCATCTTTCATAGATTCAAAAGAATAAAGATGGCAGAAAAGAGAACGAATAGAGGTTCGATACGGGCTGCTCTTGGCATCACCACCTCTCATACGGATCCTGTCGTTGTTACTTGTGCTATTGTGCAGGCGCTGGCAAATCCATATCCATATGCCATTTCAGGAGTTGCAGCGGCCTTTGCTCCTGGTCGTGCTCGTGAACCGTGGAGCCGAGCCGTACAGTGCAGGGGAGCTGGCTGGTTGGTGCACCGAAACTGGCAACCCACCTTCAGTTTTTAATCTCCGCAGCTCAAAGCGTCATATATTTGTTTGTTCCCCATAGGCAGATTAGAAAACCATATTTGCATGGCTGGGACGACTCGCGCAGATGACTGGTGAGCTCTGACGTACTCAAAGGTTCGATAACTACGGGAGTTTAAATTTTTTTTTTGACAACAACACACATATATTATATTAATTCAGCAGACAAGTTACAAAGAAGACCTCAGGAGAGATCTTAATTACAACAAAGTCCTGCAACAGGAACTTCCAGCAGCTACTGCAGAGATGACGGAGGAAGTCTTCCCGCCGGCGAGATGGCGCAGGGGCTTCGAAGACGAGGCATACGCCAGGACGGAAGGACCGCGCAAACAAGCAGCGGTTGAAGTAGGGGCAGTCGTGCCGACGAGGGCCGCTTGCACCGGCGACCGAAGGATGTTGTTGTAGTCGTCGCCGGAGGTAGAAGGGGCACAGACCGGGATCCCAAGTGAAGACGGGAGATTCCAGCCAACACCATAAGGGGAGCTGCATGGTGAAGAAGGAGAACCGCAGGACAAGAATCTGCTGAACAAGAAGGGGAGCGAACGGCGGTGGAACAGGGGAGGAAGGGTAAAAATCTCGGTGGCGGGGTGGATGGGGAATAAGTGGAAGACGAGATCTGCAGCGAAGGATGGGGAAGAAGGCGGATTTGATAGCAGAGGTGGGGGGGAGAGACCAGGGAGAAGCAGATCCCTGCGGAGGTGGAGGAGGGAGGCGGCGGTAGAGGTGAGGGAAGGGGGATCTACCAAGGGGAGGAGGAGATTGATATTATTGAAACCACTCGCCTTGACGCCGGCGAAGACGACGGCGAGGACGCCGAGTGAGATCCCGGCGGCGAAGCCAACGACGGAGACGGCGACGAGGAGGGACCACGCCATGGCGACGACTAGCACAAAGACACACAAAAAACTAAGCTTACTCTAGACTAAAAACTACTAGAACTACTAGATCTACGAGACCGGAGGGGACCCTGCCCTTCTCGCCGTAGGCGAGGCCGCCGAAGGGGAGGAAGGGAGGGGCCCAAGGAGCGGCGGCGGGGAAACCTAGCGAGAGCCCGTCGCCACCTACTACTTAGAGCTTACTACCGAGAGCCACAAATGCTCACTTTGACTGGTTCCCCCACCTGGGGGGGTTTAATTTAGTTGCTTGAGCCCACGCGGAGTGCCATATACGAAGCTATACTCTGGATATAGTTTGAAAAACACTACTATTCAGTCTCCACATTTTTATAGCACATCGAGTTTGGCGATCGAGGCCACGATAACCCTCTTTACCATTTATATTGCTTTTTATAAGACGTGACTTGACTTGATATGGTGTTCTATATTACATTTTGATCATGTATTTTTTATTATAAATCTAACCATTTTAAGTTTTTACTATAAAAGTTAAAAGGTGTTGGTTATATTATTAATAGAAGACTGTAAAGTTTGAATCTTGATACGTGTGCACATCTTATAAAGAAAAAGGTGGGAGTAACTTCATTCTAAATCACTATTTTTTGTTGATTTTGCGCGCGGGCTGGTACAAAACGTTGAGTGAAAAAAGTTTTACGGAGAATGAACTAAAAGCATCTGGAACATCCAATTTTTTCTTGTTTTCTTGTGTTTCTTGTTCTCCTTCCCTCACCAAAACCCGACAGGTGGGTCCCCTGTGAGGGGGTGGGTGTGGATTTTTAGGTAGAAAGTGTTTTCAATTCTCTAGGATCCTTTTAGTATGGATTTATAACTAATTTACCATAAAAATACTTAAACATGTATTATGTTTTGTATATCTAAACTAATTTTTTGATTAAAATAAATAATTAAATGTTGTGAGAAAACTTTAACAGTGAATCTAATTTGAAACGGAGAGAGTACTAGCTAATATAATTGAAACTGCTTGAATCTTTATTTGAAATGAGACTTCTCGAATTTCTCACCGCGGTCATATTGCTACCAGCTGATATTTAATTTTCTACTATTTAGTCAAAGCAACATCTAGGTTTAGAATTTACTATGGACTTTTGTCAACCCCATTTTTTTTTAAAAAAACTAGGTCTTGGAACACAAAAGTCCAACTTTCGAAATCCAATTGAAAAATTTCTTTAACCTGAAAAGTTAGTTGGATATTAGTAATATTACCGACCCAGTATTGGATGTGTCGAAACTCAGAAGTAGAGGTTCTTGTTTCCGTGGTACTGGGTGGCAGCGGCTTGAGTCTAGTGAAAGTTCCCACTCACTAGTGGCCACAAGAGAGGTTGGGCACCACAGAACCGGCACCGAACAATTGCCGAAACAAGAGGCCAGGGATGCAGGCGGGCAGGGACGGAGGGAGGCGCGAGCCCACTGCCCACCCATGCCGATGCCCGGGCGGTGAACGGAAGAAGGGACGCCAGCCGGAAAAGAGGCAGCCCAAAAGCAGCGCAGGGCTCTCCCCCGCCGCGTCGGAATAAAATTCGTTTCCCCATCCGACGACTGGCGACTAGTTTATTATTCCCCTCCCCACGCACTTCTTCCTCCTCGTCCTTCCACCACAGCTCCGCTTCCCCCCTTCCACACGGTCGCGAGGGGGAGAAGGAAAAGGCAAGCGGAGCGAGAGGGGGAGCGGGTCGGCGAAGAAGGAAAAAAAAAAGGGAAACCTAAGCGGCTTTCCGTTTCGGGAAATTCTCGGGGCGCCTGCGCCTCCCGTAGCCGCCCTGCCGCGCCCGGCGCCGGTGGCCGGGCTCCCGCGCCCCCAAGGGCCTCCGCGGCGCGCCCCTCCCGGTAACGTGTGGCCCTCTTTCGCCGTTGCCGAATGTCGCTGTTTGGATCGGGCGAATCCTCCTAACCTGTGGTCTGAAAACTGCAGCCAGCCGCTCGCAGGGATCGTCGTCGCTCTCGGGGACGGCGGCAGAGGAGGGCGGGCGGGCTTGTGGATAGCCGGCGCTGAGGATGCGCGGCGCGAGCTCGCGCTCGCTGCGAGGTATGGCTCCTCGTCACTGAATCGGGCCTGGGGTGGTTCCCCGCTGCTCCGTGTGACCTTATTCCGAAGGGGCGCGGTTTTGGCAGGGTAGGTTTGTGCGATGGAAGGGACGACGGCGGCTGAGGTGGGCGGCGCCGGCGACGGCGCGCCCGGGGATGTGCAGATTAAGGGAATCAAGGAGAATGGGCAGCCCGCGCAGCAGCAGCAGCCGTCTGGCAGCGAGGCCCTGGAGATGCCCGCCACGCCGCTCCCGCGGGACATCGACTGGTCGGAGCACTTCTCCTTCTTCACCTCGCTGGGCGGGTTCGGAAGCAGCTCGGACGGCGCTCGGGGCCTCACCAGTGTTGGCCTGTCCAATTCTGAGTCGAGGCCAGACAGCGTGACACAGCGTGGTTTGGATCACGACGAGGAAGAGAGGGTGGAGGAGCTCACACTAAAGAATTGCATCAAGACTGATGTTCAACCCGAGGTCTCCGCTGGCGGAAGCTCAAGCAGTGGGGATAGGCCTACTGTTATCAAGGGCCTGTGGGGTAACTTTACGCGGATGGCATGGAGAAATAGCGATTTGGCCAGCAGGGAGAACGGAGTGAGTTATGGCGACACTGCAAACTTGAGGGCTGATGCGCCTAGCAGGGAACATTTGGGGACGAGCCTTGCCAACAATATGGTCTCACGGAATAACGATGTGTCCGGCAAGGAGATACCCATGAGTCGTGGTGGCAATGTAAATAATGAGTTCATGATGCCATTTCGTAACCAACAGCTTCTCTTGTCTACACGGCCAAATCCGAATGAACATCGGGCTGAAAAGGACAATGGTATTAAAGTAAGCAGCTTCTCGAATAGAATTCTTGATCAGATGAGAAGTAAGAACGTAACACCTCCACCTGGGGTTCTAGGATCACCGCTTAATGGAAAATCAAAAGGTAAAGGGGTTGCACACCAAGTTGCACGGGAGGATATCCAAGTGCAAGTGAATGCAAGACCCAGAGCCCCTATGGACAAGATTCCTACTATTTCTACCTCAGTATATGATTCTATGGCTAGAGTGGATCCGTTGATTTTCAGTACCAGTGGAAATGTTTCAAAACCTCACTGTGAGGGAACTAGCCTGAGGGAACTGATTAAGCCTGGCCGGCAAGCATTGAGTAAGTTTGAGAAAATGCATTTGTTTAAGCAGATCCTTGATCTTGTGGATAAGTGTCATGCACAGGGTTTTACTTTACAACATTTGCGACCATCATATTTTACAATTCCATCTTCAAATCAAGTTAAATATATTGGTTCTTATACGACACAAGATTTGCCAACATCAATCAAACAAGACGCCGCTAGAGAAGATCTTGTGAATAGAAAAAGGTGTTTTAGCCGTAAAACTGAGCACCAAGAGTCTAACGGCCATGGAAACTCATCGCTGAAGTATCAAAAGGTTGGTGAGCAAGGTTCAGTTGCTGTCAGGCGACCAACACATACCTTTTGGACTGACCAAAGAGGCGATAATCAAAATGAAGATGTTGATCCAGGTGTTCTGAGGCAAGAAAATTTTAGTTGCAGTCTCAGAGAACGTTTTAAGTTTGTCGAACCATATGTCAGTAATACATCTGGCATCCAACAATCATCATCTGAATTGAGGAGTCTAGAGGAAAGCTGGTACATAAGCCCAGAAGAGCTCAGTCAATTCAAAGGCACATTCCAATCAAACATTTACAACCTTGGGGTTCTTCTGTTTGAGGTATGTCTATTACTTTGTGACATTTTCTGCAATATTACCTAATTGGATTTCAGAGAAGTGAAGTGACATTGTGCAACTGCAATTTATAATTTTGTGGGTGGTATTAACTAACCATTTAACGACAAATTCAAGTGTTTTTTCAGTTGTCTAAAATCTAGCATGAGCGGTTAAACTTTTGGCACATGTATGTCAAGGTTTTTCCTTTTCACTTGCCTAAAATCTAGCATGAGCGGTTGAACTTTTGCATGTATATCAAAACATTTCCTTCTAAATAAAAGAATACGACAGGCATTCCGCTTTTATTGGTGCATCTGCAATTGGATTGCTGAAAGCATCTTGCTATGCAGCATGTGTACTGAGCCCCAAGACCATGGAATTATGATAATCTATGATTGCCTTAGTTACATGAGAATGCAGATCAGTACCCTTTCTTGCCATATGTAATTAACTCCTAGCACATGCATGCACACATTTAATTGCTTGCTAACTCAAAACTGCACTTGAGTTGGGCTTCTCCATTTTTCGTGTGATTCTGTATTTTATATCTTTTTTGTCAGCACTGAAGTTTAGGTCCTAAGCCTGGCAGGCCATGTATTTAATGAACTTGGTATTTTGTCAGCTCTTTTGCTGTTCTGAGACATGGGAGGCGCACTGTGATGCAATGTCAAATCTTCGCCAACGCATCCTGCCTCCAAATTTTCTTTCAGAAAGTCCTAAGGAGGCTGGCTTCTGCCTTTGGTTACTGCACCCAGATCCTTGTTCGAGACCAAAAGCAAGGTGAGTTTATCCTTCTCTCACTCGTGAGCACAAAAGAAGAAATTCGCTTACTGGTTAGCTATTAGTTTGATATGATTAAAGGCTAACCGCCTTGTATTTGGTGAATTTTGTAAGTTACATGAGTCTTGAGCAATTATTTCTCCAATGGAATGAAAAGAAGTGCTTGAGCTCTAAGATATCCGTTTCATAGTAAATAAACTATTGCCACGCCCATGCTCAACACCTATACTGTCATTACCTTTCTTTGCTTCTGCTCTACAGAACCTTACTTCTAGTTCAGGTTTTTATCCGATTCTTTAGCTTTGTTCATACCCATATCATGAATTAAATGTTTAACTTATTCATGCCATGAAATAACACCTTTAGTTTATGTAGAAATCTTTCCCAAGCCTAAGGATTACTTCTGTCATTTTTTGCATGTGGAAATTATTTTAGATATGCTTAGTAGTATCCCTTTTGTGCCCCTTCTAGTTGATGCTTCTTTGCTGAAGACTGGAAATAATAATTGTATGCCTGTTTGTGCCTAATAGCCAGTTTGCTGTTTTCTCAGAGACATTCTTGGATGTGACTTGATAAATGAGGGTCGGGATTTGTCCTTGTTAGATCAGGCACCAGTCTCCATCAGTGAAGATGACACTGAATCTAGTTTGCTACTTAATTTCCTTTCTCAATTGAAAGGAGAAAAGGATATGCAGGCTGCCAAGTTATCAGCAGACCTTGGAAGTTTACAAACAGACATAGCAGAGGTTGAGAGAAGACACTCAGCAAGAATGGGATTTAGTTTAGAGGACACGGATGCACTGGCAGGTTCTAGTGCTTTATCGGGAGCTTCAGTGAGTGCCCCTCAAGGTGCATTGCTGTCAGGTTTGCTACCATCATTGTGCAAGTCAAGCATATATGAGGAGAGGGTAATGAAGAATTTGGAGCAGCTTGAAAATGCATATTACTCCATGAGGTCAACTGTGGACACCTCTGAAACTAATGCAATCAAACGTCCAGATAATGAGGCTTTGAGGGTCCGTGAAAATTTCTATCAAGCTCACAGTGATTCTGATACTATGGGCGAGCAAACAGACCGCCTAGGATGTTTTTTTGATGGTTTATGCAAATATGCCAGGCACAATAGGTTTGAGGTACGAGGAATTTTGAAGAATGCAGATATACTTAACTCTCCGAATGTCATCTGTTCATTGAGTTTCGATAGGGACGAAGAATACTTTGCTGCTGCTGGAGTTTCGAAGAAAATAAAAATATTTGAATTCGATGCACTCTTAAATGATCGTGTTGATATTCATTACCCATTGATAGAGATGCCTAGCAAGTCCAAGCTTAGCTGTGTCTGTTGGAACAGCTATATAAAGAACTACCTGGCATCAACAGACTATGACGGCACTGTTCAGGTATGTATCTGACTGTATGCTGCTATATAGATCCCAAGATGTTTGTTTATCTTTTCATCCATGAACAAGTAGGCATATTTTCATCCATGAACAAGTTGCTTGTAGTTTTCCTATATTCCTTCCGATGTTACTTTATCCACTTCTGATGATGACTCTGGATTTGAGGTTCTGTCAATTTACTGAGATTGGTTTATGTTGTGGTCACTAGTCTATGTTCCACCAGCCGTGTACTGATTTAAATTTCGCATCCTCATAGTTTTAACTTTGGTGAGGATAGTCTAGCGTCTGCTGTGTCAATTTCTTCTGTTTGAGTGCATACATATTATTAGTACTGTTATGATCTGAGAGGGAGCACAAGTAGGTTGGTTGTTAAAACAGGTGCTGTGAACTGGTCGTCATTTGAGAACTGCATTTTCTTTTGTTGAGTTTGTTTCACCTGTTCCCCTTGAAACCTTAAGCTGTTGAATTATACAGTATGAGGGTAGCTACTGGTACTTCCGACACTTAACACTACATTTGCGTTGTGTCAGGATATCTCTCTATACAGAAAAGAAAAGCTGGGTGAATATAACTATGTATGGAGACAAAATTTTGCATGAGTGGGTTAGCCAGAAACTATTAACATGAAGGTGGACCAATAGCACAATTTCATATCTAGATTCTAGACTATTTAATCCTGTAGTTCCTTCATGTGAATAGCAGCATGTTCTTTTTGTTCAGCCTTTTAGCACTCATCACTGCTCAATCGCTACCCCCAGCATGCTCATTTTTTGAGCTACTACCTTTTCCCTCGTTTATCATTTTCTTATGGTTTGGATGTGCCTTTGCTGTTCCCTTGATACTTTAAGAAAGAGCATGAGCCTCTGGTATGAGCATCAGGCCTGGAGATGACTATGTGTTATTTCTGCATCCCTCTTTTTTTACCATTTAGCTTAATTATTATTGTGAAATGCAGTTATGGGATGCCAGCTCTGGTCAAGGATTCACACAGTTTACAGAGCACAGGAAAAGAGCTTGGTCTGTGAGTTTTTCAGAAGTGGACCCTACTAAGTTGGCCAGTGGTAGTGATGATGGTTGCGTGAAAGTATGGAGTATTAACCAGGCATGTTACTGAAACACATCCACTCTTTTCTTTATCAGGACATTTTTCTTCTTAGTCCTTTATTCGACACGTGTGTTATATGTTTTTTTCTTGAGGAAAACACATGGGTGTTATATGTTACTCAAATCTTTAGTATCCTGAGTTAAAAGCGACCTAATTAATTGATACTTAAGGTGAGACAGAAATATCAAACTCATCTAGCTGCCATATTTTGCTGTGACTTGGGTGATAATAAACATATTTTAAAGGATGCATGCTAAATAGCACAATACCCAAAAATCTGCAGTGTGTGTGTGTGTGTGTCGGGTTGACCAGTTTCCCCTTACTTTTTGTCTAACATTATTACAGTCTTATGCTACATTCTTTTTTTATATCATTTAATTTCTTGTTCTCAGAAAAACTGCATTGATACAATCAGAAATGTGGCCAATGTATGCTGCGTTCAATTTTCTCCATACTCCTCTCGCATGCTAGCTTTTGGTTCAGCTGATTACAAGATATACTGTTATGATCTGAGGAACACAAGGATCCCTTGGTGTACTATTTCGGGACATGGGAAAGCTGTCAGTTATGTAAGGTTCTTGGATCCAGAAACACTGATCTCTGCATCGACGGACAACACATTGAAGATATGGGATCTTAACCGGACTAGTTGCAGTGGATTATCTGCTGATTCTTGCAGCCTGACACTGAATGGTCATACCAACGAGAAGGTACAAGCAAAGTTTTATGTACCACATGCTTGTTCTATTTAAATTGTTTCTGGAATTAATCTGAAATCAACCTTATTGATAATTGCTTGTGCAGAATTTTGTTGGGTTATCTGTTCACGATGGATACATAACATGTGGCTCCGAAACCAATGAAGTGAGTATTTTATGTAGTGCATATATTTTCCTTGGCATGCTGCACTTGTTTTAGTGAAGACACTGTTAGGACTCGAGTTGTGTCAAACTGTGCTCAGGAAATTGTGTTTTTTTTTCTCATAGCGAAGACAATTACCATGTCAATGTACCCTGTCTCTCAACGTATTAGATCCTCACTAGTCACTACTATGACGAACAATAACAAGTGTTTCATTTTTCCTCTGTTCCCTTTGGGAAAAATCATCTCTACTTCTCTAGCTGTGTACGTGGTGGAGCCAGGGACTGTGCTTCCCTGGCTGTTGCCCTGGTTCAAAGCCAAAAAGGCAATGCAAATCCTCTAGAAGTTGAACAAATGTCAAAGGTTCAAATGACTTGATCTTGTATTAACACTCGATCAGCCTGGGACCCAGCAAGTTTCTGATTCCACCTCTGGCCGTGTATTGCAATTGAACCAACCTCCCTCAGCCTTGTAGTGAACATTCTCAATGTTTATGCGATGTCTGTTACTGTAGAACACATAGGCGACAGATTTCAATTGGGATTGATGTAAATTGTTTCTAGTTTGGGTTTTTTAGTTGAAATTACACCCGTTGAAGGTTTGATGTGGACCATTGCACTGGGAAATCTTCAGCTTCTGAAATTTATCTCACATATTTATTTAGAGGAAATTTTGGATTTGCCACTGTATTTTGACTTTACCACTTGTTCTTTAAGTGTTATTTTGTTTTTGAAATTATAGGTTAGTGGTAAACAAAATAGAGCCTCCTTAATTTTAAGTCTGAAGTTCTCTCATTTATTCACTGGCATGTCAATGAAGCATATCAATGAATCCATCAGTGGAAGGGTTGCTCATACACTTTTTGGTGTGTGTAGGTATTTTCTTACTACAAAACCTTCCCTATGCCAATAACTTCTCATAAGTTTGGCACTATCGACCCAATAACTGGACAAGTGACAAATGAAGACAACCAGCAATTTGTGTCGAGTGTTTGCTGGAGAGGGAAATCAAACATGGTAGTGGCTGCCAACTCTAGTGGTAGCATCAAAGTGCTTGAGCTTGTGTGAAAGATGCCATCAGAGTTACACTGAAGGAAATAGGTTCTAGGGTTGCCATGCAGGCCCCCTGATGCTTATGTGCCCTTGGTGATGCTGCTGCTCCGAAGGCCATGCTTAACGAGTTGTCAATATATAATACTGAGCACCAGCTACACCTTCCAGGCCTGGGTTTCATTTTCCTACCAGAGCAGTATAAGATGCAAGTGCACCCTTCGAGCGACCTACAATGCCGACCATTGGCTTTGGACGCTCTGCTTGAGACACCCAAGCCAAATGAACACCATTAGTGAGAGTATCATGGGCCTCAACAGAAGGCAGCTGTCAGCATCTGTTTATTGTGTTTGTAAATTTGTGCGGCATTACTATGCATCATCTTGAGGGCCCAAGGGTCTGTACAGATTTAGGTGCCCTAGGGCCGATGAAATATATCCGAAACAGGATGTTCTTTCAGGCTAGAGTCTGATGCGATGATACATGTATTAGTATCTCCTGGAAATTTAACTCAGTTTTGATGTGCGCTGGCTGGACTTTATATGATGGTTAGAGCAAACAATTAGAACAAAACAAGGTGATCTTGTAGCTTGAAGAAGTTGATCGTGCAATGTGTATGTTGTAAGGAGAGTGTGTCTAATGTTCTATACCAGTTCTTTATTGTACATATATTTAGGACTGCTTACTGAAAGGCCTTGTAACTAGAGTAGAATGCTCAAAAATACTCAAGTCACCAGTTCAGTATAATTAAAATTAATGGGTATTCTCAACAAGATTAGATGCAGACCCTTTTTTTTTAATCTGTATATGCTTATCTCGTTGATGTTTTGGCTGGAACAAGTGGATAGCGAATTTGCTTATGCCTGTGCACGCGGCGACTCACTTCGTCCAACCTTGATGATATTCATGTGGCAGTAACACCAACTGCCCGTTGTTTACATTCATTTGAGCTGTAGCCTGATATCGTGTATTGTGCATGCAACGAGTTAAGCTTATATTATATCTGATGAGTGGCATTTGGTTCTTCCCTTCTACCATTCCTTTCTTTTCTTTTCTTTTTTAAAAAAGAATCACTTTCCCAACAGGATTCTTAGGCAATATTGCAGTTATGAATTCGCACGTAATCAGACCAGCAACTGATAGGGACGCTCTACCTGGTAGCAAGAAGATCTACGGCGTTCATTGCATCTCCACGGAGCATTGGAGAAGGGAAAATTGCAAAGACAGTAGTGCCTCGATGAATCAGACATGGCTGGTGGCTGCTGACCTGCCGCGCTCTCTTTGAATCAGTTTCGCCAGCCAAACATGGCAAAAGCACAGGCAATGTACTCCTTGAACGGTTGCCCATTTGTGACCCCCAATGATTTGCCAATTTTGGAGCGAAGCGATCAGGCAGGAATAGGCAAAACGTTCACGGATTCAACTTCCCCATTTTTTCCCTCGGTTTCTGCTCCCTCCGCCCTGCGTCTCCCTTTTGCAATCTTTTCTTCCACGAGGGAAGGGAAGGGAAGGGAAGGGAAGGGAAGGGAAGGTTCCGGCACAGGGAGGAAGCGCGCGCAGCAGCGGAGGAAGGAAAGAAGCGAGGAGAGCAGGCCCGGCCACCGAGCATGGCGCGCAGGAGCCAGCACGCCCTGCTGCTCCTCTCCGCCGTGGTGGCCTCCCTCGTCGGCGGCTCGACGGCCGGGGTGTACCACATCGTCGGCGCCGGCAAGGGGTGGCGGATGCCCCCCAACAAGACGTACTACGACGACTGGGCGCGCACCAGGCAGATCAGCATCGGCGACAAGCTGAGTAAGCAGACCAGGGCGGACGAACGGATACAAATCTTATAGCGAAGACAATTACCATGTCAATGTACCCTGTCTCTCAACGTATTAGATCCTCACTAGTCACTACTATGACGAACAATAACAAGTGTTTCATTTTTCCTCTGTTCCCTTTGGGAAAAATCATCTCTACTTCTCTGCCTGACACGCCGTTCGCGCACGGCGCGTGCCGTCGCTTGCTGCGTGTATACTACGTGTATGTATGTATCAGTGTCCGTCTGACTATAGGAAGGAAATGAGCCTTTGGCTTGGCCTGAAATTTCTGTTCGATCAGTTCTGCTCCCGGCTATTTCTAAAAAGAAGAAAACTGCTCGATCACAAACGAGAAGATTGGGCCCGTCCCACAGTCCACTGGGCTGCGTTTTCTCGCCTACAGCCCAAACCCGCTATAGCCGGCGCACGTACGACGGTACGAGACCGAGGCGTATTCCTCTAAAAATCCGAGGCGTACACGTATATTTTTCTCAGTGGCCCCGACCGCCGGAGTTAGTCGGCGCTAGAAGAAGAGCCGCCGGCCGGGACCGGGACTGCGCTGCCTCTAAGGGCTAGTTTGGCAGCACGCTGCCCCGCGGCAACTTTTTCGTGAAAAGCCGCCCGACCTGCCTTGGCCTGGCGCGCTTCCCGGGAAAGCAGCAGTCTTCCCCGCGGGAATATCGGCTCCCAAAGGAGCTCTAAGGGTTAGTTTGGCAGTTCCAAACCCCGCGGCAACTTTTCTAGAAAAAGCCGCCCGACCTGCCTTGGCCGGACGCGCTTTCCGGAGAAGCAGCGCTCTTCTCCGCGGAGATATCGGCTCCCAAAGAAGCCTTAAAGACGAGTTTTTTCACGGGACGCGTCTCGATTAATTCCCCGTCTTCTGCTTGTGCTCCGCTCGCCCGCGCCGCCTCGCCCGCCGTCCTGCCCCTGCAAGGTCCTTGTCAGCGGTGTGTGACCCCTTAGCCACAATCGGATCAGTAAGATCAATATTGATTGATGGCTTTTAAGGGGGAACATGAACATCCATGCTTTTTTTTTGAAAGAGATTAGCTTATATTGAAAGCAACCATGCTATTTTTATTATGCTTGGTGTCGCCACGAATTGCCAATGTCTGACATAAAGGTGCACAACTTTTCAGGTATACACAAATTTGATCGCTGGAGAAGATGGACAATAATAAGATACAAACTATGAAGCGGTTGGGAAATTTTGTGCTTCCAGACTTCTTCAACTATCCTCCTTCACGTAATTCACCTTTTGCTTAGTATCTGCATTCTGCACAGTTTGGATTCTTTTTCTGTGTTGTTGTTGTTGCTGCTGCTGCTGCTGCTGTTGCCGCCACCAGCTTTGTTACTTAGTTAAGCAGCTGAGGTTTCAGCAAGAAACAGTTGACAGCATAATTTTTGCCCTTCAGTTTGCAGACGTCCAGATCAACATGTGAAGTACAAGTGCGTCTATGGAAAGAACTGATACTTGAATATTGTCGAAGTCAACGGATATACATCATCTCACTTGAACACGATTTTCCATTGTTCTCCAATCCTGCAATTGAAAGTAATAAACTTTTCTTCTTCATTTTTTCCTTATTCTATATGTTACCCAGTACCCACCAATTTCATAATTGATCGCTTGTGAGTACTGATAATACCTCAGCGGGCTATGTTGTGCTACATTACTATGTTTACCATCATGTGCCTTAGTCAATCCTGACTATTTACAATCATGCATGGTATTGTGCTGGGTGTTCTGAGTTGGCATTCACATTATTTATTTTTGAATCACAACTTATTGATGCAGGATCTCTATCCCGTGAGGCAAAAGAAGTTTTCATTTCAGCTCTTGTTACTGAAGGTGAATGGGAATATGTAAACTCAGTCCCTGGTGAAAATAGGCCATGTGCATTCAGCACTGTTTAAAATGATGACCAGCACTATTTCACAACTGCATGATTAATTTGCAGGGCGTGCGGAGTGGATGGACAGGAATTGCAACACATGTCTCATTCTCTGGCTAACAATACAAGATTGGGCGAACCACAAATTGAACTTTGTGAGTACTTGTGCTGTTAGATATTTTATTAAAACAAGAAAGTATTATACAAACACACATCCTCAGTGCCCTTAGAGCACCATAACACATGACTTATTTGCTGCCTTTTATCTGTAGGTAAAGGATAATGGATTCGGGAGTACAATGCTTGTTGAAGATATCCGCTCTGGATTTGACACACATGGAACTGGTAAGCAAACATAGTTCATAGACATGCGATTTCTCTGATTCTTGAACGGTTGCTACCCGGAACCAGCATTTATATTGATGCAAACATGATTGTGTATCCTAATTCAAGCCAACTGACTACCATATGCACATCAATTGTCAAACTGTCGTTGTACGCTGGAGAAAACCATGACTGTTTTTCTTCCTTATTTTTAGGGTATGAATTATGTTGTACGTTTAGCGGTGGATCATGAGCTCTTAATTTTTTAAGTATATTTTCTCACTTGGGAATTGCTGAGACATTTTAGTCATATTCAGCCTTTTTCTGGGTCAGAGTTCAGAAAAGATTGTTAAAATTTTAGGCAATGCTACTGTTTCTTTAAATGATATGTTCATTGTTGCTTAAATCGCACACCCGTAACAAGTAGCATCCTCCTATTTACATGAGGATAGTTACTGTGATCTTTGAATAGCTTACATTTGTATGCTTATCCATTGTAATTTCGTTTGTCGTGCAGAACTTGCAGGAATCGATAGCATCATTCTGATGCGTGCTCTGCGATTGTTGGAAAAAAGGGGAAAGGCTGCTATATTCAAGGTCAATGATTGTGAAGGTGTAAAGTTCTGTGTATGAACTATGTGCATTACGTGGGCAGGGCAGTATTAACTATCTTGATTTTTATGCAAATCAGCTATCTTGATAGATGTTTTTACAAACCATTGTTGTGATAGTACTTGTTTATGTATAAGACATGATCATAGGAGAGCAATGTAATGGCACAAACCTAAAGTAATAAGAGGCCATGTTTTGCATAGCCGCTCTGTATATTCAGCACTTGGTAATGGGGTTTTTCTCAGTAACTATGTTTGAAACTTGAGCTGGGAAAGAAATTTGTTCAGTTTGTTAAAATTTTGCAATGATATTATTTTGCGTTGCTACATTGCATTTTTTGAGTGCTCTATATACATTCCCAAGCTTGTGTAGGTGCTACCTGCTAGAGTGGCTTTTGGCTCTGCATTAAAGAAAAAAAAAATGCTTGGGTAGGCAAGAGCAGCAAATGCATAATTGCAGTTGCATATATTTTAAGCTTAAAGATGTGACTATGTGAGTGACAACTTTGCAATGCATTTTATTTCATGGAGGCCAATACAACCATTTTTGCATTCATGCATCTTCCATGAATTGAATACAAAATCACCCACTAATGCACGCAAGTAGTACATCACGACTGATTTCTGCTACTCAATTGAACAAACCAAACTGAGAATACCCCGCTTGTTGCGGGATCAGAAATTGAGTATTTCTCTATCTATACTAAAAGGATCCTAAAGAATTGAAATCACTTCCCACCTAAAAAATCTACACCCACCCCTCACAGAGGACCCACCTGCCAGGTTTTTTCGGGTGAGAGGGGTGGGAAAAGGTGGGAAAAAATTGATGTTCCAGCCACATTTCACTATTTTGCTGCTTCTTTTTTCACCACAAAAATTTTATACCCGCCCGCATGTACCCATCCGACCCGCCGTCCGTGATTATCTCCGTCGCCCCGCCTAGGCAGGCCTTGGAAAAAATTCCATGGAGACGACAATATGCAAATAGTATTTGCGAATACCAGCGCCCGATTAATGCCGCGTGGAAGTCCAACGCCCGCTACGTCTGCGTGCTTGCTCGGCTCCCACGCGTGTGCTCATGTGACGGCTCGTCCGCCCTCCGACGCTCGGCTCGCTCGCAGCTTTCCGCTCCAGGGCTGGCCAGGGGCCAGTGCGGGAGGGGCGACCGCCCTGGGCCCCCAAAAGTTCAAGGGCCCCCATTTGAAGATACATGTAGTACATGATGCTAAGGTCTGGTTTACTAAAATATGCTATCAAGCCTGAATATAAAAATAATCACAGGCCTAAACGAGAGGACGAAGCCCACATCCCACAATTCTACGAGGCCATTCAATTACAGTTGTAGATTACACACAAAATAATAGTTAACAGGGCCTCATTTTTTGTCCCGTCCCGGGCCACCAAAAAGTCAGGACCGGCCCTGCTCCGCTCCGTCGGTCTTCCTCGTCCATGGCGGCCGCCGCCTCTCTCATGAGCTCCTATAGTCCTATGGCTTTGTCATCCTTCCCCTCCGCCGAGGCCACCCTGTAGCCTCGATGGGTGCCTGACTGCCTGCTCCGTCGTCTCCACAACTGCCCTTGTGCCCTGTGTCTACATGGCCAGAAACAATTGAACAACTGCTGTATTTAGCAGCGCACGGTGTGGTTCGGATTATTGCGGTTCTCCGGATCACAACAACATGCCCCAACGTCACACATGCAGACCATATATTGCTGGTTGCCGATCAGAAAACGAATTAATGAAGAACAAAAAGCTGAATTTCATTCCCTGGTTGTGTCGACGAATTGGAAAATTTATCGTTCCATATAACTCCATTAGTGATACAGGCTTCAGACCTTGCACGTTCAGAGGCTCCCGGCGCGGCGTTGCTGCACCGCAGCTCCGCGGGACATGGCGCCGCCACTGTCGTTGCTGGACGGGTCCACGCCGCGTAGGATGTGAGGAGTGCGTGCATCACGTGAATTAAAATCGCATTCCTTTCTTCCTGATCGTGATTTTCGGCCATGGCGTCCATCACGTAAATTATAAAATCAGCCTCCTTCCTTGCTACTCTTTCCTTTTCACGTTCACTTTCCACCTCTGGTTCTGACTGTTTCCATATAGCTCGAGTGTTTCCCTGTTCCTCCTCTTTGCACACCCTGCTGAGCAACGCGTCCGCTGCCGTCCTTCGCGTCATCACCATCCTTAGATCGCTCTGCCTCGAGGTATGCCACTACACAGGGGTCTCGATCATTGTTTGTCCTTCATTCTTAATCTACTTCTCGTGTATTTACATCGCTGCAATGTCCTGCTATGTCTTGACCGTCTGACGACGCAGGCCGTGTTCGTTTGCGTCATCATCGTCTTTGATCGCCCTGGTTCGCTCGCAGCATCGGCGCCGACACGCTTGCTGCCTGCCTCGCCTTTCCCTCTGCCGCCGCGTCCTCTCTTCGCGGGCGAAGGGCTCGCGGGCGAAGGACTCGGCTCGCCCGTTGCCGGTCCATTGCTCGGTTCGCTCGCGGCATCGGTGGCCGACACGCTCGCAGCTTGGGATCGTGCGCCGCCGGGGATCTCTGGCTTCCCTTCGCACCTGCCCTCCGCCATTCGCACGGGACCGGGACGCTGGTGGATCTTGCCCTCTTCCCCATCGTTTCGATCGGTACCCCTTCCCAGTCTTTAGATTCTAGCGTCTGTGACTGGTATTGTAGTAGTATTAAACACTAATACGTGAGCTTGTGCTGCCATGCATACTATTTTGGTGTCTACGGGTGAAGACTTATGAACGTACTGGTTGTAACTTCAGGTTGAAGGTCACCCCGTTTGAGCGAAAGCCGCACCCAAAGATCGGTCGCCACGCCCTAATCTACTGTCGCCGCCGCCTCTGCCACTACCCCTCTGCCACTACCCGCCATGTGCATATCGTCATCAAAACCTTGACCACCACCATCGTCTGCATCGTCCGCATCGAGGTAATTAATTAGTATTTTTATTCTTTGTTAATTGGTAGGTCTGTTTATTGTTGATTTTTGTTAATTGGTAGGTATATGGATCGACGGCCTCTTTTGGGTGACGTGACAAACGTAAGTCGTGGTGGTGAGCCTGTTCGGAAGAGGAGACGGGTCAAAACTCAAGAGATCTTTAATTCTGTTCCAAGTGTTCCGAGTGAAGAGGTAACACAAGATATCCTGAACAATGTTGCTCAGGATACGAGTCTCCAGCGTAGGACGGAAGGTTTCGTGAATTCACAGGCCGATGGCAACGAGAATTCACTTTCGGCTGGAACAGATGGTCTGTATATTCTGTTTTTAGGTTTTATGAATTATCCAAATTACTATATATATTTATAATGTTGTAGGTGTAACACATGAGCCCATCCCTCAAAAAAGAGCCAAAAAAATATAGTTTTTCAAAGTTTGACCCAAACCTTGTCATAAACGTCAAGTTTTTCAGAATGAAGGGAGTAAGTCTCAATGTTTTTTATGGCTTATCTCAATGTTGTGCACTACTTAACGAGATGGCTTATTGAGCGGTAATAATATCCATTTTTGGATTCACTGTACAGAAAATCAAAATTCTGATGTTCAAGATGGTACAGATGATGATTGGCTTCGTCAGAGTGATAATTTTGAAAAAGAAATATCACGTGTAGCAAACCATAATGAAACGGTCATCGATGGTTCTGGGCAATCAGTGATCAGTAATGTGAATTCACCTCATCTAGCGACTGCACCAAATGGTTGGTCAACAACTCTTATGTATATTGTAACACATTGTTTATGTATGTTGGCGACCTAAGTGAAGAGACAAAGCAGAGGAAATATCTGCGAGCTAGAATCCGATATGCTCGCAAGAAGGTTGGATCTAAAAAGCCATTATCTAAAACTTCTCTATTGAGAGCTATTGGTTTGTCGTCTGGAGGTATGTCTCATTGTTTTAATGGCTTTTTTTATTGTCGTGCATCTGTGGACGAGATGGCTTATCTATGCACGTGCCATTTGATACAATCTCATTTTTATTCAATTATATATTTTATATACACGTGCGGCGGCACGTGCACCCTGCTAGTAGGACAAACCAGACCGGGGATGTGTGCTACCCCTGCTGCTCCTGCTGCAGGAAACAGCGCTCGATCTGGCCACCACCTGATGGTCCCAGCTACTTCCCGTTATCGTTGCAGGGGTCCTCGTTCCTGCCATCTGGGCCTTTTGGGAACACCTTGTAAGACCAGTCTGAGTGGAGTTTCATGAGAGTTTCATAGTATTTAATGTGCTGATGTGGCAGAGGAGAGAGAGTGAAGAGTTTCATGGGATGTGAGAGAAGTTTCATCACCATAAAACTCATCCGGCACAGTTATCTAGTTTTTAATATAGGTAACTGTGCGATGAAACGTTGCACTGAGACTGGCCTTATGGAAGCTGTCGTCCTCTCCAGGGAGTACGTTATTGTAGAATCTCCGATCATCAAGAAATAGACGCCTTCTTGGGACCCAGGGAAATCCGCCACCTCGTAGGATCTGGAGCAGCCTTGCCCGACGAACAGCATCCGCCCATCTAGCGTGAGCAGCTCCTCCCACGAGTACTCAATCTTGTCAAGCCCGGTGACGCTCTGTGCTTCAATCAGCCGGAAAACTTTGAAGGACGACGTCGGCAGCTGTCGACGAGGCAAAGGAGAGAACCTGACCACCATGAGCAGTTGCTCACGCGACTCCAAGATGTATCGGCCATGGACATGCTGCTGATGGCCATCGTAACCACGGCCCGGTAGTAGGCGCAGCTCCATACCGACGTCCAGCAACCCATCCTGGGCGAATGCTGGTGAGCACACGAGTATCTGTTCGTCCCGGGTGAGGCAATGGAGGCCGCCGTCGTGGAATATGAGGTCCACCGGCCTCAAAGACCATGAGGTCCCAAATCCTCCGGAAGCCACAACATCACCAATGCGCCAGAACGTGATCTTGGGGCGGGCCGGGTGGAATCCATGGGTACTGACGATGGCGGCGGCGATGCAGCCGTCGTCGAGCGGTGAGGAGGGGAGGGCGACTGCGTGGATGACCATAGGATACTCCTCGAGTCTCCGGCCAATGCGCGTAGCATTGGGGATGCAGATGCGCTGGTCCGTGCGGACGTTGAGGAGAGCGTGGCCTTCGGTTTGGCCGAAGGCGAGGAAGACCCATCTGCCCCCTCACGAGCCGAAGAAGCGGGCGAATCGGGCATCCTCTGGGACGTCGAGGCGGTGGAGGTCGCCCCCGCTAAGGAGGCAGGCAAAGGCTGGTCCCTCGGCGTGCGCGGGAGGAGGAGCCACGGGAGCTGGTGTGGCAAGGGCGCCGCCTGGATTTGGGGTGAGTGGCCTGCGACGGCGGCGCGAACCGCGCGGCAGACCCTGGTCATGGCCAAGCGGTCGACGGGGCAGGCGAGCAGCGAATAGATGTGGCGGAGGACGTCTCTGGGAGGTTCGGGAAGGGAGCGTCCATGGCGGACGGAGAGGACTGCTGGACTAGGGGGAGGTTGAGGCTTGGTGGTGGATCCGGGGAGGACGAAGGCGGTGGACGGGGGCCGATTCGGCTTCTGGAAGACTGGCCCTGGGACTGGGAAGATTTGCAGCCATCCAAAAGAGGAAGTTTTTTTTTGGACTGCCTTATCGCGCGACGGGTCGCGCAGCAGTCCATCGCGCCACCCCGCTCTCCAAGCCAAATAACATGCATAGCAGAATACCAGAAGAGGGGAACATGCTTTTTGTCCTAAAGTGGACCGATTCGCGCGGGAGTAGCAGGATAGGGGAGCACCATGATGTCATCTTATCTACTCCATTCCATTTTCTTTTACCGATGATAATTTTCTCAGCAAGCGATCGTTTTCGAATCCGTTTTCACGTTTATATTCCTTATGATTTTAGCTACGAAACAAGACCCACTTTCCATAGGTTTCAAAGTAATTTTATTTACATTGTCAACTTCTATACACACAACGGTATTAGCAACTAATGTAGATGTTTTGTACCAATCTATATAGATGTTATAGGTCAACTATATATATCAACTTGTGTTAAAGACTATGTATCAACTTATAGGTAGTGTTCGGGTGAATCACGCACCCGGTGCAATAATGCAACCACAGAGAGAAAAACAATGATGTTGGTTTTCTGTTGTCATCCAAGTGAACCCTATATTGCAAAAACAAGATGCAACTTGTATGCTATCGATTTGTGATGTGCATGGGGCAACTTGAGTATTGTGGATTGTCAATTTATGCTACAATAAAATTAGATTTCAACGTACGTGATGTCAGTGTCTCGACTTGCGTTAGTTTTAAATGTCAACATGTGTTCCTTTGAGTTGTTTGCTACTGTCATCTTGAGGTTGTTTGAAGTTTCAATTTACATATTCTTTTCATGCATCATATGTAGGTTGATATAGTCAGAATACATATGTTGATTCTCAGAATATATGTCAAATGATAGTCCCAATACATGTAGATTGATACTAATAATGCATGTAGGTTGATAGTCCGAATACATAGGTTGATACTCAGAATATATGTAGATTGATATGATAATACATATAGGTTGGTAGCTAGAATACACAGATTGATACTCAGAATATGTGTCGATTTATAATCACAATTTATGTAGGTTGATAGTTAGAATAATCAGGTTGATGCATATTTAAACATGTAGGTACTTAGAATATATGTAGACTAATCTCTACCTAATTATAAAGCAAGGATTGATTCAGCGGTACGTCATAAATTTGTAATAACCCCCTTAATATTTTTAGAAATTAATCCACCAATGTGTTGCCTCTCGCTTCTTAGCTTCTTCGTAGGTCGTGTGTTAGTGTCCTGGTCAAAACCG
>OAMR01000684.1:164767-183516 GCA_900205405.1 Echinochloa crus-galli | reverse complement strand
AAACGTTGCACTGAGACTGGCCTTATGGAAGCTGTCGTCCTCTCCAGGGAGTACGTTATTGTAGAATCTCCGATCATCAAGAAATAGACGCCTTCTTGGGACCCAGGGAAATCCGCCACCTCGTAGGATCTGGAGCAGCCTTGCCCGACGAACAGCATCCGCCCATCTAGCGTGAGCAGCTCCTCCCACGAGTACTCAATCTTGTCAAGCCCGGTGACGCTCTGTGCTTCAATCAGCCGGAAAACTTTGAAGGACGACGTCGGCAGCTGTCGACGAGGCAAAGGAGAGAACCTGACCACCATGAGCAGTTGCTCACGCGACTCCAAGATGTATCGGCCATGGACATGCTGCTGATGGCCATCGTAACCACGGCCCGGTAGTAGGCGCAGCTCCATACCGACGTCCAGCAACCCATCCTGGGCGAATGCTGGTGAGCACACGAGTATCTGTTCGTCCCGGGTGAGGCAATGGAGGCCGCCGTCGTGGAATATGAGGTCCACCGGCCTCAAAGACCATGAGGTCCCAAATCCTCCGGAAGCCACAACATCACCAATGCGCCAGAACGTGATCTTGGGGCGGGCCGGGTGGAATCCATGGGTACTGACGATGGCGGCGGCGATGCAGCCGTCGTCGAGCGGTGAGGAGGGGAGGGCGACTGCGTGGATGACCATAGGATACTCCTCGAGTCTCCGGCCAATGCGCGTAGCATTGGGGATGCAGATGCGCTGGTCCGTGCGGACGTTGAGGAGAGCGTGGCCTTCGGTTTGGCCGAAGGCGAGGAAGACCCATCTGCCCCCTCACGAGCCGAAGAAGCGGGCGAATCGGGCATCCTCTGGGACGTCGAGGCGGTGGAGGTCGCCCCCGCTAAGGAGGCAGGCAAAGGCTGGTCCCTCGGCGTGCGCGGGAGGAGGAGCCACGGGAGCTGGTGTGGCAAGGGCGCCGCCTGGATTTGGGGTGAGTGGCCTGCGACGGCGGCGCGAACCGCGCGGCAGACCCTGGTCATGGCCAAGCGGTCGACGGGGCAGGCGAGCAGCGAATAGATGTGGCGGAGGACGTCTCTGGGAGGTTCGGGAAGGGAGCGTCCATGGCGGACGGAGAGGACTGCTGGACTAGGGGGAGGTTGAGGCTTGGTGGTGGATCCGGGGAGGACGAAGGCGGTGGACGGGGGCCGATTCGGCTTCTGGAAGACTGGCCCTGGGACTGGGAAGATTTGCAGCCATCCAAAAGAGGAAGTTTTTTTTTGGACTGCCTTATCGCGCGACGGGTCGCGCAGCAGTCCATCGCGCCACCCCGCTCTCCAAGCCAAATAACATGCATAGCAGAATACCAGAAGAGGGGAACATGCTTTTTGTCCTAAAGTGGACCGATTCGCGCGGGAGTAGCAGGATAGGGGAGCACCATGATGTCATCTTATCTACTCCATTCCATTTTCTTTTACCGATGATAATTTTCTCAGCAAGCGATCGTTTTCGAATCCGTTTTCACGTTTATATTTCTTATGATTTTAGCTACGAAACAAGACCCACTTTCCATAGGTTTCAAAGTAATTTTATTTATATTGTCAACTTCTATACAATGGTATTAGCAACTAATGTAGATGTTTTGTACCAATCTATATAGATGTTATAGGTCAACTATATATATCAACTTGTGTTAAAGACTATGTATCAACTTATAGGTAGTGTTCGGGTGAATCACGCACCCGGTGCAATAATGCAACCACAGAGAGAAAAACAATGATGTTGGTTTTCTGTTGTCATCCAAGTGAACCCTATATTGCAAAAACAAGATGCAACTTGTATGCTATCGATTTGTGATGTGCATGGGGCAACTTGAGTATTGTGGATTGTTAATTTATGCTACAATAAAATTAGATTTCAACGTAAGTGATGTCAGTATCTCGACTTGCGTTAGTTTTAAATGTCAACATGTGTTCCTTTGAGTTGTTTGCTACTGTCATCTAGGTACTTAGAATATATGTAGACTAATCTCTACCTAATTATAAAGCAAGGATTGATTCAGCGGTACGTCATAAATTTGTAATAACCCCCTTAATATTTTTAGAAATTAATCCACCAATGTGTTGCCTCTCGCTTCTTAGCTTCTTCGTAGGTCGTGTGTTAGTGTCCTGGTCAAAACCGCTGTCTGTTCGCAACGAACTCTCGATCGAGCTGGACTCAAACTCTGCAGCCTCTCCGGACTCTCTAATCACAACGCCGCACAAAGTATATATAAAGCCGAGTAGAAACGTAAACCCCTCCGGACGAGATCAAGTCAGAAGGCCGGGACACCTCTTCTCATGGCCCTGATGGTATATGTACGTGCGCATCAGCTTGGGTCTGTGCCTCTTGGGTCCTGATGAGATCTATATAATTTTCACCTGTAGCAACGCACGGGCACGTTTGCTACTAATCATAATATATGTAAGTTGGGTCAGAATACACACGTTGATGCATCGAATATATACATTGGTACTCAGAATATATGTTGGCTTTTTATAGTCACAATACTTACAGATTGATACAGATTGATAGTAATCAATTTCATAGGCAAAAAAGGTTGATAGTGTAGAATTCTTACCATGTCGTATTGAAGAAGCCACAAAGCTAGTTAAGTGTACAATAATTAAGTTTTTTTAGTAAATACCATAGCTTAACATGTTATTAGTCTCTTCATTATCATGCATAAGCTCATCCATTTGTTCTCACGTAGAGACCAATCTGTATATAAATGAGCCAAACGGTCACATGGGGATAACGAGTCTAACAATCCATCGCCAACATGGGGCCAAATAAATTTGGACAGACCGACGAATCGCAGATCAGTTACCACCACGAATGTCTATTATGGGCCCGTCGTTCACGCCAAACGTAAAAGCAGGCCAGGCTGGGCTCGCGCGCGGGGTCGCGCGCTCCGGACGGAGCGCGACTGGTTTCGGCATATACTTAGCATTTTTTTCTCTACTCCTAATAAGACTGTGCTGGGGAACAGCGACCGTGCGACCCGTGGGTCTCAGGATGGCAATTTCCCCGCTGGGGACGGGGCTCCGCGGGGATCCGCCCCGAATGCCGCGGGTCGGGGCTGAAATTTGCCCCGCGGGGCTAACGGGGCGGGGCCCCGACAAGGAAACGGGGCGGGGGCGGGGATCAAAATTACCCCGCGGAGGTCCATGGGCCCCGAAACAGTACCTATATTTTTATGGCCCAGTGATTGTTTTTCAGCCCAATAGGTAAAAGCCCATTCATTTAGCAATATATACTCTATTCTCTCCACTCACGAACCCTAAATCCCACGAGCAAATCCCACCTCTCCCCGTCTCCTGTACGCGGCCGCCGCTACCGGTGTCAGACGTGAGCTGAGGACCCTGCGCCGCTGGCAAGGACAAGGAGCACGGTGAGTCGGCGACGTCCTCGTCGAGTCGTCCGCGCTAGCGACGCCGAGGGCCTCCGTCCACTTCAACGAAGCTGTCTACTTTCTTTACAGCACAAATCACCATCCTTTAGTCCAGATCTACAGCAAGCTTCTCCTTTTCTTCTGGTGTTCTCATGGTTGTATAGCTGAATCTTGCTTTGCTTCTTGGATGCTAGTAATACGAGTACTGCTAGCATGCATGTTAGCTATTCTCTTCTCGATTTGAGTTTCACGGTGAAGAGAGCACATTGACATGTACTAGCTTTTGTGATTGGGTCATGATATGTATGTGTTCTGGTAGTTCTAAGCTCTTTTTTTACTCTGATTTCGATGGAAAAAAAAGCAGTGGTCACTCCCTGAATGATTTTGTACAGCGAGTAATGTATCCCCGCGGGGCACCGTCGGGGTTCGGGGACCCGCCGGGGACGGGGACGGGGCTGATTTTATCCCTGAAATTGGTTTCGGGGCCGGGGCGGCGCTAGCGATTCGGGGATCGGGGCGGGGACGGGGATCATTCCCCCGGCCCCGCCCCACCCCGTTGCCACCCTTAGGGCTCCTTTGGGAGCCAATTTCCCCACGGGGAAGAGCGCTGCTTCCTCGGGAAGCGCGCCCGACCGAGGCAGGCCGGGCGGCTTTCCCCGGGAAGCCTGCCGCGGGGCAGCGTGCTCCCAAACCAGCCCTTAGGCTATGTTCGGCAGCCAGGGATTTAATCCCCAGGAGGTTCTAATCCAGACAGGGTTTGGGTGATCCCCTTGGTGCCACTCAATCACTGTGGGGGTTTAATCCCCTTATCTCTTTGATGCCTTGCATTATTCGGTTGGACAAATACAGGAAATGAACACAGGATTACACATAGCATACACGAAGATAAATAATACTTGTACACGCATAGAAGCTTAGACTTTAGTACATAGATAAAATCTCAGGATTTCGAAAAAACAACAGCTCTACAAACGCATTAACCTTGTAAAGAAATATTCCAGTACATAATTAGAAGCTGCTTTGAGTACATATAAATAAAAGTTCAATACACAGATAGAAGTTCAAAATAGAAGCTCGGAGTTAATCCTAGTGACAAGAATTGTGTGCTACTAATCAAATTCTCTCGTTGGTAAATTGTGATGCTTTCCTAGACCTCCTGTAGATCTGAAATGCAAAAGAAAAAAAAAGAGAGGAAAAGCTGCAATTAGTGAATAGTAATACAATCTAGTAAATGTTTTCACAAAAACAGGCCCATGATGATGTACAATGTACAACCCCATCAAATGCAGGTAACTTCAGAGGTTAGCCCAAGAGAGTATCAACAAGTGCTGGAGCAACTGGGAATCAAGACAAAGATGACCATCACAGCACAGTTGCTAGCTAGGTTCTCGAAGCTGAGATGACAAGCATGCATATAGAGCTCTACATTTTTCACTGAACCTATATATTCACTGAACTTATGTGTGGTGATTACCCATAACTGAATAATAAATTTCCACATGCCTACCTTGCCGCAAGAAATATGTGTGGAAAACTGGATACTAATAAAGACAGGCAATCAACTTATCATGGTTGCATGTTGAGATCTTTCAGAACTGAAATGCCAGCACTTCAGCGATGAGCAAAAAAAATGCCAGCACTGCTGATCTGAAATGAGGGTAGTAAAAAAAAATGGATCTTAAAAGTAAAACTCCATCTATAGAGTGACAACATCTTGCACACCATAAGACTGAAAATAAAAAACTTACACAGCCACAAAACTTACACAGCCAAAAGAGCATCCATAAATGTGGATACTTGTCTCCACTACACAACTCTAGAAGAAGTATCAGATTCTAGATCAGAAATAAAAAACAGAAGATTGGCTAGGGAGATGACATTCAACCAATCACAACTCTAGGTGAATCAAGGCATAAAAATGCAGCACCAAGAAATAGTACCCTACCTATGCTGCCTCTATTTCCATTCACATAGACAAATTATTTTTTAGAGATATTGGTCAAGGTTTACTAGAGAAGCATGAGCAATCAGCATTACCAAAATGTCTAAAGCCCAACATCAGAAATCCAAATCCTATGATTCTACAGGCTGTTCTCAATTTGTGCACTAATAGTAGAGACAATTTTCTGTGTACAAAGGGCTGTTTCTCTGCAAGGACAGTGGCAGATTGCCAGCTTGTGAAAACTACGGGTACAGACCTTGTGAAAAATACAAGAGCCGTTACCACCAAAATGAGAGCAGAACCAGGGTAATAGCCATCATGAAAATTAACTAATAACTAGGACTTCTGAATTTAATTTGACAACCAGGGTCATAGCCCTCATGTTCTATTACAAATAGACTGTTGTTCTAATCTCATACAGTGAATGATGACAGTGAATATTACTTTTGGAATATTAATCTCAAACACATGATGAGCAGTACACCCAAATTGATTCCTACAATATAAAGCACATCTCGAGTTGAGTAACAAGAAAACACAGTGGCACAGTGAAGACTCCAAAGATCTTTTTTTTCCTAAGCCCCAAAACGAGAGAACACACGCAACCAGATTTTTAATTGTGCTGCTAACTGCTTCGACATACGGAGGCCATGCATCCATAGCTAGCTACACACACGTACAAGAGCTTCAGGCAGAAATCAATGGCGAAAGAAACGGATGCTCTGCTAACCAAGAACTAGGAGATCTAGCTTTTGCGGATGCAAGAACCCTAGGAATGGGATAGGTGAGGTCTCTTATACACATCTAGCAGTTCGAATAGACGATTTTTTCGTGGGCCGGGATCTCTCCCAGGCCGGGATGACCCACGGGGGTTGGGCTGCAATCCCGCCCGATCCCGCCCAAAACGAACAAGGCCTCAAGCGGCACTGAAATGGACCCCAGGTGGTGCGACAAGCCCATCAGTGACCGAATGGGCGCTATTGCGACTGCATTGGAAATAAAAGCTACTCTCAGGGCCTCTTTGGAATGTATGGTTTCTAAAACGTAGGAACAGGAGAAACATAGGAATAGTATAGGAATGCACATGTAATCCAAAGGAATAAAAACCATAGGATTTTTGCAATAGTTGTTGTTTGGATGAGTCGGAGGAAAAACATAGGAAGCTGCACAGATAATGATCGATGGCATCCATTAATCATCATAGAATAACATCCATCTATATTAATTATTATGACAAAGCAACAGCAGCATGCTGCCAGCCAGGCCCAGTCCGACCTGCAAAGAGTGATGCTAGCGTTGTATTTACTTTTTTTTTTTTTGCCTCGGTCCTATGCGACGGGAACCAAAACAAAGAGGTCGGACTGGATGTTTTTTCTCCTGCAGTTTTCCTGCGAAACCTATGTGATAGGAAACTTTCCTCCATTTTTCCTACGAACGAATCCTACGTTCCAAAGGGATGAACAGTACCATTTCCTATAGGAATTGAAATCCTCCGTTTTCCTGCATGAATCCTTTCCTTCAATCCAAAGGAGCCCTCAACATCAACCTTTTATACTCTTTCAAAAAAAAACATCAACCTTTTATATAAAATATTTTTCTGTATAATCTATTTTCGTTCATCCATTGTTACATTTTTGTAACTACTCTAATTCAAAAAAAATGTAAATCGTGTACTTTTATTGTTATAGCGCGTCCAACTAGGGATCATTCGGGTCGCACAAGCGCTTCCTCGTCCGCGCTAGTTAGATTGTTGGGGTTATATTTCTTAGACTGACAGATACAAATACATCTTTCTTCATCCATGCGTTTCAATGCGAAGCATTCCCGTGTCGTGAGCGTGAGAGTTCATTCGTTTTCCATTGACATCACATCTTTGTGGTTGGCTTCATTCATGACTACAGGAACAAACAAAGAAAACTTAGAAACTAAAAAAATAGAGTACGTGAAATATATAAATGATTGTTGGCAACAAGAGAATATCTGTTGGCATTGAAGAATATGCTTGGTGTATACTAATTTATCTGCATGTGACTGATCAGTTAGCGATGTAAACTGCCCTGTTCACTTTCTATAATAGCTTATGAGAAAAACATATGTGTGGGTTTTAGATGTTTTCTCAGGTTTTGGACGTAGGCAGTTGGTTCTGTGTGTTTTCCAATGGTTTAGTATAGTTTTTGGCTGGTTTTGCTCGGTTTTCTTAGGACGCATTTGGAGGCCTTGTACATTTCAGAAATACAGTTAGATGTTTTGTTCTAATATAATTATTTGAGAAAATATCATCCAAATATATTAAGGTGTTAAAACATACTTTTAGTAAAAAAATAATGATATAATTCGAATTTCATTTAATTATGGCTAGACGCTAGGATAGCCCCCGCGTCATGAGAATGTTTAGGTACTAGGTTTTTTTTTGTACGATACGTCTAGTCCGTGACTACCCTAAAAATTCTAGCAATAGTGCCACCGAAGGGGTTCGAATCGTGGTGATCGTGGGCTTAAAAGCTGGCCAACCTGGTTCTTTGCCCCTCCCCAATTAAAATTTGTTGGGAATTGATTTTAGCGTCAAGGCAACCTCCAGGTATTAGCTCATAAAAGGTCCTTGTTGGGATCGATTTTACCGTCAAGGCAACACTGGGCATTGAATCGAAAAGGTCTTGCACCGTCTCGAAATAGGAAAGACCCCTTACCTTATCCGTTGTTACGGAGCCAGGGAGAATGCGCCGCGGATAAGGTAAACGGCGTTCAAAGCGCACAACGAACATGTACTCTTCGTGCTAGGCGAACGCGATTCGGGAAAGGTAACGTTTAAGAAAAAGGTGGCACCGGACTACAGAGAAGTGGAGTCCAGGCGGAAGGCGAAGAAAGGTGAGCGGTGCACAGAGAGTTTACAAGTTGATGCTTTCGATTCCCAGCGGGCACGCTAAAAGAAAGGTCGCGTCAGAAGAGAAGGTGACGCTCGACTGGAGGACAACAAACGGCTGCGAAAACAAGACAAGGTGCGAAGAGGCGTGAGTCGCGTGAGTGAGGTTGCCTAGCTAAGTTGGCTTTGTCTTCATGTAAAATTATCTCAATACCCCAGGCGTTGTCTAATAGAGGTAGGCATGTAAGGTGTGAGGTCGAGGTATTGAGAGTAATCCGGAAGTTGAGGCGTCACTATAAAAGACAGCTCTTGTACATGAATAAGGAGGGGGATGAAAATAGAAAAGTTCTTCTTATTTACCTGTTTGGTGCTCACCTGTAATTTTTACACCAACAAAATTTAATTTCGACGCTCGTTTTGAAAACTAACATCTTGTTTTCTTGTAAATTTATTCGCAGCATGGAGTCAACCATGTTCATTGCCGTTCATTTAGCTTGCACGAGGTGAAACGCACAAGTACAAACACGCTAGCTACTCACGCAAACAAGAGGAAACCTAATGCGATTGGGAGAAACCAGGAAATCGAAAATAGCAGATCTAATTGAATCCTAGTCGCATAGGCTACGTATGGGCGTATAGCTTCCTCCCTCGATGGCGCCTCTAGTATAACTCGTATCCGATCCGCGCACGAATATGTGCGTCTCATCGTATATATATATATATATATATATATATACACACACAAGGCGGCAGATAGAGAGAGTCTCGATAGTATAGCGAAAAAAAAACAATAGTGAATTCGCGACGATTATGACGGCGCCGGCGATTAAACGGCAAGCAGCCGCGAGGTCGTCCCGAGATTTAGACGACGACGTGGTCACCGAGATCCTGCTCCGCCTCCCGTGCGCCGCCGTTCTCCGCTTCCGTGCTGTCTGCAAGGCGTGGCACCGCATCACCACCAGCGCCGCCTTCGTCGCCGGCCACGCCCGCCGCCGCCCCCTCGAGCTCATCTCCCAACGCCAACGCCATGGTCGTCCGAGCAGCGCGCTCGAGACCATCCCTCTGGATGGTCACCCTCGACGAGGCGAGCCGGCAGTGCATCCAACGTCCAGTACCCAGAGTACACGAGTCTCAATAACCCGGAAGCCTTACGGAGCGGGTACACCTTGATCGCTTCATGTTCCGACGACGGGCTGCTGCTGTTCGAGAGAGGCCCTAGAGGCGGCAAGGATTTCTTCGTGTGCAACCCGGTGACACGGCAGTGGGCCGTGGTGCCTCGTCCCCCCGGCGCCTACATGCTGCCCTGCGGGCTCTACGCCCACAGGCCGTCGGGCGAGCACCGGGTCCTGTGCCTTAGCGACGACAAACAAGGATCGCACTACGTTTGCTCACTCAACGGCGCCGGCGCCGGCGCCGGAGCCCGTCGGCTCGGGCCGGCGGTCCCCTTCGTCCCTATCTGCTGCGACCTCCCGCTCCACTACGTCACCCATCGCGGCAAGCTTCACTGGCTGCGTTATCCCGAGGTTTTGCTTCCCATGGATAACGGGCGGCGGTATCCCGAGGCGAAGGAAAGAGGGAAGATCATAGCGTTTGACACCGAGTCGGAGACGTTCCGGAGGATATCTCGGGCGCCGCAGAGGGACGGAGATGACTTCTTCCTGCTAGAGGTGGACGGGATGCTGGCCATGGCGGATTTCCGTAATGGCTCGATGGACCTCTGGGTGCTGGAGGACTACAGCAACGATGCGAGTTGGATGCTCCGCTTCCAGGTTGACCTACCGTCACCATGGCGGCATGCATGCTGGGCGATGAACCCTCGCGTGGAAGGGCAGGACGTGCTGCTTCTGGGAGATCGCAGGAGAAGTTGGGTGGGGCTGTACGATGTCACGGAGAAGAGGGTGGTGAAGCAAACGCAGCTTGTTAACAACGATGATAGGGACACCTGCTACAACGTCTTTGCCTTCAGGGGTAGCCTAGAGCGACACGCCTTCTTCGATCTTCATGACTCCCAAGGTGAAGCGCTGCAGTAAGAAAGGACGGCATTACTCCCACTTTGGTTTCACAAAACATCACCTTCAGGTGTTGGATGCTTGCCTTGGCGTTATTTATACAACAGGCTTCAAAATTTGACTGTTCTTTTTAAGGTGCCTCATGACTCGCTACTCTTGCATGAATATGCATAAATCATGCCGTCATGTTAATCACCTATCAAGGTTCAAAATGTGCAAAAATTGACATGTAAATTTCTCTACAATAAAACTTCTCGAATTTTCACGAATTTCGGTGATTTTGTCAACGACCAAGAAGGTCCATTCGAAATCTTAAACCTGAATGGAGTAGATGCCATAACATCACTCATTCCGAAATCTTATACCTGAATGGAGTAGACATAACACCGCCATAAAGCTGGACTTGTAACTCCCATGGCCATGCCTGGTTAGACAACGACCTATATTTCGGGCCTGTTTGGGAGAGCTCCGCTCCACGTTTTCTAGCTCCGCTCCAAAATTCTGTAGCCAAACACATCCAACTCCAGAAACTCCAGCTCCATAAAAAAAGTGGATCTAGAGGCCAACTTCAGGTTTTTTCTGGAGCTCCTCAAGGGGTGCTCCCAAAACTCCAGATTTTTTCTGGAGCTTCGTATTTTTCTGGAGTCGGTGAAGTGGAGCTGAAAAAGATGGAGCTCCTAGAGGAGAGCTGTATTTTTTGGAGTGGGAGCTCTCCCAAACAAGCCCTTCTCATGGCAGTTACAAAAAAACCGTTGGACCTCGCTAGGTGGACGGGCACCAAGGTGACAAGCGATGCTTTGCCGGTTGCAGGATGGGCTGCAAGCCTGCAAGGCCGAACCCGGCCCGTTTGGCCCAAGCGATGTCTACACGGCCAGCACTCCATTATGTATATAACTAGGTAAGTGCCCGTGCGTTGCTACGAGTATGATATATGAAGCAAAAATAAATAGATCATACGAAAAAATTAAATTTAACGACTATAGGATCATACCGGAGTATATGAAAAATAGTACATTTATTTTTCGCAAACGCATAAATGGTGGGCTACAAAACCGCGGTTAAGTGCCCATGCATAGCTACGGGTGCAATACATAGAGCATAAACAAAATTGTATGATCTAAACAAATATTTTTTTTGAGATAAGCACTAACATACCATTAAAAGAATTCATTTACAGATACTATAGATGCGGTACAATAAAAAAACCACATAGAAAACTCTAGAGCAAATTTCTTGTGTGCCACTAAAAATACAACTTTGCCATTTATTATAATTTTTCATACATCCTTTCCCATTGCCGTTAGCTTCCGATTGTTCTACCGTTATGTTCCTAAAGATAGACGTCAATCTGTATTTCCTTCCCGAATTAATTCAGCGCCCCAACACCAATCGGCGCCCTCGGTGCGCAGGAGTAGAGAGAGCTGAGGGCAGGTGGCCGCTACGATCCTATCCCTCTTCCGTCTTCCCCTCCTGAGCGACCTGCGACGAGCAGGGTCAGCAGAGCGGCGCGTTTGATCGAGGCGCGAGCGGCCGCACGACGCGAGCAAGCTAAGCCGCGGGTGGCAGCGGTGCTACATGCGAGCCGCCGCCGGCCTAGCTTGTGAGGCGGTGTGGCAGCAGCATGGCTATGGCGCTTGGGTCGGCCATGGTGCAGGCGAAGCTGTGTGTCTGTGTCCCTCCGTCCTTTCTCGCCCGCTACTGCATCTGAATACAGGAATTCGAGAGGAGGCGGCATGAACACAGCAGCCCCACCTCTATTTTTCTCTCTACTCTCCTTAAATCGAACAGAAAGCCGCATCTGAAATGTGATGAGATAAGATTCTTATAATTTGATAATTTAGATTGTATAGTTATCGTGAAATTTGGAGTGGAATATCTGCATAAAAAATATAGCACACACACATGGCCCATTCATGGATCAGGCAATCAACCATTCCATTCAAGCATTTTAATTAGAGTAAAATACATCACCGGTCCCTAAACTTGTACCGCTGTGTCATCCCGGTCCCTAAACTCGTAAATCGACCGTTTATGTCCTCAAACTTGTTCTATTGTGTCATCCCGGTCCCTAGACTTGCAGATCGACCGTTCAAGTCCTCAAATTTGTTCGACTGTGTCATCCCAGTCCCTAAACTTGTAGCGTTGTGTCACCCCAGTCCCTAAACATGACGGTTTAAAACTTTATATCAAAAAATAATTCATAACTTTTTCATGAAAACTCTAATAAAGATAAACTTTATATCAAAATTGTAGCCCTCGACGCGACCTACAACTTTTTAGTTGAAATTTTTTTGAATTAAAACTGTTTAGGGTCCCAAAATTGTTGCATGCTTATAGATTTTAAAATTTTAATTTTAAAATTATATTTTGGGACAAAAATGACTTAAAATAAAAAATATCAACAACAAAGTTGTAGATCGCGTCGATGGCTACAAGTTTCATATAAGGTTTGTCATCATTAGAGTTCAAATGAGAAAGTTATGAATTATTTTTAAATATAAAGTCTTTAGACCGTCCTATTTAACCCAGATAATATTCAAATCCAAGTTCAGGGACCGAAGTGACACGACTGAACAAATTGGAGGATCTAAATGAGTGATCTGCAAGTTTAGGGACCGGGATGACATAGTCGAACAAGTTTAAGGACCTAAACGGTCGATTTACGAGTTTAGGGACCGGGATGACACAGCGGTACAAGTTTAAGGACCGGTGATGGATTTCTCTTTTAATTAGTTCTATCGTAACATGAATAGTAACTCAATAATTTTAAACCACAAGTCATGTCTTTACATCTGATCCATAAAAGCACATAGCAAATTTTAGAGTCATCCAAGTGCAACAAACTCTGAGAATAAACAACGTTGTATTGAATCTAACCCAGGAAGAAACTCTGAAAATGAAGCAAACAAATTGATTTGACCGACTATATGTGTACTGTTAACACTCAAGAGTATTAAACATGCATGTAGGATGCAAGACACAATGGAGCAGGCAAATGAGAACAACCTCTGGCCTTTTATTTCTCTGAACACTCCTCACTGTATCCCATCCCACATCTCTGAACTTCTATTTTCCTGAACTATTCATACTACCAGGGGTTGATTGCGTAGTGCAAATACTGCCAATTGAAAGCACAACACTAATCAGATATGAACATGAGGTGACACACCAGCACTGATAGTTGTCACCACAAATCAAATTCAGAAATCCTGGGTACTCACCCGTGCAAATCTCCTTGGCACTATAACATTTATTCCATGCAGTTCAATTAGGAGAGAGAATAACACATTACACATTAGCATCAGATCCTAAAGGACTACACCAGATACAACATTTATGATCTTAATGGACCAAGCAAAATATATTGGTTTAATGTTCACACAAGAGAAAACTTGAAATTGCTCCTGCCATGTATCTGCGGTTATAATTTGTAATGACACAAAACATGAGCAAAGCATGCACCATTTATCTGAACTTGACCGACAGTTTATTGTCCATTCAGATAATAAAACCATGGAAACTAATACTGTTTATTCCAATTATTCAGATAATCACCTCAGTTAGAAATCATAGATGACCGGAAGAGACACTAAATTGACCAACCTTTAATTATGCAGGTGTGATTTATTTGTTGTCAGCCCTAACTTCTATTTATAACACCAGTTGTTCCAGCACCTCGTGTGACCTCAGTTGAATCCTTCAACCAGTGTCTCCGTCATCTTTCCTAAAGTTATTGTATCCTAGCTAATTCAAGGAATTGAATGCATAAATCAGGATTATGGTAGGCAAATCAAAATTTAAAAATGTAAATTTAAAGATCTCTTACCTACATTCAAAAGCAGAACAATTTTCAGTTTCACTACCTCTGTTAGCCTGGATAAGACGAACCTGTAGAGGATTGATCAGCACAAAAAGAACATGGTCTATTTTCGTTCAGAGCAAAGATGACAGGATTCCAGAAGAGAACTGAAAACCTACGGAAATATTCAGACAACAGAGAACTAAAATTAACAGGCATAATTTCAGAAACACTCTCCATCCATGTGTATGTGAAATGGTAATGTGATTTCTAGGAAAAGAAAATCTAAATCTGGCAAGAAAACCCATATTGAACAGTTCCGCAGAAGAGTTATAGAAAGAATGCTACTAAATGATTGTCGCCGCCGGATTGAGAGATATCTAGATGAAAGTGATATGCATGAATCTTTTTAATTAGAGCACTTGATGAAACACAAGAGATGGCATATTTCATGTTATTGTCATAATATATTGGCACTAAAATACAATAATAGGAGAAATCACACTTGCGGACGAGTTGCGATCCCTCAAATAACTAAAGCTGCCGAATGCTCAAATTAGATAAAGTAGGATCGCCATTACATGACAAAGGTTATAAAATGGCTTATACAACTTTCTAAAACTATCGGAGCTGATTGCAGCTTGTGTGGACCAAGGAAATACTGTTAGAAATTTACATCCCTCACGGGCATGCATTACTCTGTACAAGCAGCTCACAAAAACCAAAGGAAGCCACACTGCTTTCAGTCAACTTTCTTGCATTGTCATATTTTTACAAAAACGCACAAGAACTACTTGTAAAGCTACAATTGTTCACAGCTCTTAATCCAATATTATCATTGCTCTGGATAGCAATTAGTAAAGTATCTGATCCATGTGCAGGAGGAAGTGATGTTGTCTAATTCATCTTCCTTTCTTCAAATTAAAGGACCCAGCCTAAACGAAAAAACACAGAAATACCAGATAGGACAGCACCTTATGCATCCTTCAAGTACCACTCTACATTTGCATCCAGAAATCCCTGGTCTGACATATTCTTGGGTCATTTCTGAACAATAGCTAAGCTTCAGGTATCTGCCGTAGAAAAGGTCATCACATTCCCCATGCAATTTACATTAATGATCATACCTAACAAAGGATCCAAGTATCCAACTCCATAATATGCGTCGGATCTATGTAAGGGCCTGTTTAGTTCCAAAAAGTTCCCAAAAAGTTACTCCCAAATACACTATGTAAAAAGAAGATTCCCCATCACATCAAAATGTCATAACATGCATGGAGTACTAAATGTAGATGAAATCAAAAACTAATTACACAGTTTTATTGTGCTCTGCGAGACGAACATTTTGAGCCCAATTAATCAATTTTTGGACAATTTTCCACACATACAAACGAAATGTTACAGTGGCGCAATGATTACGAAGTGACATCTTGCTCCCAAATTCAACCTACCAATTCTAACATCTAAACACCACCTAAGGCTATTTGTAATTGAATACAGCAGGGATTAAAAAAATCCGGGCAGATGCAATTTTGGATTCATCTCAGAAAGGGGAGCTTTTAGGTATCTTACCTTTGCCTCCACCATTGGGTACCCTGTCCACGGCTGATCCAGAGGGTGATGGAGCCGGTGGTCATGAACTCAACAAGGTCCTCCATGTAGAGCTGCTGGCCCCTGCCGACCTCGCGGAGCTCAAACTCCTCCTCGACCACGAACTCGTGCCGTCGTCTTTTTTTTCAAAGAACTCGCTGCCGTCGTCGAGGTTCCGGGCACCTCGGGTCGGCCTCCTCCCCCTCGGGCGTTGCTTCGGAGGAGCCCGACGACCCCAAGCGTGACCCCCCCCCCCCATCGGGGGCTTGGTCAGCGCGGTGCCGTCTGATCTGGATCGGGAGATGGGCGAGACCGGCCATCGCCGGGCGTACGGATCCGCCGTAGGAGGCCGATCGGTCCATCTCGGCGGCGTCCTGGCGACGGCAGCGGATCTCGGTGGATCGTGCGGATCTCGGTGGATCGGCGCAGGGTAGAAGGCGTGGTGGCGTTGGAGATCCACGCGGCCGAGGCGTCGGTGGCCTGGCGGCAGCGTGGAAGGTGGAGGCAGAGGGGGGACGGGGTGCGAAGGCGGAGGCGGAGGCGGACGGGGTGCGGGGGGAGGGATTTGGCGGAGCGTGTTTTTTTTTGACGGAGGGAATTGATCGCACCAGAGGGCAGACCCACGGGTCGCAGGGCACGCGGTTCCACGGGATTATTAGAAGTAGAGATTTATGGGGTTGATGGACGTGTGTATTTCGTGGCTATAGTTTGCCGTCTCTGAACAGGATGAAGTTTTTAACAATCACATGTATAGAGTGTTTACTTACCCTGTTAAAAAATAGAATGCAAACATGACGAATCGCGGACGGATAATTAAGTCTTGAGATGTCGATAAAATAATAGGATTGTTACTTATTTTGTTTGTCGCCATGGTTTTCATACAATTTCTTTATTGGTGGAGAGTTGCTTTACTTTTTTTTTCTTTAGTTAGATCTTAGATGAATGCACATCAAATGATTGGTTGGAAGCTAAAAATGTCTCTTTGTAGAATAAAATATGAACTATAATGCATCTTGAATTATTTGTTTTGAGATGGAGAGTGTAGTTTTTTTAAGACAAAAGGAATATATTATTACCCTAGCCACTGTATCAATCAATGCATATAGCCGTTGATTATTACATGCTTGTATGAACGATAAGCCATGAAGAGTGTAGTTCATTGTCACACTTTTAAGAATAGTTGGATCATCATACATGGGGTTTTACAAAGCGTGGTTTCAATCCAAACAAACTTGGATTGATACAGTCAGGCTTAGATTATTTTGATCGAGGAATAAACCCGCCAGCTATGGGAAAATACCACATGCTTATCCCAAAAAATTAAACGATATTTTTCTAGAAAAAAATACATGAGTTTACAGCTATACAATAGACAAAATCCATTAGGAAATCTTTCCGGACCACAGAAAATCCTCAGCATACCCCGGCGGCCCGCGAAATGTCCGGCTCCACCACGTCGCACGGCCGGCGCCCCAACCCATTCCAATTCCTTGATCCTTTCTCTTCGCATCGCCGGCTCGCCGCCTTCCCGTCGTCCGCGTCCGTCCCGGCAGCCATCCCATGCCAAGCGGCGAGACCAACCAACCCCCTCGCAATCAAGCTCCTTCGCAATGCGGGAGCCCGACCGACCCCTTCGCGATCAAGCCCCTCCAACGAACGGTCTCGGCCAATCCTCGCCTCTGCTCCGACGAGGCGTCACCGTGCCCGGGTTTCAATTGGCCTGCGCGTGCTCCGCGTCCGCCGATGTTTGGAGCGAAGGTACCACCGTACCAGGAAAATCTAGATCGATTCCAGGTTCCCAAGCATCCGAATCATAATCCGCGAGATCTCTGTACTTATCCGTCGCCAAGCACGCCCAGGCGGAAGACGCCCGCGCTTGTTCGCATCAACCTCTTGACTCCGATCGGAGCCCAATTATTCAAGGGTGTGGCCAGGGTTTTCGTGCAGTGGGGGCAGAAATGTCACGGCTGGATGCCGCTGGCCCACGGCGGCATTCCGGTTACAGTAGGGCTAGGCATGAAATCGGTCGGAAACGATCGAAAATTTCTATTATCATTTCCTAACCATATTTTTTTACTCGGAAACGAAAACGGAAACGAAAAGTTCGGAAACGACAGCGATAACGGAACAATCGGTATATCGGAAACGAAAACGTCGAAAACCTCAAATCGAAAACTTTACAGCCCAATTTCAACAACCAACATTACTACATATTTATATATCATTTATGCATGTACATCAAAAGATAAAAACAATGGAGCTACATAGGGTGGGGATTCATTTTCATTTGCGACAAAGAAAATTTTAGACGAAGTTGAAGGGGTAGTTGTGCATTTTGGGCCTTAATGATTTAACTGGGCCGAATTCGGAATTCCATCGGAAAATTTCTGATTAATTCGGTCGATAATGCTATTCGACGGTATAAATCCATTATCGTTTCCGTATCGTTTTCCACGTGTATCGTTTCCGTTTCGTCGGAACGGAAAAATCTCGGAAACGAAGCTCGGTCGATCGGGAATTTTCTATGCGTGTACAAGTATTATTTATCTGCGTGTATGCTATGTGTAATCCTGTGTTCATTTCCTGTATTTGTCCAACCGAATAATGCAAGGGATCAAAGAGATAAGGGGATTAAACCCCCACAGGGATTGAGTGGCACCAAGGGGATCCACCCAAACCCTGTCTGGATTAGAACCTCCTGGGGATTAAATCCCTGACTGCCGAACATAGCCTGAATGGGCTAAGAGTATTTTTTTTGTCGCGCAGGCTTACCAGCCCAATTAAATGAAGTAGGCCCAACAGGCCACACGACCCCCAGCCCTTCTCTCTCTCGGACGATAAAAAGAGGAAAAAGTCCATTTTCTCTCCCTCAACTATTGGATGAATCCACGATTCCTCCCTAAACAAAAAAACCGGACAAATCAACCCCTTAACTTTTAAAACCGTTTGCTTTACCACCCAATCCAGGTTATAAGTGGTTTTCAATGGTGGTTTTATCTTTTCTAATTAAAAATAAATCTTATAAATACTTAATGAGGTTATCAAACCACAAAAAATATCCCTAAACTTCTAAAAATTCTGACAAAACTTTAAAGATGTATTGGACACAAGAAATCTAAATAAAATATTTAAAACTAGTGAAAATATTTATATTTT
>OAMR01000684.1:137947-154113 GCA_900205405.1 Echinochloa crus-galli | reverse complement strand
CCGGACCGGTGGCGGTGAAGTGTCTGTGACACACACCTTGTTGAAGGCGCTACTGAAGTTGTTGGTCAGACCGTCTCCTGTTGCGCCCGTGGTTGATCAATAACTGGGTGAAAACCTAGCCTGGTTTCTCCACGCCGGCGGCGGTAGTGCAGGCGCGTCGTCGAAGTTTTTGGTCGCCAAGGCTGGGCAGTTCTCCCGTGTGGACACTATGTTCGGTATTCAGCGCAGGGCAGAAGGAGGCATTGGATGGCGTAACAGTTCGGATGGTGGTTAGCAGTATCTGCGCCAAGTCTTCGTGCTGTTGCCTTCGAAGAAGCATCAATGGTGGTTGGTGTCCAGCGTTTTCAGTTCTTTGTAAGGTCTGTAAACGTATTATAGCGATCTTGGTGGTCGTGTAGGACTACTAGAGCCCCATGATGGGATGTAATATTTTTTATGTTTTTTGTTTGGCCGTACCCGTTCTGGTCAAGGCCGGGTAATATATTATCCATTATCTAAAAAAATTAAGATCCAGTATTGGAAGTTTGCATGCTTGGCATCACAGCCATTTGACAATTCATGTTTTTCTTGACTTCAAAGCAGAACTGGCTACTGTCTAGCATGGAATTCATGCTATGAAATTCATTACCTTTCTGACAACTTATAGCAAATAGTTTAGTCTGTAGATGGGCATGTTTGTCTATTCCTGATAGATCGATTGTGTTTATCCCTTGTGTGGAGTGCAATTTTGTGGTATCTTGTCTGATTCTGTTACCAGGCCCGTTGCATATCGATTGATATTCCTTTGCGTGGCATTTGAACTCTGATTCTGTTTCACTTACAGATCCGATTTATTTGGTTCTAGACTAATGGCTAGTTGGCTACAAGTTCAGTATTTAGATGCTTGTCGAGTTGTCGTTACCGAAGAACTACTATTCAGAGCCTTTTGGGATTCTAGTCTGAATTCAGAGTCTACAATAACTCATCGAATGACGTGATACTCGTTTTTTTTCGTTTGAAATGGCATGAAATGTCCATTATCTTTTGCCAAAAATGTAGCCGGATTGACAATTGGCAGTCTGATACTACGAAGTCTCTGTCTCTCATCCAAGCATAAATACGCTTTTTTTTAATGAATGCATGCGTTGTTTGTTGAAATGGAGTTATATTGGCATCTCTTTGTTTTTTCCGCGGCCAACTCCTCTAGTCCTTTTCTACCATGATTTCGGCCTCCAAAGGAGGCCCTGTCTAAACGACCTGAAGAAATGAAGCCCTGATGGCCCAGCCTGATCAACTGGGGAAAGCAGTCTAGTCTCCTCTGCCTGCCGCAGGGCCGCTCGCTCCGGAGCACCCTCGTTCTGTCTCCACCGGCCTCCACATGTTCAATCCGACCAACGCTTCGGGTCCCCTCCTCTCAGGACTCCATGGACGTCAGCGGAGGCCCGGGCGGCCGAGGACCCGTTCGTGGCGTCCGTGCAGTTCGCGTTGGTCAGGGCCACGACGGCGCGGGCGCCGACGTGCAACCCCTCGCTACGCGTCCAGCCGCCGTCTGGCATGCACCACTGCGCCGAGCTGCTCGACATCATCCAGGCGCAGCTCCGCGCCGCGCTCGCAGCAGGATGCGCGGCCGACGCGGCCGGGTCCACGACGTGGCTCAGCATCAGCATCGCGCTGACGAACCAGGGCACCTGCAACGCTGGCTGCGGCACACCGATGAACACATGTGGCCACATGCTCGCGCCATGGTCTGCCTCCGCCGCCGTCGCCGTCTAAGTGAGCAGGTTGCTGCTTCTCCCGATCGAGCCACCGGACCACCGCGGGCTTCGGTTGCTGCGCCTGCGCCTGCCCTGCGCCTGGGGAAGAAGACACCTTCTGCGATGCGCCTGATCCGGGCCGCAGAATCCCGATCGGACGACCGATAGGGGCCTAGGGGGTGGACGGTATCTGAAATACCGTCCCCCTTTAGGGTCCGTCCCTGCCACGGCGCGCCGGCGCGGCGCCGAACACAAGCCGTCCAAGCTTCCGGCCTCTCTTACTCGTGACCACCACGGAGCCATGGCATCTCGTGCGCGTGGTGTGGTGCGACAGTCGTGTGGCGAAGGGGCCGATCGCGACGCGGTGCGCTGGGCGTGGCGGGACGGCCGGCATGGCAGGCAGCCATGGCCCTGCCGAGACGTCCGCTCCCCGCCGGTCCGCGCCGTACCCGAGCGCTCGTGAGACCACGCTCATGTCAACGGAGGACCGGGCGGCCGGGGATCCGTTCGCTATGGCCAGGGCCACGACGGCGCTGGCGCGCAACCGCGTCCGTGCCGCCGTCGGGCATGCACGACTGCGCCGAGCTGCCCGGCTCCGTGGTGTGTCACGGTGCTTGCGAGCCTGAGCCTGCGCGTGTGCGCTGCGCGGTGCGCGAGGAGGAGATCTTTACAGCCTGGGTTAGGCGGGAGCCAGTTGTGGTTACGGCCAGGGACTTACCCGTCTCCACGTGCTCTCTCCCGCTTCCGTTCCGCGCGGTGGGTGGGCAGGGCAGGGGGTGGTGGAGCCGTGAACCAGCAGCGGCAGGGCAGGGCAGGGGTGGCGGAGCACACGGCGGGATCACGGTGGCCGCGGGTAAATGCGGCGGTCGGGTCGGGGTCTCGGGGACCCGGAAGTTACCCAGCGTACGGGATCGGCAGGAGTTTTTGGCCAGTTTTCTCGCGTCCGATCGGGGGAAACGAAGCAAGGATCAGGATCACATGCTTTTCCCCCCGTGTTCGGGGATGGAAAGGGCAGGCACGAAGACTGCCTTGGGACACCGACCGTCCGGGCGCTTCCGTAGAACCCAAGATGAGTGTTGCCGCCTTGCCGGCTGCGACACAGGACGATCGAGCCAAGTAAGCACTGCTGCTGGTACGCACAGTACACGCGCGCGCGTAGTTATTCCGATACAGTAGAGCCATCTATCAGTGGCTCGCGCACGTACAGGCTGTACAGCTGGTTATGTGTACTGTATGATCGGTCGTTTCCAGTTCTCCGTACGTGGAGTGGAGGACCTGCCTGTGCCTCTGCCTGGCCAGTTCGTTGGCGACACCCAACGACGGGCCGGGGAGATCGATCGATCGGTCGAATCGTCGAGATGCCCCCGGCTACGGCTAGAGGAGTGGCGTAGATCCATCGGTGACGACGTGTGTGGAGTAGTAATTGTGTGTGTTGCTTGCTTTGTGTAAAAGGCAAATAAACTGGACCACCTTTTGGTTCCTCCGGCCAGCTCGTGTTTATGGCCTTGCGTACTCTGCGCTTTGCAGTTGTTGCCTTGCCTAATCTGGGCCGTGTTTAGATGCCGAAAGGCACGGCCGAATTTGGGACTGCTGACCCTGTCGTAATAAATGCGCCATGTAGCATTTCGTTTGTTTGTGTGAAAAATTGTTTAAAAATTAATTAATTAGACTTAAAATGTTCGCCTTGCAGAGTACAACAAAACTGTGCAATTAGTTTTTGATTTCATCTACATTTAGTATTCCATACGTGTTATGACATTTTGATGTAATGTGGAATCTTCTTTTTGCATAGTAAATTTGGGAGGTGAATTTGGGATCGGGCCCTCGTCTCTATCCGCCCAGGGCCTAGCGCGCGCGCGCACCGTGGACCACTTCGCAGCAGTGTACTGTCATCTCCAGCATATCTGCAAACGGGAGTACTCTGTACTCGCAGGCCCGTAAATAGTGTGGGTTGAAATGAGTTTAATAGATTGAATTTTGATGTGAAATGTATTGGAGTTGGTTGAATGAGTTATATTAGGTAATGAGGTGGGAGTGGAGTAGGTTCTATATAAATATGTTTGGGTTGGATTGGGTTGGGTTGAAACGGGTTCTTTGTGTAGACCTGGACCCTGTAATTTAAATTTCACGTTTACACTATAAAATTTCATCGAAATTGACCGAAATTTGTTAGAGATGACTCGGTATGCCTGTCAGCTCCTCTGTGCAAAGCAGTGTGGCTAGATCTACACGTGGGCCCATGTCAAGAGCCGGATCCTAAAATTAAAACCTCGCGTTCACACTATAAAATTTCATCGAAATTGACCGAAATTTGTTGGAGATGACTCGGTTGCCTGGCAGCTCCTCTGTGCAAAGCAGTGTGGCTAGATCTACACATGAGCCCCATGTCAAATGTTTGGGTTGAAATGGGTTCTTATTGGGTTGTAACTATAGTTTGGCTAATAGTTATTAAATTATGAGTTCAAAAGTTTAGGTTGGATTGGTGTGTGGTGGTGGTGGTTTGGGGTGGAGTGGATTCATATAATTTCTCTCATGAAAATGGATTGGTGTGGTATAGTTTGGTTTCCAACCCACTTGCTGGGTTAGGTGTGTTCGCAGGATGCGCAGAAGACGCGGCCGGGGCCACGATGTGTGGCTCAGCGCCGCGCTGACGAACCAGGGCACGTGCAACGACAGCCTCGCCGGCGCAGTGCCGACCTCCGCGGGGCGCGACGCCGTGCGCAAGCAGGTCGGAGCGCTCGCGCAGTTCATCAGCGCCGCGCTGGCGCTGCACGTCAAGAAGGTCAAGGGCGGTCGCTGCGGCCGTCATCTAGAGGCGCCACGTTGCCATCCTGGTTCCGATCACGACAGGAGGTTCGTGAAGTCCCCGACGACCGACACCATCAAGCCCGACGACGCCGTGGTGGCGCTGGATGGCAGCTGATCGCACAGAAGCATCAGCGAGGCGATCGCCGCCGTCACAGAGGCACAGAGCCGGCGGGCACCAAGGCGAGATCCACGTGAAGGCCACGTCCATGATATAGCGTCGCAAATCCAGAAATCTCCATCCCTGCAGCTTGTGGATAACATAGCACCGTCGGGTCCACTGTTATAAACGGACACGGATATTTGCCGACTCGTACGAACTGGCACATTGCCTTTTTCATGCTGTCGCCACGGAGCAAGTTGGCCCTTCAGTTGCCCCACGCAATCATGTTCACCTGCTATATACCTCCTCCTTTCACAAGATCGTCCATTTTCTGCATAAAAGATACAACCTACTCCGTAATACATACTCCGTACCAACTTCGCAAGAAGAAATAAAAATGTTAACAACAAAAGTTTCCGGTGTCCTTGTTTGTAACCCAAAGGTATCTTCAGGACCCAAAAAATCTAAAATCGGTCTTTGATGGTACTATTTCAACCTCCAACAGACTCAACACACTTCAAACAAAACGGGCTTACATTAAGCACGAGCGGGATATATATACACGCAAGTCATACTGCCGTTTAGTATGGCTAAAATTACGTACATAATTACTGTGAATACATTATCCAAAAAAATCATGGTGAATGTATCGACTTGTTGCTCGTCCAAATGGGCCCAAAGAGCAACATGTACTAGGCTCGTACACAATCAGAGCGTGGGGATGTTGTGGGCTGCAGCCCGCAGCTTTGGCCCAACCTTAACGGCCCGAAAGAAGACAGCTCATCGCCCTGACAGCAAAGGACACGTTACCTTCCTCCTCTGCTTCTTCTCGCAACGCAAATCACAGCCCACGCTCTGCCGGCTTCCAGAACCAAAGGGGGAAATCCAATTCCAATCCCGCAGACCGCACCACCCCCCGTCTTCTTCCTCAATCCTCATCGTCTTCGCCGCTTCCGTCCAGCAGCGACCCCCAACCCCCCTCCTCTCCAACATGGCAGCGCCTTCGCCCTGGGCGAACATCCCCGCCGAGGGAATGTCCAGGATCGCCCGCCGCGTCCCGTGCCAATACGACCGCGCCTACATGGTCCTCGTCTGCCGCTCGTGGCGTGCGAGCCTCGAAGCTCTCCCGCCCCCGCTGCGCGGCCTCCCCTTACTTCTCATACAGTGCGGACTCTTGATCCGCCACCACTGCATCCTCAGCGGCTGCACCCACTTCCGGTACATCGACTCGGTCGGCGCGCGCTACTTCGGCGCGTACGACGATTCCCACCTCTTCGCCGCCCTGTTCCAGTCCAGCGGTCACCGGCTCCTCGACACCGACGAAGAAAAGCTGCGCAAGCGCGTCCTCCCCGACGTGGTCGGAATGGGTGATCCGGTGGCCTACGATGTGAGGCCTCCCAACAGTAATGACGCCGTGGTGGACGTCGTCTACCGCGGCGACGGAATCTTCCATTTCCTCACCGACGAGGAGCACGTCCTCGCGTGCGCACCGGTCTTCATGCCGGGCGGGGACCAGCCGCTGCGAGAGGTAGGGCAATCCACGACGTTACGCCGCTGCGTGCCCAGGGACCGCAGCCATGACGGGTTCGTTCGTGCTCGCTACCTCCTGGAGTCCCGCGATGAACTGCTGATGGTCGTCAGGTTCTCTCCTGATCCTGAATCGCCGACGTCGGGGTTCAAGGTGTTCAGCAGGATTGGGCCGCTGCCGCTCGAGGACGACGGCAGCGGCGGCATGGTTGGGCACCCCTATATCTGGAGCGAGCTGGGCACGCTGGGTGGCCGGATGCTGTTCGTCCAGCGAGGCTGCTCCAGATCCTTCGAAACTGGCGACTACCCGGGATTCAAGGAAGGCATCTACTTCTTGGATGATCGGAGCTTCGACGACGAGGGCATCATGTTCCATGATCTCGATGAGAGGCAGTACCCCTGCAACGACAACGGCAAGTGGAGTCAAGGGCCGCCTCCCAATCTCGAGCGCTTCTTCTCGGAGCTGGGGCCTTCGAACTTCTCTTCTCCGACTTGTATTCTCCCCTGAGACAGCAGGTTCTCGTCAACTACCTACCCTCGAGAGTGTTAGATTGTGAATTGTGATGTTTGTTGGTGATGGATCTTGTTAACTGTCCTGCCGAGTTACCTGCTGACAGATCCCATTCAGAACGAGATAATTGCTGAATTGAATTCACTTCATCTAGGATTCAAATATATGATTCATTTGCAGTATGTAGCATTACTATAAATTTCTTGTAAATTCTGTTACCTGCTAGTTTTCATTATCTCAATGCAGAAATGTTTGCCGTTTATGATGTCTGTATATGAAGCAATAGAAAGTTCAGTTAGAATATGTGTGTGTTTGTGACGGGATTTCTCTATATGCAGTTATGCATGCAAGATGAACTTGTCTGATTTAGTATCCTAGCTTGGAACTAGATGAACACTCTGATTCATTAGCATGGGCACTATGGAAAGTTAAACTAGTTTAAGTAGTGTTAGTTCTCCATTTTCTCATTTTATAAAATAATTTGTGAGGATTTAAGCAGAAATGATGAAAACACAGGTTAGCTGATTGATAATTCATTTTCCAGTCTTCCCAAGTATTAATATTCATGTCAGACTTCTTTTATCATACTCATTTTACAGTGATACATCTCAACTGTGGCTGCACAATGTAGGACTGTAGGTTGTGATCATTTGTATCTGAAAATTGTGTTTGTTATTTATTATTGGTTGGCAAGGGAACTCAAAGTATGCTACTCCTAATTGGTAAAATCTTCCCGTGGTACTTTTCTCTTTATGAGGATATCATGTGATCCTAGCTGTACTGATTTTAGTCCCTATATTCCTTAATTTAGTGCCAAATTCAGATCGTGGAATGTTAGATTCAGAACATGGAGCTTAACCTTTTGAATTGGCTGACAGTGTGTCTGATACATTGCTAAGACACCTGAACTCAGTATCTGAGCTTGCTATAGTCACCAGTAGAACGATTTTTTTTTTGAGGAGTACGTCAATGGGATGTCGTTAACTTGCATAAAACAACGGCTTTCTTAGTGTCTGTGTTCTGTAATGCACCATTATCTGCTGAATTTAAATGAATTGTTGACTGAAACAGTCAACAATTGTTGGAATGAATTGTGCACATCAGTAATGAGTACTGACACAGTGTGACTGAATTGTTGGATGAAGGATATTTGCGCGGCATTTGAACTCTGATCATGAATCTCGTACAGCTCCCTTGTCGTTATTGAAGCACTACTTTACAGAGGCTTTGAGGTTCTAATATTGTAGATCCTTCATTAACTAACCTGTGGTGCTACTCGTTTTTCCTATTCGAAATGCTATGAAAGTTACCTTTTCTTTTCTCTGATCAGAATGGGCTACTACTTGGTGAAGCTGTGATATTTTGCTCTTTCAGTTGACACCATCTCATCCAAGCTAGAATGCAGAAATGTGCAGCTTTGTGCTAATGCCATGAAAAAGCAGAAAAAATAGGCATGTCAGTACTTGGATGGCATCTGAACTTTGATACTGTAGTACTTTGCCGAGTTACAATTCAGTGACTCATTTGCTAGTAAGAGATCTCTGAGAAGTTAAGCACTGTTTGTATAGGCTACTTGTAGATTGAATAGTAGAATGCTTATCGACTGAGAACTTACTTCTCAATTGGAAATGTCATGTCGTGTGTGTACCATGTCCCTCAGCACTTCTGATTGATGATTTGATTAGTTCTTGCCACCATACGGTCCTGTTTCTTCGTAGGAATGTACTGGCTGAATGAATCTTCTTCAGGTGTTGATTTTAGATTCAGTCTTTTTAGTCTCCCAAAGAATAAAGTGTATTCATCTACTCCCTTTGAAAGAAAAGGCATCATTTCATTCTTGTTCTAAGTCAGACTATCTTAAATTTGATTAAATTTATTAAAAAATTACCAATATTTACTATCTATACTAATAACTATCACTAGATTTACCATGAAATATATTTTTATTATATTGGTGCCATAAATAATGACACTATTATTTGTCACATATAATTGTTTCCATCGAAAGGTTGTTTTTTTTTTTTACTTTATGTTGCAAAATGCCACTTGGTAATTTTGTGGCACTGGAAGTCGGATGTAAAACAAACTGAAGAAAAGGAAAAATTATGCCAATGCATATAAGTACACAACTAATATCTGTAAATTCAGATTGTCACAGGCTTTTAAAAAAATATACTGCTGGACTCAAGGGCTGAGGAGTACTGCATTTGTCCCTACGTTTATGTTATTGGGGTTCTGACGGAGAATCGAAGAACGCTGGAAGCTCAAGGCTATCCCTGAACACAAGAGTATTCAGGTTTGTGCGAGGAGCAACATCCCCTGGCTGATCACTGGTAACAAACTTGATTAGCTTCAACACCCTTTTCTCCGTCAGATGGTACAGTCCCACCTTAGCATTCCAGCGGTTTCCCAAGAGAATCACATTTTGGTCCCCACCCGGGTTCATCGCGAACGTTGCATGCCGTAACGCTGGTGGCAAGTGGATCCGGACCCGGCGCGCCCAGCTTCGGTCGTCCTCGTAGTCCTCCAGCACCCAGAGGTCCATGGACAGCTCAAGAGAAGCTGCCAGGGCAAGCTTCCCGTCCATCTCCAGCATGAAGAACACATCCCCGTAGCATCTGGTTCTCCTCCGTGGCGGGCAAGATATCCGCCGGAACGCCTCCGACACGGTGTCAAAAGCTAAGATCTTGTCTCCGCACGCCACCTCGGGCGCCTCACCTGGAAACAGAACCCAGGGATGTTGCAGCCAGTGGAGCCTGCCGCGATGATTGAGGCAGAGAAACGGAGGCGTGATGCCATATCCGCGAACGGGCACCGCTGGTCCCAGCCGGCGGGCCTGGGGAGCTTCGAGCGAGGAAACGTAGTGTGATCCTTCTTGGTCGTCGGTGAGGTAGAGGATCCGGTGCTCGCCTGATGACCCGTGGAGGTACAAGGCACAGAGCAGCCTGAGGGTGCCTGGGGGACGAGGCAGCTTGGCCCATTGCCGTGTCACCGGGCTGTAGATGAAGTAGTCGATTCCAACGCCCCTCTCAAACAGCAGGAGCCCGTCGCAGGAGCCGATCAGGGAGTAGCCCCTCCAGAAAGGTTCCGGTGGCCCCGTGTACTCGGGGTACTCAACGTGGAGACACCGGCGCCCTGTCTCGTCGAAGGTGAGGAGCGGGATGGTGTCCAGTATCGCGCCGCTCACGCCGTAGCGTTGGACGATGAGCTCGAGGGGGCGGCCGCGGGCGTGCGCGGCGAGGAAGGCGGGGCTGGTGGTGATGCGGCGCCATGCCTTGCACACGGCACGGGAGCGGAGGACGGCGGCAGACGGGAGGCGAAGCAGGATCTCCGTGACCACGTCGTCGTTCAGATCTTTAGCGGCGGTCATCGTCGCCGCTTCCGGTGGAGCCACCATCGTCGCCGCCATGACGGCTTTATTGTTGTGTGGCATCGAGATTGGTTTATACATATGATAATTTTATTTTTTATGTCGCAGCCTACTCCCCTGCATGTATGCCTTTACGGGATCAAACTCGGTGCGATCTACGTTCACGTCTACGTTTCCTGGCTCGATGCAATCACAAGGCATCAGACGGTGAGATTGTGTTGCAATCAGATCCGAACAGCCGTCTTTTTTCTTTTTGTAAATCCGAACACCAGGTCTACGTTTCCTGGCTCTCCTCCGTCTCCAGTGTCCTGGCTCATCTCGTCGACATCGAATGTCCTGGCTCATCTCGTCGACATCGAATGCGGCGGACGTCGGGGACTAAGTTGGAGCAAAATTTTTGCAACGTCCCGTACCTAGGGGCCCTCACTTTTGTACGTTTTAAGGATCGGGCCGGATTAGGGCCGGATCAAAATAACACTAGTTTTTAAGCTAAATTTTGTTAGGACCAAGTTTGATTGTGAAGGAACAAACAGGCCATGATCCGTTACCACCCGATATCTAGACAAATCGTGACTCGATATATACCTAGAAATGTTGCAAAAACAAGGCAGAGACCTGAATAAACCTGCCATATGGGATTTTGTATAGTACGCCGATTCTGGAATCAAGCCGAGCTGCTGACTGATCATAGATGAACCAACTGATCCATGTACAAAAGGGGTTCATACTTATGAGGCGAATATATAGAACTGTATAATGTGAACTACCACACTACAAGCTAGATGCTGATGGGGTGATCAAGATGATCACTGCAGTTGGTGGATGAAACCGCAGAGAGCTCCAGCTTCCCTGTCCACTCCTCCCCTGGTTTCAGGGTGATTGCTCTCTCCACGGCCGCTGCATCAACGCAAAGCATCTGCTTGTACTCCTCATCACCAAAGTCAACCATAGTCTTTGATTTCTTCTCCCACGGATTCCACACAACTGGCAGGGTAACAACGGTTATAATGAGAAATCTGTCAGACTGTTAACAGTTGATTTTCTTGTAGGCAGAAAAGGGTGACATATCTTACCAACGTCAGGAAGTCCTTCCTTTCTTATGACAAATGAGTGTTTCTTCTCATGGTCAAGAACAGCTACTACATTTGGGGAGCTAACATAGACTCGATCGACCTGTATAGCAATTGAACAAGCTCGGGTCAACACCAACCACTAGAAATCTTGAGCACCTAAGACAGAATGAAATTCAAGTATAAACGACAACTATATGACAAAATATTTTACATTTATGCTTTAACCATCCATAAAGACAAGCATATAGTTATACGTATGACTATATACCAAGGAAAGTGCAGCGATTTACTAGCAAAACACAAGTTTCTGCTAGCTTGAGCAAGTTTAAAGAGTGTATCATCAATTCATTTTTTAAAGTAGCAGGGAAAAAAAATTCACCTCTGACTCAAATGTTATAGCGTCTCCTTGTTCTGTAAACCGTTCTTTGTGGCTAAGATTGTCAAGATAATCAAGAGTTTCCAGACCTTCTATCCTCACCTCACTGGAATTAACAAGACATAGCATGTCACTCATGGAACGTCACTCAGGGGAGTAGTTAGATAGTGAGGTATAGAAAATGCTTGCTGGGCAAACAATGCCTGACCTGATGTCAGAAACGGAAAGATATGTGTGATAAGCAAATGAGAAACTGAATGGCTTGCCATTGACATTCCTGATGCGTGATATTAACGACAGGTCCCCATCTTTCGAAAGAGAGACCCTCAGACGGAATTCGAAACTACAACCAAATTATAGTCATACATGATGAGATTCAAAAAAATTACCAGCAGAATTATACTCGGAAAAATCAAATTTGCATTTTGTGATTCAGCATGAGAAGGCATCTGGATCCATTAGAAAAGATAGAAATAATTTCTCTTAGTTTGGTGCTGATTTCCTTTTTTATATAAATAAATAAATGCTGCAAGATGAAGGGGTAACCGTTACTGTATCCAAGACCATCACAAGAAATGACATCAAAACTTCCTACCCAGAAAATGTCATCAGAATTACCCAGCTTTTGTTATTAGATGACAGCCCTCAATGACTGCAATACTTAACAGAATTTTGACATCTAGCACTGATTTAGTTGTAACATAATGTATGCATAGTCATAGGAATTGCAATTTGCAAACGCAGATAATCAAAACAAATGCATACCAATGTGGCCAGCACTTGAGGTCATCTTCAGATGGCTTTAGTATCAGGTCAACAGAAACTTTGCTGCCGTTATCATTATGATTTATTGGTGGATGCTCATTATCCAGGGCCCATATCCTGTTTCTTGCAAATCCATGTCGCTCCAATGTCCCAGAGTATCCAAACTGCATGGGTTTTACGGTTAGCAGAAGCGCCAGGAAGAAGACAACTAGCTCCCTCTCAATCAGTCAGCTTATAGTAGTATATAAATTTGTATGTCAGATAAATTCAAAATTACAGCAGAAACATGCAGGCCAACAGATGACAAGAATGGGGGCATACTGCAGTACCTGTGGGAAACACATCTGAATTCCACCTCGCATGGCGTTTGGCGGCTTGAAGATTGCCTGCACGTCAGATTCAACAGGTTAGACCATTGGAGGAAATTTTAAGCCCACTGCTGGGCCTAGCCATCAAGATGAGAAAAAGGAGCTCAGCACAGGAAACCGAGCGAAATCATTATGGGATTAGGACCACAAGTTAGTCCCAGCTCACAGGGAACATAGCAAAAGTTGATTTGCCATTTGCCTTCTCCAGCCATCAGGATGGACTACAGAAAGAATGGCGAGTGCCTGAATACAAATCGATGTTGTGCATCACAGCTCATTTGAACACTTGCCTTACCACCAGACTGTAAATTTCAGAAACGCATACATCTCCAACGGAATTATCAAAGAGAATTCATCATCAGCTTAACCACAAGAAATTAACCGTATGAACGAATATTTCCACAATTAGGCGCCCCCACATTACCACCAGCAACTTCCAAGTATTACAGATTACTGGACACGGCCAGTAAATGAGAGGAGGGAATGAAGAAGAAAAATAAAATTCACCTTGCTGCTGGTGAAGAGGAGCTCCTCGCCGCGGTCGTTCCTCCAGGAGACGACCTGGCCGCCGTGCAGGCTCACCTGCAATGCAAATCAACCAACCCAAGGAGCGGCAAAACCCCGTCAGAACCAAGCAATGCGGAACCGATCGGTCAGTAAATCAAATCCATAGTTGGCAATTTTACCCGCGCGGAGGCTCCCCTGGGCGAGCGGAGCACGACATGGGCGACCCCGTTCCAGTCCCTGACCACCTCCAGCGCCGACCTCGGATCCGTCGAGTTGTTGAATCGCCCCATGCTCATCGACAACCACCAGGCAAGGCAAGCAGCAGCGCCCACGGCGCGAGGAGAGAACGAAGCAGCACGCGCGCGCGGGGAGAAAGAGAGAGAGAGAGAGAGAGAGATCGACGAGTGGGGGCGCCGGGCTGCAGCCGCTGCTACTAATGCGGAGCGGGGTGGTGGTGTTGGTGGTAGCGGCGAGGAGCCCGTGGTGTCGCCATTGGGGGCGGTTCGGATGTTACGGCCAGGCCGCGCGGGGCGGCGGGCAGGCGGCACTGGCACGGGCACTTTCCGTGTGAGTAAAAAAAAAGGCGCGCGCGCCGCGGGCGGCCAGGAACCCGTGAGCCGGGACACCTAGCGCGCGCGCGCTAGCGGCAGCGGCAGCCTTCCTCCTCTTCGTCGTCTGCTTTCCCAACCACCCGCAAAGGCCTGGAGGGATCGGCAAGCCCGCACGCCACGCCACGGCACGGCGCGGCGGGCGTGAACTCGAACCGCTTCTGGCCGCTGCTGCTGCCGCGCGCGGCGCGGCGACAGGGGTCAGAAAGCGCAGCGGGGGAGCGTGCACACGCGCGCGGTCACAGCAATGCCACCATGGGGGAGAGGAGGCGGTGCGAGGGGAGGGAGGGGGCTGCGCGCGCGCAAGGATCCAAGGCGAGGGAGCGAGACGGTGGTGGTGTGGGCGTGTGAGAGCTGCAGGAGCGAGCCCGAGAGCACGGGGGACCCGGTAGAGTCCAAGCTGCGGCGGGCGCGGCCGTCCGCCACGGACACGTGCCCCCGGCGGCTCGCCGCTTAACGGGAACGCAAGAGGATTTCGAGCTCTCGTTCGGGAAAAAAAATTGGAAATCGTTGGCGTTCTTCTAGACTTTAGATCCAAGCGACGGGCTAGTAATGGATTACTTTTGCACAACTTTTAAGGCATTTGTTTTACCTGAAAAGGAAATGCCAAGCGGCATGCTCATCCTTCCTAATTAAGCCTAATCATAGAAGAGGATATGATGAACGCGTTAAAAAAGGTAGGGTCGACTGGTCAAGCCGTCGGTTATTTCAGAAAAAGGTAAAATTCGTTCACTAATTAATTACCTTACCATCAACAGCCATACTTTTAACGGCAAGTATCGAAATTTACCTGTTCCCTTAGCCCAATCTCAATGGGGTTTCATTACATTAAATGTGCTAATGTGGCACATGAGAGAGGCAAGAGTTTCATGGGACGTGACTATGTGAGAGGAGTTTTATCACCATAACACTCCTTTAACACAGTTACCTAGGTAACCGTGTAGTGAAACTATGCATTGAGACTGCTCAATGTAAGTTTCATAGACACAATTATCTAGAGTGACTCATCATCTAAAAGTGTTTGAAACTAGGATGAAACACCTCTCTCTCAATGCATAGTTTCATCAATTGTTGTTTCCTATCCTAGGTCACATGCAAGACACAACTGTCTAGGTAACTGTGTACATAGAATTTCATCACCGTAAAACTCGTTTCACCTCTCTCTTTATTAATATAGTCTCACATCATCAAAAATACTGACAGTTAATTTATTATTCATGAAATTTTCACTGAGACTAGCCTATATACTTGTGACAATTGATTACCCCATCCCATAATCACAATGAGATAACAGAAACACCGATCACCTGAACGGACCGTAAATGGACAGTGCATGGTAACTTGAATATCATAATCTTTCCTGATTTACTTGCTGACATCCAAGTGTTGACCATTTGCATGGGTGCATTAGGTTTGGTTTTTTTGTAGATGAATCCTACGGCCTCTATTTCAGTCTCTTTGAGCGAGCTTGTTCTTACACTTTATCGGTTCACAGATTCCCTAAGAGGAGCCCACATAGCAACGGTCGAGTCTCTGGCTTCCAAGTATTTTGGCATTTCTAGGATATTATTATTTTTCTTCCAGCATATCTTCGTGATGAACATATGATATATAATTATATCCCGAAATCTAATTATATATTTGCATGCCTGCCGCCCTGCTTTTTATCTTCGTGGTGACAAGCTGTTTTGTTGCGGTGCACACACAAGCATGGTCGCAATACAGTGCAGCGAAAGAGACGCAATACAGTGCACCCAACAGCAACCTGAAATGTCTATATCCATAGACCATAGGGCGCCATGCAGGTAGAATAAGAGCTGGGCGTTCATGTGGGTAAACCGTGCTTATTCTAGGCTCTAGCCAGGGCCCATGGCCCCATTAGGCCATTAGTCCATTACCTTTGTTCAAAACTGGCTTATGCTTTCTTCTACGGCAATGGAGAATCTTACCAAAAGAGTGTCATTGATGAGTCAGGGTCTGGAAGATTTTGGGAAAGAGTTCGTCCCGGGAAAGTCACCTCCGGTTGTTGAGTCAGGAGCATGTGGGAGCCTGTAGAACCCGTGCCAGGATCAGCCTAGTCCGCCGTGTAAAGAGGTTTCGGTCTAGTCAGCATGATGCAATCACATGTATCCCTTGGATTGCATCAGCTGATTAGTCTTTGCATATACGCCAATCATATGGTGAATCGCAATCTAGGACTCTGAAAAGGTCATGTTCTTAATCTTAACCCGGCGCCGTTGCCTTTTTCACTCGCCTTTTTTTCTTCTTCTTTTCTCCCCTTTTGTTGTTAGCAAAGGCCAAAGGCTGAAGTTGAGATTCTGAAGGTGAAGAAAGGCTGCAGGAATGTTCTCGTGGATCTCTTTCTTTTTTACCTAATCTCCCACTTAACCGCGAGATGACAACCGCGTCACTACATGGAC
>OAMR01000684.1:66441-120998 GCA_900205405.1 Echinochloa crus-galli | reverse complement strand
TCTACAGGCTCCCACATGCTCCTTTTTTCAGAACAGGCTTATGCTTTCTTCTACGGCAATGGAGAATCTTACCAAAAGAGTGTCATTGATGAGTCAGGGCCTGGAAGATTTTGGGAAAGAGTTCGTCCCGGGAAAGTCACCTCCGGTTGTTGAGTCAGGAGCATGTGGGAGCCTGTAGAACCCGTGCCAGGATCAGCCTAGTCCGCCGTGTAAAGAGGTGGCGGCCTAGTCAGCATGCTGCAGTCACATGTATCCCTTGGAAGTTTTTTTTTTGGGACTTCAATGTATCCCTTGGAAGTTGGATTGCATCAGCTGATTAGTTGAATCTCAATCCAAGTAGCGGCAACACCCCGTCAGAACCAAGCAATGCTGAACCGATCGGTCAGTAAATCAAATCCGCAGTTGGCAATTTTACCCGCGCGGAGTCTCCCCTGGGCAAGCGGAGCACGACATGGGCGACCCCGTTCCAGTCCCTGACCACCTCCAGCGCCGACCTCGGATCCGTCGAGTTGTTGAATCGCCCCATGCTCATCGACAACCACCAGGCAAGGCAAGCAGCAGCGCCCACGGCGCGTGGAGAGAAGGAAGCAGCACGCGCGCGCGGGGAGGAAGAGAGAGATCGACGAGTGGGGGGCGCCGGGCTGCAGCCGCTGCTACTAATGCGGAGCGGGGTGGTGGTGGTGGCGAGGAGCCCGTGGTGTCGCCATTGGGGGCGGTTCGGATGTTACGGCCAGGCCGCGCGGGGCGGAGTAGCAGGGAAAAAAAATTCACCTCTGACTCAAATGTTATAGCGTCTCCTTGTTCTGTAAACCGTTCTTTGTGGCTAAGATTGTCAAGATAATCAAGAGTTTCCAGACCTTCTATCCTCACCTCACTGGAATTAACAAGACATAGCATGTCACTCATGGAACGTCACTCAGGGGAGTAGTTAGATAGTGAGGTATAGAAAATGCTTGCTGGGCAAACAATGCCTGACCTGATGTCAGAAACGGAAAGATATGTGTGATAAGCAAATGAGAAACTGAATGGCTTGCCATTGACATTCCTGATGCGTGATATTAACGACAGGTCCCCATCTTTCGAAAGAGAGACCCTCAGACGGAATTCGAAACTACAACCAAATTATAGTCATACATGATGAGATTCAAAAAAATTACCAGCAGAATTATACTCGGAAAAATCAAATTTGCATTTTGTGATTCAGCATGAGAAGGCATCTGGATCCATTAGAAAAGATAGAAATAATTTCTCTTAGTTTGGTGCTGTGCCCCCGGCGGCTCGCCGCTTAACGGGAACGCAAGAGGATTTCGAGCTCTCGTTCGGGAAAAAAAATTGGAAATCGTTGGCGTTCTTCTAGACTTTAGATCCAAGCGACGGGCTAGTAATGGATTACTTTTGCACAACTTTTAAGGCATTTGTTTTACCTGAAAAGGAAATGCCAAGCGGCATGCTCATCCTTCCTAATTAAGCCTAATCATAGAAGAGGATATGATGAACACGTTAAAAAAGGCAGGGTCGACTGGTCAACCCGTCGGTTATTTCATAAAAAGGTAAAATTTCCCTTCGTATCGAAAGTCAACTTCAGCTCGGAACTACTGCCGTCGCAGATCTTCCTATTACGGGGAAACCCGCAGATTCGTTCACTAATTAATTGCCTTAACACATCAACAGCCATACTTTTAACGGCAAGTAGCGAAATTTACCTGCTCCCTTGGCCCGGGTTTCATTGTATTAAATGCGCTGATCTGACACATGAGAGAGAAACAATAGTTTCATAGGACGTGACTATGTGAGAGGAGTGCGGTTTCATGGGAGAGTTTTATGATATTAAATGTGTTGATGTGGCACAGAAGAGAGAAAGAAGAGTTTCATAGGTTGTGAGAGGAGTTTCATCACCATGAAACTGTTCTGGCACAGTTACCTAGTTTCTGGTCTGGATAACCATATAGTGAAACCGTGCACTGAGACTGCTCAATGGAAGTTTCATGAACACAATTACCTAGAGCGACATCATCTAAAAGTATTTGAAACTAAGACGAAACACCTTCCTTTCAATGCATAGTTTCATCAATTATTGTTTCCTAGCCTCCTAGTCACATACAAGACACAAGTTGTCTAGTTCACTGTGTACGTGGAGTTTCATCATCATAAAACTCGTTTCACCTCTTTCTTCATTAATACAGTGTCGCATCATCAAAAATACTGACATGACAGTTAATTTATTGTTTATAAAACTTCCACTGAGACTGGCCTTATAATCACAATGAGATAATAGAAACACAGATAACCTAAACTATAAATGGACAGTGCATGGTAACTTGAATATCATAATCTTTCCTGATTTACTCGCTGACATCCAAGTGTTGACCATTTGCATGGGTGCATTAGGTTTGGGTTTTTTGTAGACAAATCCTACGGCCTCTATTTCAGTCTCTTTGACCGAGCTTGTTCTTACGCTTTATCAGTTCACAGATTCCCTAAGAGGAGCCCACATAGCAACGGTCGAGTCTCTGGCTTCCAAGTATTTTGGCATTTCTAGGATATTATTATTTTTCTTCCAGCATATATCTTCGTGATGAACATATGATATATAATTATATCCCGAAATCTAATTATATATGTACATGCGTGCCGCCCTGCTTTTTATCTTCGTGGTGATAAGCTGTTTTGTTGCGATGCACACACAAGCATGGTCGCAATACAGTGCAGCGAAAGAGACGCAATACAGTGCACCCAACAGCAACCTGAAATGTCTATATCCATAGACCATAGGGCGCCATGCAGGTAGAATAAGAGCTGGGCGTTCATGTGGGTAAACCGTGCTTATTCTAGGCTCTAGCCAGGGCCCATGGCACCATTAGTCCATTACCTTTGTTCAAAACTGGCTTATGCTTTCTTCTACGGCAATGGAGAATCTTACCAAAAGAGTGTCATTGATGAGTCAGGGCCTGGAAGATTTTGGGAAAGAGTTCGTCCCGGGAAAGTCACCTCCGGTTGTTGAGTCAGGAGCATGTGGGAGCCTGTAGAACCCGTGCCAGGATCAGCCTAGTCCGCCGTGTAAAGAGGTGGCGGCCTAGTCAGCATGCTGCAGTCACATGTATCCCTTGGAAGTTTTTTTTTTGGGACTTCAATGTATCCCTTGGAAGTTGGATTGCATCAGCTGATTAGTTGAATCGCAATCTAGGACTCTGAAAAGGTCATGTTCTTAATCTTAACCCGGCGCCGTTGCCTTTTTCACTCGCCTTTTTTTCTTCTTCTTTTCTCCCCTTTTGTTGTTAGCAAAGGCCAAAGGCTGAAGTTGAGATTCTGAAGGTGAAGAAAGGCTGCAGGAATGTTCTCGTGGATCTCTTTCTTTTTTACCTAATCTCCCACTTAACCGCGAGATGACAACCGCGTCACTACATGGACATGACAACTGCGTGCGCATCTGCATCGCTTAAAAGGTCTTGAACGCTTCGAATAATCGAAAGATTTGTAGCCTGCAGCGTGCAGTTGGTGTGATGCGAAACTTTCTGCAAGTTAATAGTGTAACACCTTTGCTTGTGACTCGGAGAGAAATCCATGCGTCGATATGCTAAAAGGCGTCTGACTTTGACGAAAAGAGAGGCTGCTTACAGTGGTCAAAGTGGGCTCGTGAATGAGCCGGACTTCGCCACGGCTAAAGTCGATCAGTTTGAACCAAAAATGGTCAATGCAGATATTTTAGAATTCAGATCACAGGGGTCAATCGATCCTTGCTTTTACAAGCTACAATTTGTATTTTGTTATTGCACCGGAAATGGTGTGAGGGACGGTCTCGAAGTTTTTTTTTTCAGGTTGGCATGCAGCACAACACCCTATGGTACAAGTACAACACTGCTAGAAACTCATACACGGTACATCAGGCACCCCTGCCAGTGACTGCACTGGAGCAGATATATTACCTGTGTTCTCAAATTAAGTACTAAACTGGAATCAATGTAACGCCGATGTTATGGTGAGTAGCATGAGCTTGCTGAGATCCCCAGGCAACATGCATGTGTTGTATTAGCCGGCCTCTCCGTGCCAGGGGGCACAGAGGTAGATCAGTATTAGCTTACAGCAGCTACGTCTGTGGACGGGTTGGAGTCGAGGAGCTGCCGGAGCTTGGGCTCGCCATGCTCCGTGTGCCGGCTGACGCCCAACGCGTTTGTGCTGTCGATCATGGACAGGAAATTCTCCGCGGCAGGGCGGGGAGAGGACGAGGATGTGGCTGCTTTGTTGGGAGACGGTTCTGCAGGGGTTGGTGCAGCAGTGTCCTTCAGTTTCACCTGAGAAAACAGTGTGCAGTTCCATGAGAGAGGCAGATTGATAAATGATGATGATGCACCTGGAATGGTATAGAAGGTCGGTGTGTGTAGCTATGGCATCGCGGGGAAAGGTTCATTACCATCAGAGCGGAATTCTCTAATCTGAGCTTCTCTGAACTCTCTGTTAGCCTGCCGATTTCAGATCGAAGGGATGTGTTTTCTGCTGTAAGAGACTCCACTTGTGTAGCCAGCTCCTCTGTCTCAGCCTAACCAAGAGAGCATAAATATCATACAGTTGAATATATTATAAGCAAAATAACCCAAATCAAGTTTAAGGGTACTGCTTCATTATTATCACCATATATTGCAGTTGTGTTGCAAATCAACCTTTACTGTTAACAATAATGCATAATGCATAAAACTGCACACCTGTTTTCTCAGCCTTGATCGTCTAGCAGACTCTCTATTTGATTGCTTCCTCTTTTCACGCTTCAGTTCCCTCTCATCCTAGCATGAGCAGATAACAAATAATCAGCACGTCAAAACAAAAGGTTTTAAAATATAACACCCAGGGATTGAGAAAAGGGGCAATATCTCTAAAATAGTAAGAGCATGTCAAAATTCAAGTTTAAGCAAAAGAAAAAAAATCCTAGCAGTTTTATACAATAGCAGATGGAATATACCTTGATTGATAAGTCACTTGGTACTCCAGTATGAGGCGGAACAATCACGCCAGGAGATGGAGATACCGTTGCGCCCATTGCCCTTGAGTTAGCAAGGTTTGTAGCACAGGGCTTAATTACTGGAGCTGGAAAGCAGTGATGTGGCAAAATGGCTGTATTTGCCAGTGTATGGTTAGGAACTATGACACCTTCCATCTTTGCAGCTGCTGACGTTTCAGCACCTACAAATATATTTTAGTTAAAATATTTCTTTTGCCATTTCACATGCTTAGAACAGGACTCGATCACAGTTAATAACTTCATATTCTATTGAAGCAACTAAAAGAAAACATGCAAGCAAGAGCACCAAAGGAGGCAACATAGAAGAAGAAGAGTATGATATGACCAATGTGGACAGTATGATAATAAATTAGCTACCAGCATCTGGCTCTAACAAGTCTTGTACAGCGGAATTGTGGAGAAATAGTGATCATCATGACATCTATGAATATTGAAAGATTTGTTGTAAAAGGAAAAATACCGGGTCCATCAACCGAGCTCCGTTTCCTGGAAGTTTTGTTCACCTGAATTGTTCAAAGCTCAATGTAATTATGAAGAATATTACAAAGATATTTCAGCCATTTTCAGTGCAAAGAGTAATACAAAACCTAATGAATCAAAAGCATGAAGACCATACCTTCTGATCATTTACATCACTGGAGCCCTCTGCACTGTAGTCTTCACTGAGTAGACAATCACAAGCATATAACATCAGTTTACCAAAACAGTAACCGGAAGGGAGTAGTAAAAAAATCCAAAAACAGAAGGAAACATAATAGCAGTACCTGGACGACATTGTTCTTTTACTGTTACCACTGCTAGCAGATACTGCACTCCGATCAACTTCTTTAAGTTTTTTATTGGAACTTTTCTCCTTACTGTTTGCAGACTTGGTTGGCTCCATGCTCAAGGGATTTGACACCTTGAAACCATCATGAAAAGACCAAATTGATAAAATTGAACAGAATAAAAATATTTTAAAAGGGAAAAAGGTGGAAAATAAAAGCTTTAAAGGTGCCACATAAAACTAAAGGAAGTGAGTAAATGTCTACGGGAATGATCAAGCATGAAACGGAATTACCCACAAAAAAAGCATGAAACTGAATTTAGTTCTAGGTGTCCAGTACAGATACTTTGGTCTAGGAGATACAAAGTACATCTTTTGTAACATGATAACATTCAACGTGATATGTTATCGATGGTGAACTACAGTTAAACCAAAGAAAATACAACAAACCAACATCAAGTTTTATTTTCATTTTCATACTTGGATGGCTTGGTCTTATGATCAGCGATGCTTAGCTTTTCCAGAAGCACTGTCTGCACCAACATTTTTTACATTTAGCCTCAAGTATCCCGGGGTTGATTTAGACTCCAACATCTTTACTAATACATAACTGACCATAGCAAAAATCTCCCTCTTTTCTGAGAAAATGTCGATGGATAGATGCCGTGTGCTTAATTAAACAAAGATATTCATGGTCATAGGTATCTTTACCATGGGCACAAGGGGGTGCGGGTAAGCTGCACCATGTGGGTACATTGCAGCATACGGTGTCCCGAAAGGGTGTGGCATTATAGGCTGCAGAGAGGCAGGGAGGGGGAATTAGATATAGTTACAGTATATGAAACATCATATGCAAATGGACATCGAAGACAGATACCTGAGGACCCCACATATATGCTGGTGGATGACCTGGAGCTATTGCTGGAGCAAAATATGTTGGTGGCAAGACACCGGGGCCGTAGTATGCCTGTAAAGTGCGTGCTTAACTGCTTATTGCTTGGACTACCATGTTCCTATGAAATGGAATAGTGGAAAAATACGAAACTCTACCTGCATGGTCGACCAATCGGGATATGGAGAAGGAGCTGGTTGATCCTGCAAATAAATATAATCAGTGAGGCATTAATGGTAGGTAGTCCTACACTTGCAATCAATAAAATTTCAGTCAGAAAATACATTATATTATCATACCACGTAAGGTCTCATACAAGTAATAAACATGAAAATGAGCAGGCTAAGTATTCATTGTACATGTTATGTTAACAGATTAAGGACACTGGACACTGAACTCCATACGAGGAAAGCGATTGAGTTACACCCTTGCTTCATTTTAAGAAAGTTCTAATTGTATAAATGAGTTAACTTCGAAATTTCAACAGAAATCAAGATTAACTGCTTAAGGGCTGGGATAAGTAATCAGTACTACTGAATCATATTTTGGGGGAAAAACAAAATACTGCTACTATATCAGAAATGATCACCTTAGAAGGTGATGCTGTATTTCCAGTCTTCTGGGTAGCCACGGCTTCGTCATGAGCCATGACTTTACGAATATCTGCTGGTCTGTCATGTTAAACTTCAGAATTTTCACAACATATAATTATTCTTTTTCAATAATATATAATAGCATGTAATTTAGCCAGCCAAAATAATAAATGAGCATAAAAAGTAAATAATGTGAAATAGAACAAAGCGGGCCTCCTGAAAGCTGTTGACGTATGCTGTGAAACTCTATTTTCCTGTTCAGACCAGAATGATCCTGTCTTATGTGAAATAAGATCTGAACTGAACGCCTTCTCTGCAACCCACTTCTTTTCATACAAAAGGTAATAGCAGACACTAAAAACTTGTGAGAATTTTGGTTTCAAAACTTCACATATAATTATTAAAAATGATATCTTTCTCCATAAGTTACACGAGAGAGATCACGGGACAAAGTGTTCTTTTTATGGAACGGTGACAAAAGCACTACTTCACCCGGGAAACATGCTAAGGACGCTTACAAAACATAAGATGGAATCTACCTCACCAATTTCAACCACAAGCAACTGAGCAATTTAACATCTGCAGCTGGGATACACCTAGTTTTCCCGACCAATATAGAGCGCCCCTGATGACTCTATGAGTCTTCACTCATCAAAACATTAAAAAAAAATAAAACTTTCTACGAGATTATAGAGTCCTTCGATATCCAACGAACAGGACAGACAAATCACAGAGTTGGACTTGGACTCGGACGCGAGGAGATATAGACGGCCTCCGACGAACTACCATGCTTTCTTCCGCCGTGAGCCCATGCCGCATCAATGCATCATAAACCAACTCCCAGGGTCTCCCTAAAGAACATGTGGAGAACTCGAATTGCCCCCTAATAATTGTCCCCGCGCATGAACCACTACCGACACCCGTATTAACGATGAGACTAAACTAAATGACTAGATGCAAACTCAATATTGCGATGAGACTAAGACAAATAACTAGATGCAACTCAATAATTCGATGGCATAACATAAGCATGAATCTAGGCAGAGAAGAAGGAGAAATCAACGAGCATTGCGCACGAATTGGAACAGGAACCATCTCACCTCGCCAAATCAGGTGACGATTCCGCTCGGCAGCCGGGCTCCACGGATCAGCAGGAGACGCGAAGCCGAATTGATCCAATCAGGAGATGTGTGTGTAGCGAGAAGGTGAGAGACGGAAACCGGGAGGGGGAGGCGGTGCGCGGAGGCAGAGGCGACGAGGCAGGGCCGCAGGGGAGCGGGGGCGAGTGGAGAAGGGGGAGGAGAGGAGGGGCGCCAAAGGCTGGAGCCACGTCACGAGACACGTGTCTGTGATAAGGACGGGGCCACTGGAGCGTGTCCGGTTGGGCTACCTGCTACAGGGCACCTTGGATTGCATCCCACAGATTTACGCGGGCCCACTTGGTTCTTAGACAGCAACTGATAAGGTTCCTTGACAGACACTTGACGAGGGCAAATGCCCAAATCTTGATGTAGGGTAAACACTAACAGATATCAAGTATTTCTTCGGGAGAAAAATCAGATATCATGAAAAATAAAAAGAACTATTTATTATGCACATAGTTGGCCTAGAACAAATCATCTTCAAAGAGAGACATTCATATTTTCTAACAAAGTCACAAAGACCCACCCCGTATGTAGATGTGTTACTCTATTATCTTATTTTTCGTAAATACCACATAACATCCGCCACAATGATTAGCAATAAGCCAATAAACTAAACACAAAATATGCCTAAATTAACTCTAAATAGAACAAAACGGCCCCATAGCGGTGTACATTTCCGAGGTGTGCGTTGGATAATCGCTGGATATGGGCAATGCTGCAAGTGGAGGTTGAGTGAGCTGGGCGACGGTAAGTGGACCGGGCCCATTTGTTTATTCCTCGTCACCCCCACCATCGGCGTACCACCCCCGCTCACGTGGCGACCATCTCGCCTGTCTACGCGTCGCCGCCCCGGCGTGCCGCGGCGGCCAGCTTAGCATCCCAGTCATGTGCGTGACGTGGTGGCCGCATCCCGGGCGGGCCCCACCCGTCGGAATAAAATAAACAGCTTTTCCGAGGCCCGGAATAAAATATTCCGAGACGAGGAAAAAAGGATCCTTCCCCGCCTCTTTTCACGCGCACGAAACCGTACCCTCCTCTTTGGTCGTGGGACCCGGTGTTCATCTGGGCCCACGGGTCGGCCTGCGCTGGGAGGAAACGGCGAACATGTGTGCCAAATACGCCACGTCGAAGGCCCATGTGCGGCCCGCGTAGCAGTCAGGCGGGGATTGATCCACGTAGCCCGCGACCCTGTGGACGTGGGCCCCGCGGGCGCGAGGAGACGTCATTGACTAGCTCAGGTGCCAGCTCACGGGCCTAGCTAGCTTATCCTGACTTGGGAGGCGGATGGGCGATCCCACGTGGGTGGTTGAATTGGACCAAGGTGTCGCGTTGCTTCGTGCACTCCATCGCCAATTCGCCACCGGGTCTTGTGCGGAAAATGCTTGAATCATTGCTCACTCCCTCCGTCCCATAATATTTGCACATCTAGAATGGAGCACAACAACCAAGATAGATAGGAAATTACCAAAATACCCCTACTGATGAGTGATGTGGTTGTTGTCGCTGTGCGTAGAGGAATAAAGAAAGTCCAGGCATGGGTCTGCTCGGAAGTCTCGAGTCCGGAAGTTGCACAAAGAGCAAATAAAATACTAAGACTCTGTACAATTAGAGCTCTGGTTCCTCTACTGCACTTCTGCATGCATCTGGATCCGCCTGGTTCAGTCCTATGTGATCTTTTAATTCGGGACAAAATTTAAACTCCAAACGTGCATATAAATTGGGACAGAGGGAGTACACATCCGCATTTCATAGGCTTGGATTGCCAGCAAATGAAGCAAAAGGAAGCCCAAGCTCTGCTCGTCCGCGACGGTATCCAGCAATGGTCAAGCCGCAAGCCCGCAAGCCGCCGAAGATGGCATGATGCGGGGGAGGCCGGAGGCGGGGGAAGTTGCGAGGAAGATGGGAGGCACTTGGGCCGACCGGAGGATGAAGAGAGGAGAGCAAGCGCTGGATGACTGGATCCAAGTCAGATGGCTAACGTTGTCGACCGAAAAAGGCATTTTCCCTTGTTTTTTGGGTGGAAAAATATTTCCACCACCTTTGACCAATAATTAAGAATATTAAATAAAGTCAGTTTACAAAACTATCTTCACAACATTAAACTATTTCGCGAGACCTACCTAATAAGGCCTTTGACTGCATGATTAGAGAATGGTTACTGTAGCACTACTGTATGATCCTGTCTTATGTGAAATAAGATCTGAACTGAACGCCTTCTCTGCAACCCACTTCTTTTCATACAAAAGGTAATAGCAGACACTAAAAACTTGTGAGAATTTTGGTTTCAAAACTTCACATATAATTATTAAAAATGATATCTTTCTCCATAAGTTACACGAGAGAGATCACGGGACAAAGTGTTCTTTTTATGGAACGGTGACAAAAGCACTACTTCACCCGGGAAACATGCTAAGGACGCTTACAAAACATAAGATGGAATCTACCTCACCAATTTCAACCACAAGCAACTGAGCAATTTAACATCTGCAGCTGGGATACACCTAGTTTTCCCGACCAATATAGAGCGCCCCTGATGACTCTATGAGTCTTCACTCATCAAAACATTAAAAAAAAATAAAACTTTCTACGAGATTATAGAGTCCTTCGATATCCAACGAACAGGACAGACAAATCACAGAGTTGGACTTGGACTCGGACCCGAGGAGATATAGACGGCCTCCGACGAACTACCATGCTTTCTTCCGCCGTGAGCCCATGCCGCATCAATGCATCATAAACCAACTCCCAGGGTCTCCCTAAAGAACATGTGGAGAACTCGAATTGCCCCCTAATAATTGTCGCTGCACATGAGCCACTCCCGACTCCCGTATTAACGATGAGACTAAACTAAATGACTACTCCGTAGATGCAAACTCAATAGTCAATATTGTGATGAGACTAAGACAAATAACTCAATAATTCGATGGCATAACATAAGCATGAATCTACGCAGCGAAGCAGGAGAAATCAACGAGCATTGCGCACGAATTGGAACAGGAACCATCTCACCTCGCCAAATCAGGTGACAATTCCGCTCGGCAGCCGGGCTCCACGGATCAGCAGGAGACGCGAAGCCGAATTGATCCAATCAGGAGATGTGTGTGTAGCGAGAAGGTGAGAGACGGAAACCGGGAGGGGGAGGCGGTGCGCGGAGGCAGAGGCGACGAGGCAGGGCCGCAGGGGAGCGGGGGCGAGTGGAGAAGGGGGAGGAGAGGAGGGGCGCCAAAGGCTGGAGCCACGTCACGAGACACGTGTCTGTGATAAGGACGGGGCCACTGGAGCGTGTCCGGTTGGGCTACCTGCTACAGGGCACCTTGGATTGCATCCCACAGATTTACGCGGGCCCACTTGGTTCTTAGACAGCAACTGATAAGGTTCCTTGACAGACACTTGACGAGGGCAAATGCCCAAATCTTGATGTAGGGTAAACACTAACAGATATCAAGTATTTCTTCGGGAGAAAAATCAGATATCATGAAAAATAAAAAGAACTATTTATTATGCACATAGTTGGCCTAGAACAAATCATCTTCAAAGAGAGACATTCATATTTTCTAACAAAGTCACAAAGACCCACCCCGTATGTAGATGTGTTACTCTATTATCTTATTTTTCGTAAATACCACATAACATCCGCCACAATGATTAGCAATAAGCCAATAAACTAAACACAAAATATGCCTAAATTAACTCTAAATAGAACAAAACGGCCCCATAGCGGTGTACATTTCCGAGGTGTGCGTTGGATAATCGCTGGATATGGGCAATGCTGCAAGTGGAGGTTGAGTGAGCTGGGCGACGGTAAGTGGACGCACATCTAGAATGGAGCACAACAACCAAGATAGATAGGAAATTACCAAAATACCCCTACTGATGAGTGATGTGGTTGTTGTCGCTGTGCGTAGAGGAATAAAGAAAGTCCAGGCATGGGTCTGCTCGGAAGTCTCGAGTCCGGAAGTTGCACAAAGAGCAAATAAAATACTAAGACTCTGTACAATTAGAGCTCTGGTTCCTCTACTGCACTTCTGCATGCATCTGGATCCGCCTGGTTCAGTTCTATGTAATCTTTTAATTCGGGACAAAATTTAAACTCCAAACGTGCATATAAATTGGGACAGAGGGAGTACACATCCGCATTTCATAGGCTTGGATTGCCAGCAAATGAAGCAAAAGGAAGCCCAAGCTCTGCTCGTCCGCGACGGTATCCAGCAATGGTCAAGCCGCAAGCCCGCAAGCCGCCGAAGATGGCATGATGCGGGGGAGGCCGGAGGCGGGGGAAGTTGCGAGGAAGATGGGAGGCACTTGGGCCGACCGGAGGATGAAGAGAGGAGAGCAAGCGCTGGATGACTGGATCCAAGTCAGATGGCTAACGTTGTCGACCGAAAAAGGCATTTTCCCTTGTTTTTTGGGTGGAAAAATATTTCCACCACCTTTGACCAATAATTAAGAATATTAAATAAAGTCAGTTTACAAAACTATCTTCACAACATTAAACTATTTCGCGAGACCTACCTAATAAGGCCTTTGACTGCATGATTAGAGAATGGTTACTGTAGCACTACTGTAGCAAAACATGGATTAATTAGGCTCGTTAGATTCGTCGCGCAAAGTTGCACTCATCCCTAAACGGGTTTGCAAATAGACTTCATTTAGTATTTTATGCATGCAGGATTCCCTTTAAAAAAAATTCGGCGAAAAGAAACCCAGCCAAAGAAACGCAATCCAATTATATGATGGCACTCTCGTCCATCGAGATTTATCATGCGTCATCAATCGTGCTGTAAAAGTGCCTTAAACCCGGGATGAAGATAGTGGATTTGCAAATTCACGAATTTTAACCGAAGAAAATGTAAATCGATTCAGAGGCAGACCTATGGTTATTAATTAATATTCTACTAATCTGGTACCATTCGGTGACTACAGTTTGTATGTTGCTAGCATGCTCTATGTATTTCATTATCTGAAAAGAAAACACATGCTCCATATACGCATCTAATCAGCAACAGATTACTGCCTCTCCCGTGTCTCTGATCGGTTCTATCTCGTCTACCGTTGATCATCGCGTCCAACGTCCTGCTCCCTGCAGCTGCATCACTTCACGCACCAGGCACCACCTGTCTCGCAACCTTTCAGTGCAACCCCATGGATAATGATGGCTTCTCTGTCCAATCACTAGCTTTTCTAGGCAATGCTATTAAAAGAATTTTAGGGGAGAAAAGAGCTGAAATACACACTTTGTTCGTTTGGATTATCAGCCAGCAGCCAACAGCGTTTTTCTCTCAGTAAAAACCAGCACCAGCCATCAGCCAGCAGTGTTTTTCTCTCAGTACAACCAGCAGCCAACCGAACAGGCCCGATCCTTGTAAACAGACAAGCCAAAAGAAAGAGAGAGAGACACTCGTTCTTTTCTACTCCGTAGATTCCAACAGTCAGGCTGTTTCATTTTGTTTAAGAATATTCATAATAGCCTCGCCTACTGTTTCGGTTGTAGTAGATTCCAATCACCAGCTGTTTCGGTTGTCAATACAATGGAGTAGTTTTTTACCTTCTCCTCCCTCCCCCGTCTCTCATTAAACCTTTGGACAATGCTTGCCATCTATACCTCTTAATAGGCTGACAGAAAAGCTCGAGACTCGTGAGCTGGCTCGGCTCGTTCATATGTTCGACTCAGTTCAGCTCGGCTCGATCTCTTAAACGAACCGAGCCAAACTTTATTTTCATCTCGTTTTCTTAACGATCTAGCTCGTAAACTTCTAGGCTCATTAGCCTCGATAAATATGACAACACCAAATTTAGTTGTTATTAGTGTAGAAGTATTTTTTTTATTTTGCTAAAATAAACTTGTTATTCAACTTATAAGTCAATATAACATTAATTGAGTCTATTTCGAGGCTTTAAACTTCTACATTATTCTAAATTATTAGTTTTCGTTACTTATTTTTTAATATCATCGATGGTTATACTTGTAAATATTATTAATATATTTAAATTATCATATCTAGGTTACTATCACGTTTAATTTTTACATTTATTGAACAGTGTTTGGCTCGTGAGCCAAACGAGCCGGCTCGAGCTTTTAGAACGAACCGAGCCAAACTCAACTTTTAGCTTGTTAACCTTAATGAGCGAAGCTGAACTAGTTTGTTATTAAACGAGCCAAAACGGGCCGAGTCTTAATGAGCTGAGCTAACTCGTCAGCCACCCCTACCTCCAAACCACCGTAGAAGGACTCTTAATAAAAGGTTTGGCCATTAATAAAAAAGTTTGAATCAGCGTAAACCTACCGTGTCCCTCGAAAAAATAAACCTACCGTAGTGTTCCTCGAAAAAATAGCCGCGCATAAGGAACAATCGTAATAGGCAGAGAAATACATGCAAATTTGTCTCGAGAATATTTGCAATGGATAGATTTTCACAAAACAAACATTCTGATATGAGTTTCTGCCCAAAACTAACTATGTCCACGACGACGCTCACACAATTTTTTATCAAGTATATGTGGTAATATTAGCATGAGAAAAAGATGATCCGACTTTTCAAACCCATAACACATAGGTCAAAAGAGTAAGGCATACAAACACGCGATATAATAAAAGATAACGCTCATATTTACATAAATACGAGCAAGTTTCTGCTCAAGGGATTTCATTTCGATGCATCATGCATCTTGAGGCATCCACATTTCCAATGTCATCCACTCATCCCAGTCACCGCAGGAACTTATGGGTATTATTTTTCGTCACATGATCCGTTTGATCTTACATTGATGGAAGATAAGTATGCAGATCACCTGGATCCATGCGTTGTGCACCTAAAAAACAAACATGACTAAACGACTACAAACTTTGAGCTCCTTGATTGTATTAAGGTCCTCCAAGTACTGCGTTCTCGATGTCTTCTCTGCTTAGGGCATAGCTGAACCTTCTCTCCACATCCTTCTCAAGATTTCCAGGGCCACTTTTCAAGTACCTAGTTAACGACAAGGTTAACAATGTTGTCTTCAATTGATGAACAATTGAGTGATCAAGCAAAGGATTCATACTTTCACAGTGATTTGATGATAGGTAATTCATTGAACTCAGTGAGTAGTTGAAAAAAGGGGCAAGACACTGATACACGAAGGATCTTCAGAACCACTAGATGAACAATCCTTTCAGTCATTCTAAGCAAAATACTGTAAATCCTAGCTGAACAATTTGATATGTGCTTGCACAGAACAATGGAACATCCAGACTGCAAGTTCATTCCAAGCACCCACATAAGCTAATTGGGCAAGCTAAAACGCAGGAAAGCTAATTGGGCAAGCTAATTATGAGCATTTCTAGTTACGAGCACGAATTGAATCCCCAAGTTAGCACACATTAATACAGGGAGACTGGAAGAGTACTCTGCGGTCTGTACCTGATGTGTAGGTCGGTGACGTCGAGGCTGAGGCGCGCGTGCCAGAGCGGCTTCTCGGCGACCCAGACGGCGGGGTCCTCGCGGGACTGCGTGAACCCGAGGCTGCGCAGCCACGCCTCGATGCACGGCAGGCTGTGCGTGTACAGCGGCTGCTTCTTCTCCGGCAGCCGCTCCAGCCACTGCGCGTCCGACGGCAGCGCCGCCGCCAGCGCCACGACCCCCGCCCCTTTCCTCGGCCGACCCCGCGTGCGGCATGTCGGGGCCGCGGCCCCGCTCAGGCGAGCGGAGGGGAGGGCCGGGGAGACCAGGGCCAGGGCACGGAGCGAGCTCGAGAGGGCCATGGCCATGGACGAAGAAACTGCAGCTGGTGGTCCTTCTCCACTTCTCCCTACCTTTTTAACCTTATCTATCTGTTGGGCTGTAAGTTATGGGCCTCATTTTTGGAGCCCATGAGGCGTCAGACTTCTGACTCGGCCGGCCCATAAACAGCGGAGGGCAGCCCACCAAGTGGAAACAAAGCGCGGGAAAACTCGCACTGAAGTGGCGCCCGGCGGCGGGAAAATCTCCCTCTTCATCGCCTCCTCGGCCGATCTCGCCGCCTCTCCCCACTCCGATTCACCACTCCTCCCTTGCGGCCTTGCCCCAGTTCACCTTCCCATCCCTCGCTGCCGCACCCGTTCAACTGTGGCGAGCTCCCACTCCGCTCATCGACGAGGCGGCTAAACCCTAGCGCGCGCCGCCATGGATTCGGCGGTGCTTTCACTCACCTGCGCGGGCCTCGGTGCCGCGCAGGAGGACGAGGACGGCGCCGTAATCGGCTACGCAAAGAGCGAGCACTGCCTAGGTACCGCCGCTCTCCCTGCTTTCTGCGTTTCTTCGGCGACGGCTCCGGTTTGGCCCCATTCTGATCGCTCGGATGAGTATTTGCTGGCTAATGCGTGCTCTGCGCGCGTTTTTTCGCCATTTCTGTAGATAATCTGAAGGATCTGCAGAGGTTCCTGCGGCGGGACGACCCGCAGCGGCGGGAGGTTTTCAAGCAGGTCTGCAAGTGGAAGATTGCGTCGAGAGATCTGGTGCCCATCATTGAGAATTACCAGACCGACCGCAATCTGGTGATCACTGCAGGTAATTGTTCTTCCATTTTGCTTCCTTGAACCCTTAAAAGTGCTGTATACGAGCGTTCAATTTGAATAAGATATCAGATGGAGACTGTATTGTTGTTCCCTACTAATATAGCACTAAAACTAAGTTTTTTTCAATCACTTTATTTCAATGGACGCTCTGTTGTAGGCTCTATGACTAAATGCTTCCCCTTTCATTTTTGTATTGTAGTGAAAGTACTGGTGTTCCTTACAATGCCCTTGGAGCCCTCGTCAGAGGGTGTTGCACAACAGATGGAGTATCTGTGGGATTTGAAGGCTGCACTGACACGCAATGTTGCAGTCACAGTCATTGTGTCTCTTCTTGAGGACCCATTGGATCGCTTGGAAAGGTAAAAATACATGATGATCATGTCTATTATATTTGCTCATATATCCTGGCGCAAACATATTTTCAAAAAGGCCCACATCATGAACTACAGCATGGTACAAAAGGAAAGAGAAAGATCAATATGATTAGCCTGCAAAATATTGGAAGTTGCATGAAACTCCTTTGCTTCCCCAGTCGCTCTTGTGTAATGTAGGATCGAGCTGATTGCATTCAGCAAGGAGAGTGCAGGTGCAAAGAACAGAGAAGTCAAGAATTTTGAAAGGACTATTTATTCAGAGTTCTTCCCCTTCATATATTTGTTCTTGAACAAAAGCTCATTAATAATCTGAGGCACACTGTTTTTAGATCTGGTTGCATGAACCTGAACTTGTGGCCTTGTGTCTTTTTTTTTAAGGTAGCCTTGTGTCTCTACTCTGCATTAGAACTTACGAGCTATGAAAGCAACCAGTTTGCAGACTGATTAAGTTCCCGTGGTGCATTTTGTGAGACCACATTTACAGGGCCGTCCCTAAGTTTATGAGGCCCCGGTGCCGAACACAAATGATGGCCCTATAACTAATAAATATGAAGTTCATGCTTCATGGTGAATTGGTGATCAACTGATCACTGATCAGTAAAGGGGTTCAACCGTTAAAAAAATAGCAGATGCAAATCAAGATCAATGTAAAATTACCTGATGAATGGCGAGCAGACTGCAGCGTCGATGGATGTCGAGCAGCGACTGCCCGAGACGTGATCAAAGGGGAGCAGAGAGGCGATTGAGTATTGACGAGCGGCCAGCAGCGTCGTCAACGTCGCTTTCTTTTCGGCGGCGTCGGCCGGTCGGCGTGACGGCGTCCCTTCGTGCGTTGTGCGTTCCAACTTCCAGGCCTGGTGGATCCCTTCGTGCGTTGTGCGCTCCTAGGGGGCTTGCTGGGCTGTGGGCTTAGTGGGTAATTACTAGGATTAGTAATTAATGGATTTGATTTTGGCGGCCCCCTCAAATGGGCGGCCCGGTGACGTCGCGCAGGTTGCACCGGCTGATCGACGGGCCTGCACATTTAACATTTGTCCTTTAGGTTATGAAATGCTAAAATGGAATGACTGGCCCTCGTTTTTTACCCTGCCCAATGCCCATCAAATGCAAGATTGGCCCTGTTTGCAGTGGGACGGGATTGGACTTGAAAGAGAAATAAATAAATAAATTCTTCAACTAGATGGATTGGTTCTATGTATCAGAACTCACCTCTGGACAGACAACCTTTTTTTCATTATGCTGCCAGCACCTGAGTGGAGAAAGATAATCCACTAGTTGGGTAGGAACTAGGAACTTGATTTCAGAGCATTACATGAATTGATCAATCAAACAGGATGCTATTCCATTCTTGTGTGAGGGAATTTTTCTCACGTCATTCCACCCATAATTCGAGCATATTATTTTTATGGATTCCATTTGTGAGATTTTACTTGTGCCGTTACTATACCAGCAAATCTATGCCTGGTGCATATACTATTACGTTGGTTTGTTATCTTGGTGTGCTTGCACTATCTTCAGCTACCTCTATGCACCTTAAACAGGTTCGCTAATTAGTACTGAGTGCCAAAGCAAATCCTAGAATTTTGAATTGTCCAATTTGTGGTGGCAAGTGGAACCAAACAGCCTAGGGATAATGACATTCTGGTTCAAGTGTTACATTCTGATAATATCCTGTTCCCAAGGGGAAGAAGTGCAAGTTTGTTTATCCACTATGTTCTTATTGCATTCTGCTCCTCATTTATGTTATGCTATTTATTACTAGTTCTACACATTATCTTTATTATACTGACTTGAGTTTACATGATTACTATTCAATGCCCAGAACTTTATTCACAGAAGATGACTGGAAGTTAGTTCAGTTGGTGCTTACTTTATTCCGCAATGTCTTGTCTATTCAAGAAATCACATTGTCTCAGAAGGCTTCTGGAGAAGCTACCCACTTACTCTTCCTGGCTGACAGCTTTTTGGAGCTTATGTTCCAAGAGAATGTGATGGACCTAATCTTAGTGCTGACTCAGCATATTGATGAGCCCTCTGGTTATCTTAAGGAAGAAAACCTTCTTTTGATGGAGATCTATCATTATCTCTTCTTAGGCCGAGATCCAGGATTGATTGCCCGAGCTTCTAATAAAGGTTCAAAGGTACTCCTTATAGTAATTCTCTTTCCATTTTTGCAAGTACTGTTCAAATTTTAGATGCCCCTTTTAGTGAAAAAAGATCATGTTTATTTACTCCATTGATACTCTATAGGAGCAGGTTAACGGAGATATTGATTCTTCAGTTGATTCATTGAGACTGATGATGGAGGAGGAAGAAAGGAAAAAAAGAATTTTCAGGCAACGCAACTCGGAACATAACTCACTCAGTGGGATTTTTACATGCTTTTCAGTTGTACCGTATGCTTTCAAATTCTACAGATTGGATCCTGCATCAAAACCAGATTATCACATGTAGTTGTCTTTGCTTGCATTTGAACTGACAGGATGGATCTAAATCACTGTGCAAAGGGAACCCAAGCTCCACATCTGCAAATAGCCTCTTGAAAATACGTAGTGTCCAAAAAGGTCCTCGGAAAAGGATAGCCTGGGATAATGAGCTTCTGTACATACCAAAGGAGGGTATTACAGAAATGCTTAGAAGCTTCCTGGACCAATTTTTATCTGGAGCATACAATAGTAAGTTGTTTCATTTCCACTTAGTAGAACCATTATTATGTTTTGTTCATGTAAGCTTGAGATAACCTGGTGCTTATCAGTCCTAATGCAGTCAGTTTGTGATGATATCAAGAATGTGCACCATTCTATCGAGAAATCTGATATAATTACATTCTTCAAATTTGCTCGATTTGTCTTAGCTTTTCAACATGAGAAGGCTTCAAATGACCAGGTACGGAACAGAACTCATGAGCTGTTTATGCTTCATTTACTTGTGTATGTTTTATGTGTTATTGTGGAAATTCCTTCCTCATTTCACACCTTGTTGAATTGCCAAGAGCCACAGTTACATAACTGATTTCTATTTGCCACTGGACTGCATGAAACTTAATTGTTTGTTATGCCTAGGTTTATTTGCCTTGAATACCATAATTTGTCTACCCAGCCTGATATATGATTATCATCCTCTCTTCCATGATGATTCATGACAATGTAAACATTCTTTTGGCCAGAAATCTGTTAAAGGGATCCAACCATCTGAGGTTTCTCCTAGCAATGGACATGATGATAATCTGCCATTCCATGGTGATATATGTGGACCTGTTGCAGCCACATTAAATGAAGATATGTTCAATATAGTCATTTCCAGGTGGCGTGAGACACATGAGGGCCTGAAGGAAACTAACGACTACAAAACTCTTTCAGCAGCTGGGTCTTTAATGAAGACCATGGTAAGAGCATGTGTATTCGTGAATTTCACAGAGGCAGTGATGCTAAACTTAGCTCCTACTAATCTACCATTACATGCATATCAACTTGCCTTGTATTTTGCTTTGAAAAGACCCACTAGAGAGCACTTTGCGAAAATGCCAAGGCAAGAAGCACATGTCAAAACAAGTCCAGGTTAAGCAAAATCCAAGGCATTTTGATGCAGTACTTACTGTCTAGTTCTTGGAAAGGTTTAACTCAAGTAGAGATAGTATCAAGTCTGAAGGAACATCTATACACATGTGACTAATCAACTGAATTTGCTATGTAGAGCTTGACTTCAGAAATCTAGAGTTTAAAAAGAAGGTTGATTTTTGTTTTGAACCGGCAGGAGAGTTTCTGTCATTATATTAAGAAAGAAACGATCCAGTTATAATCACAAAAAACAAACAAGGTTGAATTTAAATTCTCTTCGTTTTAAACTATTACCAAAATTTAACCCATCTTACTATCAGCAAAAGTAAAATATATTCATTCATTTATTTATCAAATGAGTGCTTCTTGAGATATTAATTTGATGAACCTCATAAACTGCATGCACACTCATGTCAAGCTATTATGCAAAACTTGGTCTGGATGAGAACTATGATGTTTTACCAACATCAAAGGAAGAAATCATCAATCCAAAACCTTATGAGCATACTAGTTCATTAATTATGTTTTTCATTAGTATACCTTTGTGGATTATTCAGTTATTACTGCATGCATCTTGCGGACCCTGTGACTGCAGTAACTTGCGTTGCAGATTGACATGATATATTTGGTGCTAAAAGTACTTCCTGAAGATTCAAGGGAATGTCAGACAGCTCGTGTTTTACTGTACAAACTGTTCTACGATCAGACAGAACAAGGTCTCACTCAGTTTCTGCTGAACTTGTTCAGATCGTTTGATAGTCACAAGCAACCAAAAAGGTTAGTACGATCTGTTATTTCATCTCCTGAAACTGAAGCTTCAGGGCATGCAGTAAGTGAATTAGTAGGCACATTTTATAAACTGGAAAATTCTTGTCATGGCGGGTCATTTAGAAATCAGAACATTATCTGAATACCTGTGTCCCTGACTTTACAAAAGCTCAGCATATAGTTTTAATGTATGCAGCAAGTAGATGATCATTAATTTCCTAAAATAGGTAAGCTAGTGGGCATCGTAAACTGTAAAACTGTCATCCTTAGCTCTCACTAACATCGATTGACAAGCCTTTCCAGCAGTTTGGTATTCATCTAGACCTGGAACCAAAGTAATCGCACAATAATCTGCAAGTTGTTGCATACTTGTGTTTCTTGAACTTTAAGTTCCGTGCGTATTTTTATTCCATTTTTGAATTACATTCCCTTTCTGATTAGTGGAGTTTGACACTACTTATTCTTCATTTAATCCACTAAATGTATAACCTACATTCATTACCGACATTTAACTTCACTGTCTGTTGTTTTTACCAGTGATCTAGCAGATTTATTAGAAACAATTCATATTATGCTACAGCTCATGGAAAAGCTTCAAGTACGTGGTGCATTAAGGGTAACATGTCTCTTGCTCATTGTGCTTAGTTTTATTCTCTGTGCATCTTCATTTTCTAGCAACGTTTGCTTCTATAGGTTTTGAATTGTTTAAAGTGGAGATGGATATCATAATGCTCAATCAATTATTGCTCTATTTTTCCTTTAGGTTGCGAAAAGGACAAAAAGGGGCAGAAAAAAGAAGGAAATAAGTGGTAAAAACGAAAATGTTGAATCCAAAGTAGGGAATAAGGAACCAAACTGTGCTGATCCAACAGATGGGACCAAATGCCCAACTGAATCAGTTCCAGATTTGAGAACAGAGGATCCTGCTGTAGAACCTTCTCCCTCAGGGCATGGAGAAGTCAATACCAGTGGTGCACATGTAACTGATACTCCTGTGGACACTGCAGCTAATATGGAGGGTACTGCTAATGCTGAAGGTGATCCATCTTGCACAGATGGTGTAATGAAAACAAACCTCATCGATGAAGAGGGCGAGATATCAGATTCTTCAATTGATGATCACCCGCAGATGTGTATAAGAGACAGCCTTACTTTCAATGCACCCGATTAATATCTAGCCTTGCAAACAATTCTGTTGTGCAAAATGTTTGCTGGTTGTTGAAGCATTACAAAAGTAACTCCTACCGTACAAACCATTACATAATATGCATGCTTAGGAGAATCTGTGAAGATCTCAAGTTGTCACCAATGCTCTATCAGGTAAAAGAAATACCTATGTTTCCTCACAGTTGTTTCTTCTTTGGAGGCTTATATTGTACTTTCTTTTGCAGCTATCACTTTTAACTACTTTCTATGATATACTAGCCGAACAGAAGTTGTCTAGTTCAAAGGAGTACACAAACATTGTAAATTTTCTTTCTAAAGTTGTGAGGAAAATGTTGAAGGCAATGAGAAAACAGCCATTGCTATTTGTTGAGATATTATTTTGGAAGACGCGCAAGGAGTGTCATTGCATCGATGCTGATACACTACTGAATGAGCTCAAGAAAGATGTTGGGAACAAGCATGGTGAAGTTGGTTCAAGTAAGGGATGGAGAGATCCAATAAATATAGCAGATTCTCTTGGTGATGATGAAGCTGACTTGATTATACCACAGGCACCATATGATGCTGATAAGTAAGTTCGGTTCATTTTCTGTTAGTTATGGATGATTTCTTGTGTTACTATATACAAAAATGTGCAGTGCTAAAGTCAACAATGTTAATTTCCATTGACATGCTAACAGGGATGGAGACTTGTCAGCTGGTGAACATGGGGATGATTTTCGGAGTAGTACTACATATAAAAGGAGCAGATTGATGTCACTTTCAGACAGTGAAGCTGAGGAAAATGAGAGGTTTGTTTTAGATGCTGTTCTATATCCGAACACATAGCTAATTAGTTTTCAATCCTCACTTTGATTTGTATGTACTTAATATCAGGAACCCTGTATCAAGAGGCTCACTGAACTCAGAAGTACCAAAAAGACGAGGCCGTTCTATTTTTACTGAAGAGCAGGAGAGGCTTATCAGAGATCTTTATGAAAAGTAAGTGTTAAATTTCTGCCAAGAAAGAGCAATGATGGTTGATAGATCAATGTAGCTCTGCATGCATGATTATTTTCTTAGTATGGATTGTGTGCTTATGCCGGAATGTTTAATCCTTTTGTGTTTGTAGATATAAGGATGATCGTAAATGCAATCATCTAATAGCTGAGGCTTTAGACCCCACCGGGAAGATATCTTCTGCTCAAGTTTCTCGTAAGCTTACACAGTTAGGTCTCAGGAATGTCACAAGGAGAAAAAAGGTTGCAGATGGAGATCTGGCTACAGAACCACAAAACGACTTACATGATGATCTGAACCACATGCTAGGCGAACATAACCATGGTCCCAAGCCTAAAAGCTCCCGGTGAGTATTATAAATAGCCAGTTGTGTGTCCAATGTCCATTCTTGAAGGCACCTAATCTATATTCTATCCAGATGTTCAACAGTCATCTAGTACATTTTAGACCTGAAGAATCAATAAATTTGCATAATGAGATTTTGAAAATAATAATATCAGCTAACCTAAGAACTTCATTGGAAACTATATCCATATTTTATTCACTGAGTAAACATTTTTGGAAAGTTCAATGTGATTTTCTGTGTTTAACTATCCAACTACAAGTTTGCTGGTATTCAGTAGTTACTTCCTTGTTAAACCTTGGCCTGCATTTTCCAGGACTAGAAGGAAAAGGTTACATGGGTCAAGCCATGGCCATGATGACACAAGTCATGGAAGATCATCTGATGAAGAAACGTTACAAGTACTTAAAAGCAGGTAATAAACCCACATGCTTGTAATCAGCTAATTAAAACTAAAGCTCAACCACAGTGAGAAGACATTCCCATCACTTTGCCTTAAGAGAGTGTACAGAACCCTATAGAAGGTGCTCGCAAGGCTTGTGACTTGCAAGGCCTCCAAATTCAAGCCTGGGTGGGTGGCCTCTCAACCGGATGCTCTATCAATTGAGCTATCGCTCAGTTCTCAATCAGCTATTTACATGACATAATATATGGTTCTTTGGGACCATTTTACTGTTGAGTTGAAGCAAATAAATTAGGGTTGTGAGCAAATGCTCTCCAGACACCCAGAAGTCATATGGCAAATGGGCAAGTATGATGGTTAGGGCAGATGCAACTATTTAGATTACATTTTCCCTCCATAAGAACTGAGTGCCAACATACTCACAGATCGATGAAGCTATTTTACTTCCTTTTCTTTCGTTGATATGCTGGGTGCTCTTTATTTATTGCAGAGCTAAAAATAAGAAGCTTCCCCCGGTGGATAGTTCACTAAGTGCATCACAGCATCAGGAAGCTCAGCAAGACCCAGACTCTGACGATGCAACCATAGGATCCATGATTAGGTGAACTCATTCAGCTGTAGTATATACATGAATGCGTGTTAATTTAAAGTCTTCATGACACCATTGTTAACCCTTGTTAATTCTATAATGTTCTCATTTCCATCCCTCGCCCTCACATTTGACTAAACCAATTCCTTTTCTGTTGACAGAAGTGGAAAAAAGAAGAGGTTATCCACATCAGAGTTTGAGGGGAATGTACAAAACCACCAAGAATCTTCAAACAACATAAACACCAAAGATTCTTCACCAAGTATATCACAACATAAAAAAACATTGCAAGACAATTATCCTGATGACGAGACCATAGGATCCGTGCTTAGGTCGGGTCATGCAGCTTTACATCACAATGATCATTTGAACATGCAGGATTTCATTTGTTAAAACCTCATTAATTCAATCTGTCCTCAATGTTCTTCCTTACTCATTTTAATTACTCATTTCCTTTTCATTTGAACAGAATTGGAAAAAAGAAGAGGTTAGTGACGTCAAACTTCTCAGCAAATATACAAGAAGACCAAGAATCTCTGAGAAACATTGACCTGCATGATGAGACTATTGCTTCTAATATCACGTAAGTACATATTCAGACTACAAATCCTTCAATGGCAGGTTGCCTTTACAGGCTTGTTAGTACAAGTTTGTATCTCATATATTGTTGCAAATTTCATTAAAATCAAGGCTGGTTTTTAGTTGCTTGTGGACTTGGCCTGTGAAGCTTTCATAAAAAGAACATAGACATGAACTATGCGAGCAGATAATTTCCCTATTTTGACTTGTTGATCTAATAAGTATCTGTGTACTTGTTTCTTGTGCATCACAAGTTACATGGCATACACCAGATATAAGCTGCGGATGTGTTTTGGAAGTACTGCATTGGAAAATTGGCATCCTCTGATTCAAGTAGTTTCTTCTTTCCTAGACATGCAGTTTTGTCCTGCAACATGAGAGGTTATTTGCAAGAAAATGCATGTAGACATCTGTTTACATTTTTGCAGATTACTATATGTGCATCTCATTCTTAAGTGTTGATTGCTGTAGGGAACCCTCTTTTGAAGTTCAACTTCTCAGTATGGCTTAGTATTCCAAGATTGTGTTTGACTTTAACTTTTCTCATAATTTAATTAATTTATGCCTATTGAAAACCAAAAAACTAGAGCATCATATATCAATAAGAGAACCATACTACAGTATGTATTTATCATTTACAATAGAGTTTCTCACTTGGCAGGGATGCTTCTCTAATCCATGGGCCTGATTCAGTCAATAAAAGTGGCAGTGCTGGTGAAGCTGAACTTTTGGATGACTTTGAAGATGAGCTAGATAATCATGAAAATGCTGGCCGAAATATGACTGATGATGTAAATATAACCGAATCAGGGGACACAACAAACTCTGATGCTAATCGAAGGGCTGGTTTAAAAAGAAGACACAGATTGGTAATTGACGACGACGACGAAGAGGAGGAGTAACTGTCCAGGACTGGAGTCATCCAAAAGCAGTTAGATGATGTGCTGGTATTTCCCTCGTACTGCTGGCCCTGAGCAGGGTTCAGGATGGCAAACCTGGCATGATCACCCTTCCTAGTGCCAGTTACCGGAAACCTGATTTTGACCTGCAATTTGATTTGTATTACGTAGTTGGGCCACGATCAAATGGAATTTGGCAGATGCAAAGTTCAGGCTGTAGAGCTGTCAGCTGTGTGGCCGCCTCTTGTACAGACTCCTGTTAGGGACGTTCTGAACTTGTGATGGTAATCGCGTCTAAAACTACCACTGTTGCCATGCTAACAAATACTAACGGCTATGGAACTCACGCAGAGTTCCTGTTCTAACTGTGATTATTGTGCTGCTGTTCTAACAAATTGCCTTGACAGAAGCATGGCACCTGTTCTGAATGTTCGGAGTGCCCCTTGGTGTCTTAATGATACCTGCAGTTGGATTATGCTCTGCCCTACGATGAGGGTTGAAGCCAGTTTTTGAAGCGTTGACGGTGTGAAATGTGATTCTGATCTGTCTTTGTACATACAATGAAATCTTCAGTCTGTCACCTCTAGAAACTGGGGCCGAGCTGTTGAGCACTCGAGCTTAAGTCTGTGTCAGCTCAGCTGTTTGGAGTGTGTCGCGGCGTGTTGAGAGGTTGGCACTTGGCAGGTTGCTCTGCCCCATGCTTCCGGAGTCCGGGTCGGCGGCGCCTTCGCTTTTGGTAGCTGCACAAGCATGTGTGTGTACGTGCCGGACTGCCGGCGTTCATTCGTCTCATCGCACGCGTGGAGCCATATAAATACTGGCACTCTGGGCCTCCGGCAGGCAAACAAAGATTACGATACAGATATATAGATAGGATCGTCCTCCGCTCCCGAGCCGTCTGCAAGGCATGGCGCCGCATCTCCACCAACGGCATGATCGGCGTCGGGCGGGCACTGGCTCTCCTGTGGCTCACCGACGACCAGCCCACTACGTCTTCTCGCTGGAGGCCGGGCAAGCCCGTCGTCTGCCACAAGCCCATGGGCTTGGGCAGACCAGGACTTTCCCTTGATCCAGCTCTACGACGACCTGCCTCTTCGCCGCCGAGGAGGAAGGACGACCTCAGCTGACAGCTGCTGTGGAGAGCAGTACTTCCTGCTGGAGATGGACGGAACTGCTGGGCGATGAACGCCGGCGTGGAAGGCCGGAGTGATGTTATTCTTCTGGGAGACATGATGAGATATTGGGTAGGGTTGTACGATGTGGTAGAGAGGAGGGCGTTCAAGCGTATACAACTTGATACGATTATACGAATGATAGGCGCGCCTACCTCAACGAGTTTGCTTTCAGGGAAAGCCTACCTTTTTTTCTTTATATCGAATAACACATTAGAGCCGTGTATCGTGGCATTATCATCGCCTCATGAGAGTTCAGAAAGTGCAAGGGGAAAAATGAAAATGCAGAGCATGACTACCGTGATATAACTGATAAGTACCACCGAGAGAATATTGCCATACTCCTAGTTCCGTAAACATTACTGGGCTTACTGATTTTTACACACTGATCATCTGTTCATCTGCAAAGAACTGCAAAACGCAGAACAATCTGCACCGTGTACATAGCGTGGGGCTGAACTGAGGAACAATAACGAAGTTCGGTCATATCAGTGACAGACTGACAGATATTGCAACAAAACTTGGACATAGTCTTCAGCGTTCAGAAGAGGCACTTACTTATCCAGTTGCATCTTGCGTAGTCAACTGTACTTCAGTTAATTGTGTAAGGAAAACAAAGCACTAGCAAGCACTTTATTCTGAATTGTCATGCGGGATACAGTGATAAGCAATGCAGGCCCCGAAACGAAGTTAGCTTTCCAGGAGACCAGCACTAGGCGTCCATACTCCATAAAACAAACACACGAGAGAAAAAAAAGTAACAGCGGACATTGAAACATATAGCAATCGAGCTGCACTGACAATCTGGCATTTTTCAACAGACAATAAAACAATACGGAGTAGGTAACAGACTCATCAAAATATCAGCATGGAATTGTGGACTCTGCAATCCGTCAGAACCTCAAGCTTCTACAAACTTCAGTTTTCAGTAACATCATCAAGGGCTGTGGGTAGAAATCAAGGCCCTGTTTAGATCCCAAATTCCACTCCCAAATTTACTATACAAAAAGAAGATTCCCCGTCACATCAAAATGTCATAACATGCATGGAGTACTATATGTAGATGAAATCAAAAACTAATTACACAGTTTTGGTGTGCTCTGCGAGACGAACATTTTGAGCCTAATTAATCAATTTTCGGACAATTTTTTAAAATACAAACGAAATGCTACAGTGATGCAATGATTACGAAGTGACATCATACTCCCAAATTCACCCTCCCAATTCTAACATCTAAACAAATCCCAAATTCACCCAAGAGAAATGTAGTTTGCCAGAGAATCAAAATTCAGATGATATGCAATGATGTAAACCCTCTTAATGCAAGTGGTAACTACACACATTATATTCTATCAACAATGTACTGTGCCATGTGCCAACATGCCAATTTTCATTTAAATTGTGCAGAACAATCTGTATCGTGTGCATATATAGCGTAGCACTGAACTGAGGAACAAGAACGAAAGTTCAGCCATATCAGTCACAGATATTCCGATAAAAGTTCAACGTGGTTGTTCCTTCTCACCTTCTGCATAAAGCCTTACAAGAGGCACTTGCTTATCCAGTTGCATCTTGCATAGTCAACTGTACTTCACTAAATTATGCAAAATTAGCTTCCATTTCATGTATTGAGTGGATTCAGTCAGGAAAGCAAAGCACTTTACTCTGAATTGTCATACGGGATAAAGTGGTAATAAGCAATGCAGGACCGGAAACAAAGCTGGCTTGTGAGCCAGGACTCACAGGATATAGGCACTAGGGGTCCATACTCCATAAACACATGAGAGAAAAAAATAGTAGTGGACATTTGAATCGGCAGTCGCTGTGAAACATATAGCAATCGAGGCGCACACAATCTGGCATTTTTCAACAGATAATAAAATTATATGCAACAAACTCATCAAAATATCAGTGTGGAATTGTGGGTTCTGCGGTCCATCAGAACCAGTGTTTTCCTAAACGGTTCTAAACGGCCGTTTAGACGGGTTTAAACGCTAGACGGTAGACGACCGTTTAGGCCGTTTAAACCTGTTTAAATCCGTTTAATCCGTTAAAAGCCCGTTTCAATAGCCGTTTAAACCCCGTTAAACCCTAAACGATGGTCGACCAACTAGCCTCCGTTTACCGTTTATGTTTTCATTGATCAGAACACAACATTCTACAAACTTCAGTACTCAGTAACATCATGAAGGGCTGTGCATGGAAATTGAGAGAAATGTAGTTTGCCACAGGATCAAAAGTTCAGATGGCATGCAATGATGTAAATGGTAAACCGTCTTAATGCAAGTGGGAACACAACACAATATAATCTGACAAGAATGTACCGCGCAATGTGCCAACACGCCAATTTTCATATTGAACTGTCCGTTTAAATTCAAATGCAAGACATAATGCACTTCATGACATGAATATCAATCTAGCCATTTCTGTAATGTAAAGTACAAAGATGATACGAGTACAAGTATTAATAGGCCCAGATATTAGTTTTCATAGATATTAACAATCATGCATCTTTTTTTTTAAAACGTCAGACACACTTCTTGAACAAACTGCTATCCAATTCAAAATTTAACATTATACATTGTGAACCTAGAAACAAATTAAGACACAATGATTTGTGTACCATATTGTATCCATGGAAAGAACAAACTATGACAGGAAAGATAGTAGCAAGAGTCATCTTGCACATTTTTATGCCAGCCAGTTATAACAAAAAAATGCAGTCTACAGCTACTAGTGTTAAACAACCTGCATTATGTAGTGCTGAGAATCAAGAGATCATACAGTAAATTCAGCAAGAACAATGCTGAATTGCACAAATTCAGCTTCCATTTAGTCCAGTTCCATGCTAGGGCAGAATCATAAGGAAATAATCTAATCACTAGCACACAATTTCTCAAACTGGATTCTCCATTAATGACCTCATACAAGAATGCCATCAACGGCAACACAAGCCAAACCATTTCAGAATTCAGGTATGCATATCGAGAGTGCCACCTTCTTCTATTTTTTTTTTTTGAAAGTGCCATGAAGTACATGAATACAGCAACGATTAGGCGCGGCAGATCGATGAAACACAAATGGTTTTCAACAACAATCTCACACTGAACGGCAGCACTGACTATCTTTCCACAACAATCTGACACTAACGGAGATCAGAAACTATCTGATCAACATGACAGTTCACACATCATCTATCGCAACCAAACATCAGCACACCAAAGACTATTGAACTGGAGGGACATTGCCAAGACGAACCTGCCGTCTCAAGGGAGAAGCCAAGCCGGAGGAGAGTGGTTGGAGGGGTTCTGCGGGGGGCAGCGCTGCACAACGGGAGGCGGCCCTTCCAACCACTTGCCGTTGTCGTGGCAGGGGAACTCCCTCTCATTGTCATCGCCGAACATCATCTCCTCGTGGTAGAAGCTCTGATCATCAAAGAAGTAGATGCCGGCCTTCAGGCCCGGGTACTCGTCCACATTGTACGACCTGGAGCAACCTCGCCCCACGAACAGCATCCGGCCATCCAGCGTGTGCAGCTCGCCCCACGACCAGGGGTACTGAGCCTCATCAACCAGATCGTCCACCTCCTCTCCCTTATCCTCGAGCTCCTGGTCCTCCTCGGCGTCCTGATCGCCCACCTCCTCCCCCTTATCACTTTCCTGCACGTACTGACCACCCTCCTCGACGTCGTCCTCGTCACCGTCGGCCTGGTTCATCTGCGCCGGTGGGATCATTCGGAACACCCTGAACGACGACGTCATCAACTGAGGGTTAGTGAATCTGACGACCATCAGCAGTTCCAAGCCGGACGACACGAGGTAGCGAGCATGGACGACGAGTCCGCCGTAGTCGCGCCCTCCGGGGCCGGGCTTGAAGAGAAGCTGGCGGGGAAATAATGCCACGGCCCCGTTTCCGTCGAGAGCCGGTTGGCACACGAAGATGTGTTCACCTCGGCTGAGGAAATGGAAGGCGGCAGCGGCACCATGGAATACGACGTCCTCAACTTCCAAATCCGCCGGAGTTGGCGAGCCAGGCTCATGCTCAGGCGACGGCCGGTCCGGAATGAAATCGTTGGCCATCTGAGACCCCATTCGCCAGAAGGCGAAGCGCCGCAGGGAGGGGATGTCGGGCTCGGTCCAGCGGGTGAAGATGCAGGCGCCGACGCAGTACGGGTGACCTGGCGGGGCCGAGAGGGTGGCAGCGAGGATGACAATGTCATGGACGATCCCGCTGTTGTTGACCAGGTCTGGGAGGAAGCTGATGCCGCCGTCGTGGAGGTTGACGAGCTGGTGGTTGTGGTTATGAGCCTGGCCGTAGGCGACGAAGAGCCAGGCGCCGTCGTGCGATCCGAAGTAGCGCGCGCCGTGCGGGGGCTCGTCGATGTGATGGTGGGCGTGGTAGTCGCTGAGGAAGCAGTGGACGCGAGTCGAGTCGGCGGTCGGGATCAGCAGCCACGGGAGAGGCGGTGGCCGGTCAGGGAACTGGGAGTTGGCGCGCCATGTGCTGCAGACGGCGGCCATTTTGCCGCGGTCCGTTATGCACGGGAGGCGGCGCACGATCTCGGCCATGACGGGGCCAGGGAGGGCGCTCGCCCAATCCCGTATCTCAGCAGCCATGGGAGGCGCTGAGGAGGAGGGTGGGGGCGAGGGGCGAGAGGGATTGGGGAGTTGGGCGGTGGACGGGGTGGAAGACGGCGAGGAACGGGAAGGCGTTGGGGTGTGGGGGCGGCGCGATTCCTTTTTATTCTGGAGAGCCACGAAGGCGAGGGGCGTGTTGGTGTTGCCGACTTGCTGGCTGCTGCTAGCTGGCTTGAGTTGCAGCTTGCAAAGTTGCAAGCCGTTGCGGTGGCCGCGAGCCCGGTTGGAAGGCTTTCTTGCCGCAGAAGAGGGCCGTGTTCTCTGTGCTTTGCTGGCATCTGATGTTATATTGGTTTGGGCCGGCTCTTGGGCCTGCAACTAGCCCATATATAGTTACATACACATATGTTTGACATTTAGCCCAAAAAGACACCATCAATTCAGCATTGGCATCACTGATTGCATCTCTTTTTTTGCATACAAAAACTGACAATTTTATGCTTCCTCGACAAATAGTTTTGAATATGTTGGCCTCCGTGGCATAAATGCGTCACGTTTTTTATCATTGCAATGGATGGTTCAGTGTTAATTTGTGAATTTGCCTCTACCTTAACTTGATTTGTAGAATGACGATTCTGTGGCGCCTTTTCATTCCCCACGAGAAGCACACGGTCCACATGCTAGCACTCGGGCGCCACTTGGGCAGCCAGCCAGGGGGCTCTTTTTTTTTTTAAAAAAAGAAGCAGGAGCACTGTTATGTCATATAAGAAGAAGAAGCATTCGTACATCACCCGTCGAAGCGTAAACCCCACCACAAACAAACGCACACACACGACACAAACACTACACCACCACTCCCGACCATTTGGGAGAGGAGTACAAAGTAGACCGTCAACACCCGCGCCGCCGTTACCAACGCTGTGCCACGCCACATCACGCGCTGAAGCGTAAACCCCCACCACAAACAAGCACACACACGACACAAACACTACACCACCACTCCCGACCATTTGGGAGAGGAGTACAAAGTAGACCGTCAACACCCGCGTTGCCGTTACCAAACGCTGTGCCACGCCAAAGCCGCAGCCCGCTGCAAGCCCGAGCGGCCACCTGAGCTCCTCCATCATGGGACCATCATCCTCAAGCCCGCACACCCACGATCGTCGATTCCTCGGCTCCATTGAAGCTTCAGAAGAACACTCCCAACACAGCACCAATTAAAATCACTGATCCTGCCACTCTGCGTGGGGGGCCTCGCCTCATCACCGCCTCATACTCCTCTGCCAAGGACTCAGATATCTGAGGCCACAATGAGAGTACCTCCTCCGCCCAGCCGTCACCGAGATCACAACAGCACCATACGCGGCAACTCAAGCCCTCCAGCACCCATGGGCCCTCTGCCCCTCCCCGGCAACATCCCTAGCCGACCACCAGCACCACAAGACTAGTCCCCCTAGTGCGGCGCCTCCAAGAAAGGCACGACGCCTAAGCGCCGCCGTCGCACGTATAGGTGGACAGGGTTTTCACCCTTAGTCCTGCGCGGTTAAGGACATGGTGCCTCGCCATGGTGCCCCCAGCGAGGAAAGCGACGCCCCAAGAGCGCCGCCACCATGGCCACAGACAGACGTGTCAGCGAAGGCGTTTGCCTGATTCAGCACCATGCCTATCACACGCTCATGGCCAAGACACTAGCCCGCTCCTCGTCGCTTGCTTCCAAATCGATCTACCGGAAGAAGCCCGGCACATCCCGAGACACCACCACGGCGCCCCAGACGTGCTCCAGCCAGCCCCCCAGCCCCATCGCCATGGCAGCGCTGAATCGGTGACGCCGACGAGGAAGGAGATGAGGGGGACTTGCTGTTGCCGAAGCCGTCGCCGCCGGCCGTGGCCGAGCTCGTCGCCACCGCCGGCCGTTGCCGGCCACCAGATCCTTCCACAGCCATCCGTGGCCGGCCGCCGCGAGCAAGCTGCAGCCGCTCGCAGGCACCCGCGGCCACCACCGGCCGCAGCCCGGCGCAGCCGCCCGCTAGAAGAGTCGCCGCCGCCGTCCACCTCCACCCCCTTCCCCACAACAGCTCAACTGCGCCGCCCCGCGACGGGACGGCACCGCACAGAAAGGGCTCGCCGGCCCACGACCGACGGCCGACACGTAACTTTCGGCTTCGTACCAGTTACCAGTCTCCATGGGCCGCCAGCCCAGCAGCCTCGCACCACGACTGAATGATACGTAAATCACAGGCCTCGTTTCATAATTTCCGACACGTAAATTTTGTTTCTGTACGTACACCGTCGTGTCGTGGTGGTGCACGAAGGGGGCTCCTATCCAGCGAACCGTCGTGTCGCCGCGCCGCCGGTCCCCGCCCACCGGATGTCCGGCCCTGCCCGGCCGGCTGCGCTCCCGCGCCGCCTCGCCTCCGCCGCCGGCCGCGCCGCCACCACCTTCTTCTTTTCTATGGCCGGAGGTCATTGGAGGCCCCACTCCGACAACCCCGAAGCCCTAACCCTAATCCCGTTGCCGCCGGCCTCGCCCACCGCCCGCGGCCGGCGGCGATCTCGCCACCGAGCCGCTGCCGCCCACCTCCCACCCCGCGCGCCCTCGCCGGCGAGCTCCCGCGCGTGGAAGAAAGAAGATGATTGGAGTTGGAAGAAGATGATCCAACGGTTCATGATGTGGAAGCTAACTTGCTTACATGGCTTCCGGAAGCCATATAGGAATGCCGGCCAGCCAACCACCCCCGGTGCTACTGAGGAGGCCGATCGCTTGTCCGGCCCGTGCCCGACGGTGCCATCCGATGGGAAGAACCCTACAACGAGCTGAGAGCGTTGCGTGCACTGGATGCTGGACTGAACCCGGTTGTGCTGACCTGCTAGCTGCTCGATGCTTGGCACGCGAACGGCAGCTGAGCCCTGTCAGTGTCAGCAGAGTTCACTATCGAATTCTGGGAGTTTGCCGCCGTGTGCCCTGGGCAAAGGCTTTGCCTGTGCGGCCCACGGTAAATCCCCCACGGCGACTAGCTAGACGGTAAAGCGAGCTTTATCATGTGTCTTTTAGATCTTTGCCATGTGTTTTGTACTTCCTCCATACTAGTATTAGATGATGTTTAGAACAATAATACGGTCTTTAAAATATAACTTTGACTTTTTATTTTTATATAAAAAATATGTATTAAAAATAATATATGCCGGTCATACAAAGTATAAAACTAGCAGTATGTATTTTTTTATGCCAAACACTCGTACAGATACAGAACATAAACAATCTACTGAGAATGATAAACAACCTGCAATTGTGCAGAGAAGGGATCACACTGTAACTCTGTAAGTTCAACTAAACTGAAGAAGCGTGGCATGCTAAATTAGCATCCGGGAGTGGAATACTACTAAATTAACTATCAGTCAGCCATCCTGTTCAGCATTTCTGCTTAGATCTTATGTATTCAGAGATCAGAACAGATGTACTAAGTTCAGCACCTTTATACAGTGCCCATCCTATGCTCAAGGCAGGTATTTGTGAGGAAAAATCTGAAACTGGATTCAGGAAATGTGTTTGTGCAGAACTAAACTTCAGATAGCATGCAAATCCTCTTCATGTAAGGGGGAACAAAACACAATAATGTAATCTGTCAAGACGTTTGGCTGGAACATGTGCCAACATGCCAATATTCATATTGAACCATCCATTTGAATTCAAATGGAAGACGTAATGCACTTTATGACATGAATATTAAACTAGCCATTTCTGCAATAAAATTCATGAAAATCTATGATGTACCAGTAAGTACAGAATTGAGGATAAGTATTGATTGGTATAGATATTAACTTCCATGGATATGAACAATTCTGCACGCCTTTTTCCAGTAAAGAAAGAACATCACAGCCACTGCTACCTAATTCAAAAAATAACATGCTACATTGTGAACCTAGCAACTAATCAAGGAACAATGATTTGGACCATTTGGTATCCATGGAAAGAACAAACTATGACAGGAAAGATAGTACCAAGTGTCATTTTGTACATTTCCATGCCAACCAGTTATATAATTTATAAAAAACAAATGCAATCTACAGCTACTAATGTTAAACAACGAGCATTATGCAGAGCTGAGAATCAGAGATCACACAGTAAATGCAGCGAGAATGAATAAGCTTGCCGACATGCAAAAATAACACTAAGGAATAATAGTGAATGAAATATCAGATAGTCTTCCCGGGTTCTGCATCCATTTTATAGGCACTCACACCTTGTCACAGTGCCCATGGGAACTAAAGCAAGGATTCTGAATCACAAAAGTTCAGTGCATATTACACCAGTTCCATGCTAGAATGGAATCATAGGGAAACAATATGATCACTGGCGCACAAATTCTCAAACTGGATTCTCCATTGATGACTTCAGACAAAAAAAAGTCTTAAACGGCAACCAGCCAGCCCTTTCTATATTCAGGCATGAAGATTGAGAGTGCCACAAAGTACAGGAAAGGAATGCAGATTAGGCGCGGCAAATGAAACATAATCCCTCTATATCTGAAAAGAAAGACGTTTAGGACAGGAGTACGCATACCAAGGAGTGATTAGGTTTGTAGAGTTTTCCATATTTATCCTTATTAAATAGGGTTGGAGGTACTTTTAAGTCACATGCAACTACAGCTTCAACTGGTTAGCACAACAACTATGTGGATCAAGATGTTGCAGGTTCGACTCTTGGTGGGCTTGGGTTTTTGCTGTTTGTGTTTTTTTTTTCTTTTTTGCGTTTCTCGTTTTTTTTTCCGGCGCTGGTTGGCTCTAGTTTAACCGCGCGATTTTTACCGTGCCGGAGTAGCAGGTGGCATGCATGCATGCGCATGCACGCGTTTTGAATGGGAGCGGATGTGAAACGCTGGAGACGGGAGACGCGCGCGGCGGACGGACGGGAATCGAGGCGAGACGACGGGAACCGAAGCGAGTAATTAATGAAGGGTAAACACGTCAAAAAACACCCCCGTGAGGCCAGAACGGCGTTTTTTTCGCAATCGCCTCAACGCCCAGAACGGCGTTCTTTTTAGATACGGAGGCACTGACTATCTTTCAAAAACAATCTGACACTAAAGGAGATCAGAAACTATCTGACCAACACGACAGTTCACATCGTCGTCTATCGCAAGCAAACATCAGCGCATCACAGACTATTGAACTGGAGGCTCATTGCCAAGACGAACCTGCCGCCTCAAGGGAGAAGCCAAGCCGGAGGAGAGTGGTTGGAGGGGTTCTGCGGGGGGCAGCGCTGCACAACGGGAGGCGGCCCTTCCAACCACTTGCCGTTGTCGTCGCAGGGGTACTGCCTCTCATTCACATCGCCGAACAGCATCTGCTCGTTGTAGAAGCTCTGATCATCAAAGAAGTAGATGCCGGCCTTCAGCTCCGGGTACTGGTCCACATTGTACGATCTGGAGCAGCCTCGCCCTACGAACAGCATCCGGCCACCCAGCGTGTCCAGCTCGCCCCACGACCAGGGGTGCCCATCAGCCTGCTCAACCAGATTGTCCTCCTCGGCGTCCTGATCGCCCACCTCCTCGCCCTCGTCATCTTCCCCCACGTCTTGACCACCCTCCTCGACGTCGTCCTCGCCACCGTCGGCCTGGTTCATCTGCGCCCCTGGGATCACCCAGAACACCCTGAACGACGACGCCATCAACTGAGGATTAGCGAACCTGACGACCATCAGCAGCTCCACGCCGGAAGACACGAGGTAGCGAGCAGTGACGACGAGTCCGCCGTAGTTGTCCCCCCCATGTAAGGGGATGAGGTTCAGCTGGCTAACAAATGGCACGTTCTCATCTTCGTCGAGAGGCATCGGTTGGCAGAAGAAGATGTTTTCGTCTAGGGTGAGGAAATGGAAGGCGCCACCATGGAATGCGACGTCCTCAACCTCCAAAACCACCGCGGCTAGCCAGCCAATCCCAGGCACTGCAGGCGCCTCAAGGTCATGCCTGAAATCTGTAGCTATCACAGAGCCCATTCGCCAGAAGGCGAAGCGCCGCCGGGAGATGATGTCCGGCCCACGGGTGAAGATGCAGGCGCCGACGCAGTTTGGGTCATCCGGCGGGGCCGAGAGGGTGGCAGCGAGGATGACCATGTTGTCGACGACCCCGTTGTTGTCGACCACCTGGTTTGGGAGGATGCGGATTCCGGCGTCGGGGTTGCGGAGGTTGATGAGCTCGTTGTTGCCAGCCTGGTCGTTGGCGACGAAGAGCCAAGCGCCGTCGTGCGATCCGAAGTAGCGCGCGCCGTGCGGGGGCTCGTCGAAGCGATGGTGGACGTGGTAGTCGCTGAGGAAGCAGTGGACGCGAGTCGAGTCGGCGGTCGGGATCAGCAGCCACGGGAGCGCCGGTGGCCGGTCGAGGACCTGGGCGAAGACCTGGGCGTTGATGCGCCATCTCTGGCAGACGGCGGCCATTTTGCCGCGGTCCGTTCTGCACGGGAGGCAGCGGACGATCTCGGTCACGGCTTCATCAGGGAGGGCGCTCGCCCAATTCCGTATCCGAGCAGCCATGGGAGGCGCGGTAGAGCCGTAGAGGTGGGTGGGGGCGAGAGGCAAGAGGGATTGGGAGTTGGGGGTGCGGTGGCGGTGAACGGGTTGGAAGGCGGCGAGGAACGGGAAGACGTTGGTGGTGGGGGCGGCGCGATTCCCTTTTTATTCTGGAAAGCGGAGGCGAGGGCGAGGAGCGTGTTGCTGTTGCCGACTTGCTGGCTGCTGCTAGCTGGCTTGAGTTGCAACTTGCAGGCCGTTGCGGTTGCCGCGAGCCCGGGTGGAAGGCTTTCTTGCCGCGGAAGAAGGCCGTGTTCTCTGTGCTTGGCTGGCATCTGATGCTATATTGGTTTGGGCCGGCTCTTGGACCTGCAACTAGCCCATAGTTACATACACAGTAGTTTGGCATTTAGCCCAAAAGAAAATCTAAAACAAATAGCCCAAAAGAACACCATCAATAGCGCTGTTGGAGACAGCACATCATCTTTTCGTTGAGTGTCAAGTATCAAAGGAATTTTGGCATGCAATAGTGCTATGGGTTAACTGTGACTATCTAAAGCCTGCGGCTTGGCCATATGAGAGGGGTTTAGTCAGTTGGTATGAACTCCTCATGAAGACACCATCACCCATGCAACGAGGAGTTCAGACTCTGGTGATCTTGGGCCTTTGGAATATCTGCAAAGAGAGAAGCAACAGGGTGTTTCAACGGAAGGAGAGATCTATGTATCGTCTATTAACGGCTATGAAGGATGAAGCTCTGACCTGGACCTTAGCTGGTGCTCGACATCTGCAAATTTTGGTTGATCCCCAAAACCGCGAGTAGTACCTTTGTTTTTCTTCCCTAAGCACCGCAGTCTGCTCTGCTTGGTTTTCCTGTTGTGTCTAGCACATCTAGTGCTTGTAAAATTCTCTTCTCCTTATTAATATAAGCCGGACTTGATCGGGTCTTTAAAAAAAAAGAACACCATCAATTCAGCATTGGCATCGCATCACTTATTGCCTCTGTTTTTCTTTGTCTAAAAAAACTGACAATTTTCTGGACCTTCGACAAATATTTTTGGATATGTTGGCCGCCGTAACATAAATGCGTCATGGTTTTTTATCAATGCAATGGATGGTTCATTAGTTCGTGAAATTTGCCTCGACCCTGAACTTGATTTGAAGAATGACGATTCTGTGGTCGTTGCTGAACTGAACCCGGTTGTGCTGACCTGCTAGCCCTGTCAGTGTCAGCAGAGTTGCCGCGCCAGCCGGTGTACGCTGACGCTTGGGAATTTGGTAGTGCGACAGGCAGGCTGCAGTTGTGCGTGGTGCAGCCGTCACCTGTCAGTCACTCGACCAAACTCGCCACAACATGGGAATGAATAAGGCCTTCTAAGTTCCAAAAAGTGACTCCCAAATTCACTATGCAAAAAGAAGATTCTCCATCACATCAAAATGTCATAACATGCATGGAGTACTAAATATAGATGAAATCAAAAACTGATTGCATAGTTTTGTTGTACTCTACGAGACGAACATTTTGAGCCTAATTAATCAATTTTTGGATAATTTTTCACACATACAAACGAAATGCTACAGTGGCGCAATGATTACGAAGAGACCTCAAACTCCAAAAAACAACTCCCAAATTTGGGAACTAAACACGGCCTCAGGCAATAAGCACGTGCAAGTGAGACGACCGTTGTTGACTAGCTGTGGAATTTCTGGATGGAAGCCTGTACTGAAATTTGGCCATGCCTTAGCTACAGAACCACAATTTTAGTTTCATTGTTTCACTGGTAATCCTGTTCGTGCAATCAACTGAATCTTGCTAGCTAAACCCAACCAATCACAATGAAAGAGAAATACATCAAATGGAACACATCGCGTTTCAATCCAGGAAAGCCTTCGGCTCTATTTCATCAGGGTAGTCACAGAAAGGGACCGAAGGCAGAAACCTGAAAGCACCGAAGGCTTTTCACTGTTACACATGCTGTAACTGTACGAGTGATTGACTTATGTAGTACAGGATCAAGGCTACATCAGACTACATATCTACATTTTCAATTAAATGACACCATCATGCATGCTATTTTACTGGGCCAATTAATGGCTACTTCGTCAGTAAGACAGCATTGTCGATAGCTGAAAGATCAGGACACAGAGTCAATGCAAATTGAGCATAGGCGTCAACAAACCTGACAACAAACACTGCTTTGCATGTAACCCAAAATGTGTCATCAGTCAGTTAAAGGATGCAGTAATGCAACTCAACGCCATGAACACCAACTAATTCCTCATTCAGGTTTCACTCAACCAAAACTGCAACCTGATGAGCGAGTGACACAATCGAAGGATTGCAATGATATAGAAATCCAACAACAATTGTGTCTACTGCAGTAAAAAAAAATGTCAATACATAAAAGTCATGAGAATCAACAGTTCTGCAATTCAGATTTTCTCAACTGAAATCGAAATCTGATCAATTTGCAGAAATTAGACAGCAATTGAATTGCAGGTTTATAAGCTGCAAGTGACCATATCAGTTAAGGGACTCTTCAATTAAATGACAGCATCATCATGCTATTTTACTGTTGCACTGTCGCACATGCTGTACAAGTGATTGACTTATGCTAGGAAAGTAGTATAGGATCAAGCCTACATAAGACTACATATCTACATGTTCAATTAAAGGACTCTTCAATTAAATGACAGCATGATGCATGCTATTTTACTAGGCCAATTAATGGCTACTTCGTCAGTAAGACAGCATTGTCGATAGCTGAAAGATCAGGACACAGAGTCAATGCAAATTGAGCTTAGGCGTCAACAAACCTGACAAAAACACTGCTTTGCATGTCAACCAAAATGGGTCATCAGTCATCTATTCAACGAAAAGGATGCAGTAATGCAACTCAACGTCATGAACACCAACTAATTCCTCATTCAGGTTTCACTCAACTAAAATTGCAACCTGATGAGCGACTGACACCAATCGAAGGACTGCAATTATACAGAAATCGAGCAACAATTGTGTCTACTGAGCTCAAACAATGTCAACACAGAAAAATCATGAGAATCAACACTTCTACAATTCAGATTTCCTCAACTGAAATCGAAATCTGATCAAATCATCCAGTAAACGAATTGCAGAAATTAGACAGCAATTGAATTGCAGGTTTATAAGCTTCAAGTGACCATTTCAGTTACAGAAGTGGGATCAAGTACCAATGCTAGCAAACTACTGTACGCATCATCAGACTTCAGTCATACACAGATATCACGAGACAGAGCAATCATCGATGGCAGCAAAGCAAGATCGACCAATAGAATACGAAGCAGTACGCATCATCATGAGAGAACCGAGAATTGGAGCCATTGGATTTGCCAAGTCAAACCTGCCAGTGGCGTAGCCAGGATTTTAGCATAAGGGGGGCCATGTAAACAATATACGAGTATCTAATTTTAGTATAAATTTAATTTAATAGAATATATATTATCGTGTCATAAAATGGTGAGAGATAATTTTAGTAGAGCAGGATTACCTAACTTTTCTTTTCATTTTGATTTTCTGATAGTTAGCAATTTTTTCTCTATGGCTATTTGATTTATATCTCTAATTGAGTGTGTAATAGCGTAAGTTTTAAAAAAATAGTTCAAATATAGTAGACATTGGGATTAAAAATACTACCACATGTCTAGTACAGTTAATATTAGCTTCACAACTCCACAGCCCGACCAATAATCATCCAATCGATTACTAGTTTATGTGATTATCTACTAAAAAATATCATAAGCACTAACTATATATGTTACATTTGCTCAAACCTTAGGGGGGGCCAGGGCCCCTGCCAGCCCCCCCTTGGCTACGCCACTGAAACCTGCATTTGGTCAGTGGCCTCAATGGAGAAACCAAACCGGAGACGAGTAGGTCGATGGGGCCAGCGCCTGGTACAATCTATTGACAGCGCCGGGCACATGCACTTCCCAGCAGGCCCCGTTGTCGCTGCAGGGGTACTCTCGGTCGTCCCGGATCCCGTACTTGGATATCATCTCCACCTCGTCGTTGTAGAAGCACTCGTCATGGAAGTAGACGCGTTCTTCGGACCCAGGGAAGTCCGCCACCTCGTAGGATCTGGAGCAGCCACGCCCGACGAAGAGCATCCGGCCATCCAGCGCGGGCAGCTCGGTCCAGGAGTAATCAGCGTGCGCAGCGTCAGGCGGCGGCGGCGTCATCCGGAACACCCTGAACGCCAACGTATCCGCCAAAGGCCCAAGAATTTGCCGCGCGACCATCAGAAGTTCCCCACGGGACTCCACGAGGTAGCGATTCTTGACCATCATCCCGCCGCCCAGGAACAGCGGGAGGAAGCTGAGGTCCTCCCTGTGCACTTGCAGTGGTTCCAGCGGCGCTCCTTCCTGGAAATCGGGCCTGAACACGAGCAGATCCGACATTCGGTTGATGAAATAGAAGGCATCGTTGTAGTATATGACGTCCTCGACATCCAGAACCGCCGAGTGAGGCTCCCTATGGAATGTGGGCCGTTGACTCCCCAACCACCAGATCATAATCTTCTTCGGGAAGCGCACAGGAATGGTCACGACGATGGCGGCGGCGACGCAATTGTTGCCTGGAACCGGCGGGGCGGAGAGGGTGGCGGCGAGGATGAACACGGGCGTCTCCCGGTTGTTCCGTAGCAGCACGTTCGGAAGGCGGAGAGGTGGCCTCTCCGGGGTGTGAAGGTTGACGAGCGCGTGGCGGCAATTCTGGGCGCTGAAGACCCAGCCACCCGGGTACGCGCCGAAGAAGCGCGCGCCGCCGGTGTTGAGCGGGACCTGGGCGCGGTGGGTGAGGTGGCTGAGGACGCAGTAGAAGCGGCCGAATCGAATGCGTTGGCCTTGGCGTCGGCGTCGGCCCGGGTTGTCTGCGACGCGGCGGTACGGGAGGAGGAGCCACGGGAGCGGCCGGGTAGGGGCCGGGATCGTCGGGTCCTCCCGCAGCCGTCGCAGGCCCTCCTTCCATGTTCTGCACGCCCTGGACATGTAGAAGCGGTCGACGGAGCACCGGAGGCAGCGGGCGATGCTATAGGCGAGGTCGGCGGGGAGCTCATTCCAGAGCCCCCGCGTAGCCCTGCACGCCATCCGGGAAAGGAGTGGGAGCGAAGGAGACGGAGGGTCGAATCGGTGGTTGGACTGAGTTGGAAGAAGAGGAGAGGAGAGGAGACGACGACGAGGAAGCGCGGTTGCGGCCGGGCTCCTTTTGTTCTGGAAGCCGAGGCGTTGTGCTGACTTGTGGTGTGGGGGCGGCGAATCGGGCGATGCCGGCGGCCTTGCGGTTTTCTTGACGGTCAAGAAGATCGGGCCATCTGCTGGTTTATTGGACTGAACTAATTCTTGGGCCTTCACACAGCCCATAAGGCATGTGGGCCCGGAGGAAGGGAAAAATGGAAGATGCAGGGTACTGCACTTGTGGGAAATATGGAAGAAAGGGACTGGATGATTTTTCTAATTTGATTATTTTCCATATATTTGTTATGGATAAGTTATCAATCAAGATGGGTAGATGACCACGGGAAGCCGGATATTCCGGTGCACTGCTGGTTTCGCAAGGCGTACGTCGAGGGGAGCCGAACCCTCCTACTACATGGATAAGCTTTTCCCACAGCGCAAGTCGACCAGATCAGGCATCAGCACTAAGCAGTGGCCACTGGAATCGATTATCAGAAATGGTAGAAGCACACTTCTATAGCCAAATTATCTGCAGTTGTGCGTGTATACTGTATAGCCGCCAGGTCCTGTTTAGATCCCAAATTCCACTACCAAATTTACTATAAAAAAGAAGATTCCCCATCACATCAAAATGTCATAACATGCATGGAGTACTAAATATAGATGAAATCAAAAACTAATTACACAGTTTTGTTGTGCTCTGCGAGACGAACATTTTGAGCCTAATTAATCAATTTTTGGACAATTTTTCACAAATACAAACGTAATGCTACAGTGGTGCAATGATTACGAAGTGACATCATACTCCAAATTCACCCTCCCAATTCTAACATCTAAACAAGGCTCAAATGGGATTTCTGGATTGAAGACCATGCTGAAAGTTGACCATGTCTTAGCTACAGAACCACAATTCAGTTTCAGTGTTTCACCGGTAATCCTATTCATGCAATCAACTGTATCTTGCTAGATATATCCATCACGAGAAAAAGATAAATACTATGTGGATCTCATCAAATGGAACACAGCGCATTTCCATTCAGGAAAGCCATTCGGCTTTATTTGATCAGGCTAGTCACAGAAAATGCATAGATCTCAGGAAAGCTAAAACATGATGGCACTGTCGCACTGAAAGCTTTAAACATGCTACGCCTGTATTAGTGATTGGCTTGTTGCTAGGGAAGTAGCAGAGTCCATGTATCCATCCTACAGCAAACTACATATATGAATTTTAAATTAATTGACAGCATCATGCATGCTATTTTACTAGATCAATTAGTGACCACTGACCACTTTGTCAGCAAGACAGCATTGTCGATGCTGCAAGATTCATGGAGACAAATTTAGTGCAAATTGAGCTTAAGCTCAACTAGCCGAACAACAAACACTCTGCTCTAGGGTTTTGAGCACAACAATGCAACACATTGACGATTTTTATGCTAGGTCTTATTTCAGAAAATATTTTTAATTCTTGCTAATTACATAAAGAAATAGATTGAGTTTATTGGAAAATTATAAAAGATTCAGATTTTTAGTAAATTTTAGTTGTGCCTAAAAATCAGGGTGTTACATAAACGGAAGACATTTCAGCATTGAGTTGTTGAAATCTAGCAAGTAACTGAAACACATTTTTTTTAGGGAATGAAACACATATTTGAATAGATGAAGGGAATTCAACAATTATCTCATTCTGAATTGTTCTTTCTTGTGGTGCGAACGAGAACCAAAGGCAAACATGATAGGGCCCCGATTCTCTACTGAAAGTCACCATACGAGTTTAGACGGGAGAAGTGAAAACGCAGAGCAAAACATCCTCTGAGATAACGTAACACAGAATCATCTGCACTCAGCAGTGCCCATTGAAGTCGATTATCACAAACTATAGAAGCGCACTTCTGTTATAGCAAAATTATTCGCAGTTCTGCCTGTATTGGCATCCGTACCTTGTTTTAGAAAATTTCGACAAAACTTACCACACATATGCACTGATCATGTGAATGAACAAGCACAGGCAAATGAGGCAACCGATACCGATGTTGACTAGTTGTGCAAATTCATGGATTCCTAAACTGAAGTTTGACCATGCCTGAGCTACAGAACCACAATTTAGTTTCAGTATTTCACTGGTAATCTTATTCGCTGAGTCAACTGAATCTCGCTAGTTATATGCATCACAAGAAAAGGAGAAGAGAAATACTATGAGTATGTGTATCTCATCAAATGGAACAAAACACGTTTCAGTTCAGGAAAGCCATTCAGCTGAATTTCATCAGGGTCATCACAGAAAATGCATAGATCTCAGGAAAGCTAAAATCTGAAAGCACTCAAAGCTTTGAACATGCTATTCATAATGCATGTACTAGTGATTGGTTTCTGCTAGTAAAGTAGTAGGATCCAGGATTCCAGGCTACAGCAAACTACTTGTATGTATTTTAAATTAAATGACAGCATCATTCATGCTATTTTACTAGGCCAATTAATGACAACTTTGTCGGTAAGACAGCATTGTGGATAGCTGCAAGATCAAGAATCAGATTCAATGCAAAGTCATCAACAAGCCAGACAACAAACACTCTGCTCTGCTCTGCTCTCTGTATAGATCAAACTGTGTCATCTGTTCGACAAAAAGGATGCAGTAATGCAACTCAATGTCATGAACACCAACTAATTCGCCATTCAGGTTTCACTCAACCAAAATTGCAACCTGATGAGTGACTGAAACAATTGAAGGGCTGCAATGGTATAGAAATCGAACAAACAACTGTGTCTACTGCTGTAAAAAAATTGCCAACACATACAAAAGTCATGGAACCAACACTTCTGCAATCAGATTTTACTCAACAAAAATCTGAATCTGGTCAAGTCATCCAGAAAACGAATCGCGCAAATCAGACATCAATTGAACTACAGGTGGCCATTTCTGTTACAGAATAACAGAATCAAGTATCAGCTCTAGCAAACTATTGAACACCATCATCATCAGACTTCAGTCATACACAGATATCACGATACAGAGCAATCATCGATGGCAGCAAAGCAAGATCGACCAATAGAATATGAAGCAGTACGCATCATCATGAGAGAACCGAGAATTGGAGCACCGTTGGAGTTGCCAAACCAAACCTCCATGTGGTCAGAGGTCTCAGTGCAGAAACCAAACTGGAGACGAGTAGGCTGATGGCAGAGCCCTACACAAGCGTCGGACATTGTCCGGCGGCGCCGACCATTTCCCATTGTCGCTGCAAGGGTACTCCCGGTGCCCCCTGTCGCCGTCGAATATCATCTGCGCCATGCTGAAGACTTCGGCATGGAAGTAGACGCCGTCCTGGAACCCGGCAAAGTCCGCCGCTTCATACGACCTTGAGTAGCCGTGCCCGACGAAAAGCATCCGGCCATCCAGCGTAGGCAGCTCATCCCAGGAATACTCATCAGCATCCGACGCCATCATCCGGAATACCCTGAACGACGACGTCATCGTTGGCTCCTGAAAGGTCCTCAGCCGCTCGACCATCAGAAGATCCCCGCGGGACTCACGAGGTAGCGAGTTTCGATTCGCTGGCCGTCGCCGAGGATCACCGGGCGGAACTGGCGCTCCACCGTGCGCACCTGCAGTTCCTCCAGCGGCGCATCTTCTCGGAACTCAGGCGTGCACACGTACAGATTCCCCAGGAGGGTGAGGAAATGGAAGGCCCCGTTGTGGTATATGACATCCTCGAGATCAAGCGACGGCAATGGAGGCCGCATCGAACGTGGCGCCTGCGGACTCCCCATGCGCCAGAAGGCCATGCTCGCCGGATAGCTTATAGGAAAGGGCGCCATGGGATTCATGGTCATGACGATGGCGGCGGCGACGCAATCCCCGCTTGGAACCGGCGGTGCGGAGAGGGTGGCGGCGAGGATGAACGCGCGAGCACCCGATGCTATGCAGTCGGGGAGGGGGATGGGCTCGTGGCCGCCATTGAGGTTGATGAGCGCGTGACCGCAGTTCTGGCCGTGGGCGACGAAGAGCCAGCCCCCCTGGTACGCGCCGAAGAAACGCGCGCCGCGCGTGTTGCGCGGCACGCGGACGACGTGGTTGTCGTCGCAGGAGGTGCAGAAGAAGCGCGCCCTCCGGGAAGCGCCGAGCGGGAGATCAGCGACGTGGTTGTACGGGAGGAGGAGCCACGGGAGATGGAGCCGGCGCCGCAGAAGCACGGCCGCGCACCACGCGCCGCACGCCGTGGACATGCTGAATCGGTCGGCGGGGCACCGGACGCGGAGGGAGATCTTGGAGACGAGGTCGATGGGGAGATCCTTCCAGGACCTGGGCGCTGCCATGGCAGCTGGGCGAGCTGGGGAGCGGCGGAGGGGTGGGGGATTGGAGGATTGGAGGCGGAGGCGGAGGCGGAGGCGGAGCGGGTGGTCGGCGGTTGGAGGAAGAGGAGACGACGAGGAAGCCGTTGCTAGATTCACATTCACTTGTGGGATTGTGGCGAGCCGGGGCGGCGGCGGGGGCACATGACACGGCTTGCAGGCCGTTGCAGACTTGCAGTTGCCACGAGCCCCCCGGTTAGAAGATTTCGTGCCGCACAAGAAGGTAGGGCTGCTCGCCCTGTGCTCTGGTGTGGTTTGGGCCGGAACTTGGACCTGCAACTAGCCCACTCAAGTTTGTACCCGCACTTAGCCCACTCGTACGCAGGCAGATGGGTGGCTGGGAGCCCAACCCACACCCGGTGGCTGCTGTGCTGGGGTGGTCGATCGCCGGGAATCGCCTGCGGAAACTTTTTTTTTTAATTAATTAAGCTCGTCCTGTTCGTTTGGCTGGTGGCTGGTGGCTGGCGCTGATTTTTGCTGAGAGAAAAATATTGCTGGCTGGTTGGTGGCTGGTGGCTGGCGCTGGTTTTCGCTGAGAGAAAAACACTGTTCGTTCGCTGGAAACAATCCAAACGAACAGGGCGATGACTTCCCCTATATAAAATTCACGTTAATCATTTAGAACGGCTATAAGATTTATACGGGCGTGGATGAACGCGGTATAGTAAGCGGATATTAGTTCATTAAGATAATAAATCAAAAGATTCAAATATATTTATCTTTTGAATCATTTATTCCTTTTCAAAACGGTTTAAACCATTTTGTTCGACCTTGAGCAGCCATGCCCGACGAAAAGCATCCGGTCATCCAGCGTATGCAGCTCATCCCAGGAGTACTCATCAGCAATTCAGCATCCGTCGCCATCATCTGAAACACCCTGAAGTCCTGAACGACGACGTCGTCGTTGGCTCCTGAAAAGTCCTTAGCCGCATGACGGCCATCAGAAGCTCTCCCCGCGGGCGGTCGAGCAGCACAGGTAGTGAGGTAGCCATCACCGTGCGGAGCCGTAAGAGCGGATTCCGAGTTGTTCTCACGAGTCAAGAGGACGGGCGCGTCGTCCATCGCGTGGCGACCGTCCGAGCCGGCGTCAGAGTCGGACACGGACTCCGACCGGTGCACAGGTCAGCTTAGGGCTAGGGGTCGGTCGCGCTCCCCTCAATATAAATGCCGCCGCCCCTTGCCTGTCGATCCATCACCAGTACGCAACACCGCCGGCGGTCGTCATATCAGGCGCGCGCACCGTGGTTCGATGGCCGGGATGGATGAATGCGTCGCGCCGATGCGGTTCCCCAATTCCAAGAGGAAGGCAGCGGAGGCGGCGCTGGATGCGGATTGCCTCTCCGACGACGGAGATGGTGCTGTCGCCGTTGACGCAGCAGCGGCGCCAGCGGATTTACTGGCGGCGGCGCAGCAGCAGGGGCAGGGCGGTGCGGAGGAGGCTCCGAGGCGGCCGAAGGAGGTCATGGTCATGTCGCAGGAGTGGATCGACTCCGTCCTGGCGGACCAGATCAAGCCCCTGCCCTTGAAGGAGCGGCACCTCCGGGACCCCAAGCTCGCCGAGATATTCCACGCGCACGAGAAGTCACGGGCCAAGTTCGTCGAGTACCAGGACTGGATCCGCCGCGAGCTGGAGACCAAGGGCTATGTCGAGGTCGACGACGACTTCGACGAGAGGTGCGAGCTTCTTTTTGTTCCTTTTTTATTACATATATACAGATACTCACAAATAAATAGTACATGAAATAAAAATATTGAAAGTGAGGGTTTTTGTAATAAAGTTGAATTAGGTTTGCATACAAGCCTCGCTTGCTCGAGCGCACGAAACCCGATCAGACGACAGCGCGCAGCAGCGGCCACCGGCCACGGAACTGCCGTTTAACTTCAGTATTTCACTGACGGTGATAATGCAATCTGGCTAGTTAACACCCATCAGAGTGGAAGACCAAGGTGTGGTGGTGCATGTAGATTTTTTTATAGAAAAAGGATAAACCCGGTCTCAGCAATCAAATGTTTGACAGCTTACAACCTGAATTGCAGTACCCACATGCTGCAGCTAATTGCGCATGCACAAGGAGATCACTCCAAAGACCAGACCAAGACATAAACATCCATTGCCGTGCTCAGAAAAAGACACTAAGACATAATCCTTCGCAGAGTATCCCAACCAAAATTGTTGAACATCTCTAGAGCTGCCGCCCCCAAAGTTCGGCACCCCTCCTTCAAGCTGTCCCTCTCTTCCTCTTTAGATAAGATCGACCAGCTCCGGATCCAGTGCATGTAGATTCGCAACGCCAAGCAATGCCGTTCATTCAGCTTGGTTTTTTCAGGATAGTCATAGCAAATGGAGAGATGTCAGCTTTCTCAAAGCACTGACAGGTTGAAAAAACTCAGCAACCAAACAAGTATCACATAGATGGTCGACAAACACGCTGAAACATGTTTTGAACTGCATTATCCATTCAAAAGGACCTGTCTCATTGCATCCTCGGTGTCTTGAACACCAACCAATTCTACATTCAGGTTTTCCCCAACCAAAGTTGCATCGGAGACACTTTAAGGAATGAATTTCACATCTCATTGGTTGGATCAGGGACGGTGATCAGATCATACGGTTGATGATGATCTGGTGGGGGGTAAAGGGGCAAAGCAAGACCACAACGGAGATGTGAGCTACACTAATCAGTAACCGGCACATGAGCAAAAGCGTGGAACAGAGCCTTCCTGTTTGTCCTCACTCCAACCCATCAGACCATCACAACACAGCGTCCCAGTCCGCCTGTGTTTTCAGTTGCCGTGATCAGGCCATGATCTGGGCACCGCCTAGGGGGAGAAAGCCTGAATCCATTGTTTGCACAATCGGTTACTGTATGTCTTTTTCACTTGCTGCCCTGAGTGACCAAGCAGATGAAGTATCTGGTTTCCTTCCATCCAAAAGAAAACGATCAACAGCTTGTCTTAATCTGAGCCAATCAGATAGACTATTTAAAAATCGCTTTTACATTTCAGATTATGAACATAGAAAGCTTCCTTGCCAAAAAGAAAAGAAAAGGAAGGAAATATGTAAAATATTAACGAATCTGAGAGCCTTGATGATTGTTCTTTTCTTGAGTATCAAGGGCCACAAAGAAAAAAACGTGGGGACAGTGTCACATACCATACCATGTACTGTAGCCGAGTGAGCAGGCAAACGAAGATGCCTCTGATCAACTTTGCAAAGTCAATGGAATCCACCCTTTGTGAGGCTGATTGCTCCAAAATGGTCAGCTGTTGCATTGCAGATGCGTTGGGTGATTGGGTCACTACATCACTTATTGTAAAATCTTCAGAAGTTTACTACTTGAAATTTACATTCATATATTTCACTCCAATTGACCCAGGAAATGGAATTTTAAAATGGGTTTGTAACTAAGCGCGCATTCAGATCATTCAGATTGTGCCTAGCAATGAGATAAACAGATTTCACTTCTACTGTTTCCAGGCCAATGGAGTCCCAACAAAATGAGATAAACAGATTTCACTTCAGCTCTACTGTTTCCAGGCCAATGGAGTCCCAACAAAATGTAGCAGGAAAGAACTCAAGCTGTATAACGTATGGAGGGAAGTAGAGGAGACTTGCAGATAACTATTGACTGATGGGCCCTCAGAGTCAGAATCTACTGCAAATATAAGGGCAGAAAATGCACAAGACTTCAATGCCATGATCCAGGCACCACCTTGCGGGAGAAAGCCTGAATCCATTGGTTACACGATCAGTTACTGTTTGCCTTTTTCGCTTTGCTGAGCAGATGAAGTACCTGATTCTCTTTCGTCCAAAAAATAAGACCAACAGTCACTTGTCTTTCAAATTTGAGCCAATCAAGTAAATTTTCTCATCTTCTGTGATTATGCCAGTGAATAGTTGGAATGCCATATTGTCAAACATTCCATGGCAGCTTGCCGTTTCTGACTTCCATTATAGAGAGGCCATAAAGTGCCAAGCAATTTCGTTGACAGAAATAGACTTGGAAAGCACAGGGCTAGACGCTAGAGAGGTCCATATCATTCACCCAACATCCCATTTTGATTTGATAAGAAAAACATCGCATTTTAATGTTCGACAAGATATACACAGTTGAGAAAAGTGCTAAACATCACCGATTATACTGTTATTATTACATCACTGCCTCAACCATAATGAACCTTGCTGTTTGCTGGACAAAACATTTCAGAACAAACCAAATGAGCTTTGGAACTATAACTTGAGTCCTGTTCCTAGCATACTGCCAGGCAATAGAGAAATCCTTGTGCTTACAGTACCCCACCCGGCCACCCCTACCAGCAAATAGTCATAATCAATAAATCCAATATGCTCAAAGCCTGGATTACATATTAAATCGAGCAGTCTCAGTACATCTCTCAACGTTCCTACCTTTACCGACCAATTATTCAGGCGAACAAGATGGTCTGGAATCAAACCGTTTCCCACAGATTGAAGATAATTGCTTGCTGAATCAAATTTCAGTGCTTTACAATAACTGTCAATTATCAAACCAATGTAAAGTTGTTTGGGAACACATTCCTTCTTATCATGTCAATTATCTAGCTAGAATCCAACTGATGAGTAGGTTGAGGTTGAGGACATGAGCCGTGAGGCTTTTATTGTATTGATTGACAAGGATGATAGCCTTGGATCAAAGTCTCTTAATGCAATGAAAAAGAAAAAGGAGATATCCAAAGGAGATATCCTTCGATCGAGCTAAGGTCGACGAGGAATGTAGCACGAAAAAAAAGGTTTTACATGCAGTCTCGATTGACTCCCAAGCACATCATCACCCGTTTGCAGTACTTATTATTTTAGAGAGCTCAAGCAACTCAACAGAAACTGAACTCGATCGATAACAATTGTTTTGCAATATAAAAATAAAATTTAGGATTTGCATGCCACCAAGAGAATTACTGCCGGTCGTCGATCTTGAGTTGGAAACAGGCATCCTTGTCTTCACGTGCTGCATTGTGAAGTACTGGAGTTTCAAGTAATTCGCAACCTGAGCTCGAGATCCAGCGCCGCCTCGTCACCGTGCTGCTCCCCGCCGCCACCGGGCACTTGCCCTGGCTGGCGGGCGCGTGCGGTCTCCATCGCCGCCGCGGCAGGTCCGGCCCGCTCCCCGCCGCCGCGGGTCGGCGGGCCCCCGGGCGCTTGTCGCGCGACGGTGTCCGCCGGCGCGGCCTGGTGGTGTGGCGTGGTGCCCGTCGACGCCGTTGGTGATGATGCCCTGACCAAGGCTTCGAAATCGCGCAAATCCTTGGCCCACGCCTCTGCCAACGCCTGATCTCGGAGGCAAGAGAGCGAAGCCGTCTCCGCGGCTGCTACTTGCTGCTGCTGATCCAGGGGCGGAGCCACGTTGTGGCATGTGGGTGCGGCTGCACCCACGCAAGAAAAAAACGGCTGTACCAGCGCCCGGACGTCCGATCCGGGCATAAAAATCGGACGGTGTGACGTGGCAGAACGTAGACCAAGCATTTCTCTTCAACAGTTAAAACTTCCGCCGCAATATGGATATAATGTTGCATACAACATGTAATTTTTTTGCAACATTTAAAAATAGGGTATGCAATATTATAGAATAATATCTGCAACATGAAGATGGTTGCAACTTCAGGAGCACGTACAGAAACACACGCCATCACGTATCATCCGCTTTGCTATGGGAGTTGAGTAAAAAATCCCGCCGCAACATCAGAGCATATTTCATGTAGCATCCAATTCAGATGAAACATCCAATCAAATTTCATATGAAACATCCAACCAAACTTCATGCAACATCAAGACAAGGCTATTGTAATATCAAAATCATGTAACTGTAACACTGAAAAAAATCATTGCAGCCAATGCAAACATCCATAGCACGGTGAAACATTGGAACACGGGAGGTTGCAACATGAAAAATTAATAGATGGAACATCATAAAATAATTGTTACAACATGCATAGAGTTCTGCAACATGAAAAAAAATCTGTTGCAACACCGTGGGGTGCTTAACGCAACATCACCCTGGAGCTCGCCGCCGGCCTCGTGCACCACCGCTCTGGAGCTCCTGCGGCCGCCGTCACCAGGCCGAGAGCGGAGGGCACACTTCACCCCAGG